>OY723391.1:31379628-31979628 GCA_963210295.1 Ophion ellenae | reverse complement strand
TGCCGCGAAATCTTCATTAGGCAGTTGAGGGAGGAAGTTGTGAGCTTGCAGCAAAGGATAACAGTGACAGAGAGAGAGAGAGAGAGAGGGAGAGAGAGGGAGAGAGAGAGAGAGAGAGAGAGAGAGAGAGAGAGAGAGAGAGAGAGAGAGAGAGAGAGAGAGAGAGAGAGTGAGAGAGAGAGAGAGAGAGAGAGAGAGAGAGAGAGAGAGAGAGAGAGATTGATGCGGAATTACCCCGTCCAGGCTTAGCGGCGTGAGATTCGTGTGGAACGGCGTTGGATGTAAGAGCACGATATTGCTGGAGCTCTTTCGCTTCCTTCCTTCCTACCGCCTGCCTCGCGTATACCCTACAGCATTCTCCATTTCCCATTCTCTCTGGTACCTTGTCCTGTACGTTAGTCTCTCGCCAGGATCGAATTCATGGATTTCGGTGGATCCAGCGAGAGATATATGTACAATACTATAGTGAACATTTTCCTTCCACCCTCACTCTCTCGCTCTCTCTTTTCGCATTGCCTCGGGGGTGGCAATCTTACTCCAGGGTTAATTGATCCTCGCGGGGATTAGCCGCGCGGTTTCGCTTTTCCATAGTCGTTCCACGTATTGCTTCCGCGAGATCCACCGCAATCGATACAAAGTACTCGGCCAATTACCATGAAATCGTCTATCGAAAGAGTTTCGGCCACAGGCTTTTTATTGTTTCTCTTCAGAGCTCTCTAGCCACTGTGAAACCTTCCAATTCCATTGTGTCCATCCGTCAATCACAGGCGATTGCCCCCCTCCCGGAAGTCTCGTCAAGATTTGGTTGAAAAATCTCAAATTAGTCTTGAAAATCGAAAATTGTAGGAGAACATATCGAGGAATAATAATAGTTATAATATGTTTCTTGAACTGAAATAACCATATTTACGATATATTTAAATATAAAATGTCACATACTCGTGCAGAAATTGACGTAGCCATCGAATTGAATTTCCATACCGCTCCCTAATAGGGATCCAATGGGTCACAATATTGGATCCCTATACTAAAACGTCACGCTCGTACATTGGATTCTTATCGGGATTCCCCATTGGAATCCAATGTACGAATCCGATACGATTCTTAAGGGATTAGGCCACTCTAGAGGCCGAAAAATAGGCTTCTTGGGGATTTTTTTTTTTCAGAAAAACTACAAAATAAATCGAGATTACAAGAAAGGGTGTTTGCCATACATATCAATGACTGTATACAATAATTTTTTTCAAGCGATCAATTCCAAAATGGCAGCTGTGCAGCGTTTATCTCAAATTGCATTTTTAAAGTTGGCCGGAAACATACACTGAAAAAAAAATTCGTTCACCCATCGAAAATTCAGTTGGTTTAACCAAATGTATCTTTAAATACGTTCAACTTGATATTTGATTGGCATAAAACTGTGTGGTCGTGGCATAAAACTGTGGTGTGGTGGTGTGAACTGTAGCTTATTTAGCATGTCTGAGCAACTATTAAAACAACAAAATTTCGAGACAACAGTCTCATTGTATTGTATACAGTCACTGATATGTATGATAAACACCCGTTTTTCTAATCTCGATGTACTTTGTAGTTTTTCGGAAAAAAAATCCCCAAAAAGCCTATTTTTTCGGCCTCTAAAGTGGCCTGAGGCCTTAATAGATTCTATCGCGTCCTACGTTGAATTTTCTAAACAAAATATATAGATATACAAAATGAGTGGATCTTAAAACATACATATATCTTATATTATCCGGACGTTGAATAAGTTCTCATTGTTTTCCGACAGATGGCGTTACCACAACTGCGTGCGTGTAGTTTAAGATGGTAACGCATCTATAGCATGCTCCGTCGGAAACAACATGCAGTGATTGGTTTAGACGCTTAAAAATAATGATTTTTATGTGTTGAATTGAAGGCATTACTTCCTGGAGACGCTAGCTAGAGTTGATCACACAGCAGTTTTGAAACTTTTGAGAGCATTAGGAATGATTTTTTAAATTAAAGCATTAATTTTTACGAAAATAAACAGTGTCAACTTGTTCAACATCCCAATAAAAAAAAGTATAAATCGCTTAAAAGTATATCTTAAAGAGGGATTTGAATCACATAACTGAAAATCCACTGTAATTATCATTTATTTATTGCACTGCACTTTGACATAATATCACCACACGAGTACACGCTCCCGGAGCGTGCAGGCTATTTTTTAACACGCCGAGTTTTTTCTCGTGACTTTTCACATATTTTCGATTCGATCTTCAAACGGCGTTCATTGGGAAACAGTGCGGAATGTAATTGGATCCCAATGAGGACTCCCTAATGTGCAGTGTCCCTAAAAAATTCCTGTAGAGATGTGAGTGCATCTTGGGATTCCCCAACAATTTTGTGCACGGGATCACGAAAGGATATTTTTGGAAGATCCAACAAAATCCGTTTGGGAATTTCAAATAACGAACCCCAATGACGTCAATGGGGAAATGGGGCGGAATCCACTTGAATCCTAATGTGGATTCTGCCTGTGCGACATCCCTATCAAATTCCTATAGGGATGTGGTTGGATCTGGGGACTCCCCAACAAATTTCTTTGCGGGTATTGGTGTTTCACCTTGAAAAATGTATCATTCTTGTCATATATATAGTCTCCAAATCCTACTTTCTCATAAACTAAAAGGCAAGGTCAATAATTCCAACCTCTTTATATTATTTGACTGGCGTTTTTTTATTAATTTGTTTAAGTAAGTTAATTTGAAGAGAAATTCACTTCGCTACTTCATGTTCTCATGTTCTGTACGATTCATATTTTTATTCAATTTTCCCTCTTATGTGATCGAACGTCCTTTCTTACCGAGTAGCTAAAAGTAATGATGCCAATGCGCGACGTGTCCCGCAAAGACCTGCGCTCAGGCTACTCCGAAGGATCCACTAGAAACAAAAAATCCTACGCAATACTAAACGACCAAAATGCCCGTAAACATTTTCGAGCAGTGCAATTACATACAGTGAGTACTTCTTCCAGCAAAATTATTCCAGTTCGTCTATAGTAATAAAATTCGCAAAAGACTGGAGGAAAAAAACTTCTTTAAATGTTGCAACGTTCCATCTGCCCCATTTGCGACACTATCGAAAAGTTTCATGTCAAATATTGATAAGTATCGGTGTTTGCGGAATACCGTTGTTCGATAAATAACAAATTAAGGAGGTCGCAGCGATCCAGTTGAGTCAAATCACGGTTAATGAATTCTTTTTCCAATGATTCTCAAAAAATGCGTACGAGGTATAGATTGATTCAGTACATGGTAATTTTTCATAAAGTATATAATTAAAGGGCAAGATTATGCATTTTTATTACGCAAATAAGAAAAACTTTGGTGTTACTACCAACTTGAAAAAGTATAATATTATCGACGATTATTATGAACACATCGCGTCAGCGAATTCTTTATACAACACAAAATGAAATTGTGAGTAATTTATAATGATGCCTATTTATATTTATGTCACGAGATTATTTATGATTAACATTAATTAATATTAAGTGTTGTCAAAAAACGGCAACTTCGCGAACATTGAGGTTGGCAGCTGTGCTCTTCATTTTTCAGCCAAGATTCGTAATCTTTCATCAAACCTTGATGGTTCAATGTTGAATATACAGGGTGTCCCCGAACTGAATGTGTTCCCTGATATGGGGGGTTGGGGGTGAAATTCTGAGTCGATTGATATTAGCATGTGTGGGGCTCAGATCAACCCCTGAATTATTATTGATTTTTAAAGGCGGGCCAATCAGGAGCGCCAGCCTTTAAAAATTCATAATAATTCAGGGGTTGATCTGAGACCCACATATGCTTATATCAATCGAATCAGAATTTCACCCCCAACCCCCCATTCCAGGGAACGCATTCAGTTCTGGGACACCCTGTATATGATTTACGATGGGCAAGATGGGTTTTTTTTCTACATGTTTACGAAGGTTTAGTTTGCGTTAATCCGTTGTTAGAAATTATTTATCCTGGTGCTAAATAGCCAAAAAAATTAAGTTACCCGTAGCGTGAACGTCTTGCCCATCTAACCGCACGTAAAATGACATACATTAAACTATTTTTTATCTCTGGTGTTTGGTGGTGTAAAAAAATTCAAAAAATTCTCAAAGACTCAGTATAATCTATACATTAACATATATTTAAAAAATGTTAATCTTGGTTCGTGGCTAACGCTCCAGCCTCCTTAATTCTAGAAGTTCTTGGAAAAATAACAATTCAGTTTTCATTCGATAGTAAAATTGGACGCGTGCCTAACGAGCTGCGGGCTTCGACTTTCATGCAAAGTCCGACCCGCACTTGACCGTTGTTTTTTCTCAACTCCCTCCGATATCTCTCCGACAGATAACGACGGATGGCCTGCTTATTTTTTGACACCAGCGACTGCCGTCAATTCATTCGTCCGTGCCATTCGCTCGCACGTGACAAACATAAATCTCTCGTTACTTGAATTTCCCGAGTTCGCCGCGCGCGTGATTTTCACACTGCAAACGTAATCCTCTCCCGCGTTTCGTCGTTATGACTCTCTCGTCCGTGAATTACGGACACTTTTTACGCCCCCGGCACACGCGAACGTCGATAATATCGCGAAGGCCTGGAGCACAAAGAACCGGAAACACACGCGAGACTAGACGATTCCCAGATTATTCATATACATTTTTCGGTAGCTATAGTCTCGGAAGTATCCGGCGAATCGGGACGTTTGCATAATTGAAGAGCGATGACCATCAATCTCTTTGAATACCACCAATTTTTCTTCGCGTATTCAGCCCACGCAAACTGCTCGACATTCTTTTAGCATTCTGATTGAAGTTCTCCTACGTAAGTCTGCAAAAAAAATATTTTAGGTAGTAACAAAATTGACAAAATCGACAAGGCGTCGTATTCCAACAAATGGAAACTTCAAAGCTTCGAAAGAACAGGAACATCGTGGAAGGGGAAGTCACCCTTAGCGTCCAAGTTAGACAAAGTAGGAAGGGAACGATGGTAAAGGGTGGGATCTGACATTTTAAATTGCGCGCCATTTTTTTGTGGCCAACATTGAGTACTTTGACAATTGGCATCAGGAAGTATTGAGGTTTAGTCGTGGAGAATTACACGATCGAGCAACGCAGAGAAATTTTTATTTGCAGCATCAGCCAACAATTTAGTTGATCACATGGGAACCGCGTGACCCCAACCATGTTTAAACGATTGCCACGTTGATGCTATTGTTCCTAACGGCTTATGAAAATTCAGGGTGTCAGATTGAGCCTTCTAGAATGTGGCATTCGCAGTATAGTATTATAATCGACCTTTAAAATGGCGGGAAAAAAATCAGAAAGGCATCAATGCGTGGAAAAAAGCGATTTTCTACTTAAAAAATAATAACTTTTGCAATTTTTAATGAAAAAAAATAAAAAATTAGGGTGATACTCTTGAGATATGATAGTTTGAGGAAAAAATAGCTTTACAGTGAGCGTTTCAAAAACGGTATTTATTTGGATATTTGAAGAGGGCCCATTTCGCAGTAAAAAAAAACGATGATCGTGAAAAATGAGCAATTTATTCGCAACAGCAGCTCGAAAAATCATGAGATCATAGTGTAAACACAATATCTATGAAAGATATTTAAAAAAATATATTGAAGAATACAAAAATCAAAAAATCGTAAATGAATCAAGTTTGTCCCCCACAGTCGACACAGAAAAAAATTCTGTGCTTGTCGCACATTCTAAATAGTTTTATGGTTTTCCAGGTAGTATTGCAATGATTTTCAAGGGGTCTTTTCACTTTAGACGCTACAAAAGACGTCATTAATTTCTTGATAGGTTTATATTATAGATATTGATATAAAAGTTGTTACACTTAATAAATACACTTTCAAAATACATTTAAAAAAAATATTATTCAAGTCACTATTTATAGACGAAAATGGTAGTTCAAAAAATGTCCTAAAAAATGTAGGTCTGCGCTGTTGACAAAATCTCCTAAATGGATCATCCGAAACAAAAATCAAACGGTTTTAGATTCAGTACGTTAATGGCTATAGCGCATATTATACGATTTTTTATATAAATGAATTAGAGATGTGTGCGGCCGTGTGGATGAAAAGATAGTCTTCGAGGATTCGGCCTCGATCCGGCCAGTCAAGGTTATTCCAAAGTCGGTAATGGAAATACGGGATGTTTACGTTTCGGCCCTCTGATTAGGGTCCTCTTCAGAAATTTTATTTTTCTGTATATAATATGATACACATTTTATTATACAATAATGTTTGAAAAAGGTTTTAAAATGAGTGTTTATGTTCATAATTCAGTTATATAAGTCATAAGTCCTATAAGTTTTAGTCATTTGGTATGATAATTCTGTAAGTTCAGTTTTTGTTATAATTAAGTTAATGTAATGTGAATAATGTAGTTGATTGAATTATTTATTGTGTTATTTATTGTTTTTGGTGTGTTAGTGTTTGAATTGTATGGTGTGTGATATAGCGGTTTATTCAATTATGAAATAATAAAGAGATGAAGTGTAAGAAACGACTAACCTCGATGTGGTTGATATTTCGAATTTTTGCCAATATTTAGAAGGTTCTTTTGAAGAACATTATTTATGGGTGTAAATAATGTCAGGTGAGAAGTTACTCCATCAATAGAGATGTTATCGTTTATCGGCGATTTTGCATGTTTGTAACCGATAATTCATTGTAAGGAAAAAAAATTGATATATGATATATCAACAAAAAAAATTGATATATCAATTTTTTTTTTTTATATATGCAAAAATAACAAAATGGCGGACATTTTTAGAAAAAAAAACAAAAATACGTGTTTTTTCACTGTTTTTGGCCAAAAAAATATTAAATTTCAGAACATAAGAAAATCCTTGAAATGCGCTATAGCTATAGTTGTAAATAATATGTGGTTAAAATTTCATAAGGATCGGTTCAGTAGTTTCGAAGATTTTATCAACAAGTCGTCGAAAAACGTTGTTTCGAGAAAAACGCGTGTAAAATTTGTTTGGGTTACATAAATACGTAAAATTTTTTAAAATGTATTTCGAAAGTGTATTTATTAAGTGTAACAACTTTTATATCAATATAATATAAACCTATCAAAAAATTCATGAAAATAGCCTTTGTTAGCGTTCAAAGTGAGAAGACCCCTTAAATGACGCAGACGGACATCGCAAAGAATTCACATTTCGGAGTAATTCATCTAAACTTGATAGAATTTTGTTTTACCATTCTTATATTCATACTTACATTACGTACAGTGATCCCACGAAGAAAACAAAAACAAAAAAATATACGTGCAGGTCACATGAGGATCAAAAAGCCCCTCCCGATTTTTTTCTATCGACTACTGCGACGAAACTGCTGTCACGAATCGTCCGACCCTAATCGGCGCTTACAAAGGACACTCCAAAGCACTCTTACAAGGCAGGCCAGACCCCATGGCCATCGACAATTCATAGTAATTTTGACTCAAAGTCGCGAGTGGGGTCCCTTGGACCCGTCCCCCATGGTTTATGTATGTAAAATATATGCAGAAAATATATGCTATATATATATATATATATCATATATTTTCTGCATGCATATATACTGAATATATACGTATTATTCTATATACGTATTATATAGCATATATGTTTTGGTCAGAAAAATATATCGAAAATATATGGGTCATATATGCGTCATATATGTGGTGCATATATACTGAATATATACGTATTATTCTATTTTTCGTCACTATATATGCGACCGATATATATATATATATATATATATATATACGTATTATTCTATATATATATAGAATAATACGTATATATTCAGTATATATGCACCACATATATGACGCATATATGACCCATATATTTTCGATATATTTTTCTGACCAAAACATATATGCTACGTATAAACACTATATATGATGCATATATGAGGCATGTACGACGCATATATTTTCGATATATTTTCAATCTATGTTTTTGTTAGAAAAATATATCAAAAATGTATGCGTCATATATGACTCATATATGTGTCATTTATGCGTCATATATGACGCATACATTTTTGATACATATTCCTGACCAAAAGTATATGCTGTGTATACACTATTACAGTTGAACTTAATAAAACTTAAAACTTAAACTTAAAAAAACTTAACTTACAGTTAAAGTACGCTATTACGTATAAACACTATATACAGATATGCTACGCATATTTGTATATATGTGGCATATATGTACCATTTATGCAGTATATATGTGGTATGTATGCAGTGTGTATGCAACATATATGCTAAATATATGTGGTATATATGCAGGGTAAATGCTACATATATCATTGATATATGACACATTGATATACAGTAATACCACGCATATACATCTCATATATAAAAACGTTACGAAAATTAGAATTTGGCACATATATGCAACATATATTTTCAATATATGGCATACATTTCACATGTATTACAATTATTAATAAAATAAATTGGCAGTATATTTTTGCGCATATAAATTTCCATGGGGGGTGTGACCGCGAAGGGTTAATGAAATTAATCCTCAATTATGCCAAAATGTTATTGAAAATTTCGTCAAAAGCGTGAACATTTGCATACAGGGATGAGGCGGCCATTTATCGGATATTGTGTTCCACACATGACCTAATAAATAAAAATATCAAGTCATTTTGAGACACCGTATAGAAAAAAAAATGAAAAGAAGAGTAGACCTGTGTTTACATGGGACGTGTTTATCGTTGGGCAATCATTGTCATTAGCATCGTTAGGAGACCTCATCGACGTCATTATCGCTAGCTACCGATATCTCCCTGAGGGTGGAAGGTAAAGATGACGATACCGAGGCGCAGGTGTACCTTAAGAAACGAGCCGTCCGCACGCGATCCTCTCCCACGGGATATCCGCATATACTTTTTTCAGCCAATCAAAAATCGTCTCCCTCATCGTATACAAATAAAAAAAATAAATAAACGCGACGTTTGATTAATTGGAAAATATATTTACGTCGTTACTGTCATCGTCGGTGCTTCTTTGTTTGTTTTTTTTTTCGAACGATAAACATGTCATGTTTATCGTGTTATGAAAAATATCAGAGGAGCGTTTGTCGTACAACGGGAGAGGCACCGCGGAAAATCCGAGTCCCGCATAGCTGAGGTCGCCGATAAGCTCGCGAAATATCCCCCAGTTTTTCACCCCGCGCGAACGCGGAAGGATGCACAACGAAATATTTCAGCGCGTATATACGCGTGCATGGCGCGCGTCGTTATGATATAGAAGAGCGAGGAATTTCGACGTCGAATACCTCTCGTTTACCTTTATGTACCACAGCTATTTGCCATTTTCAACGGAGCACCGATGTCGACGCGAAGGAGATTATGAACATTTTTGGGCAAAAAAGAACAACGCATGACACGCGGTAAGGAACAGAGTGAGGAAATACCGCGATGCCGAAAAAAAAACCGCGAAATTAAAAAGTTTCGAGCGATTTTTTCTTCATATTTTGGCTCTTCAAGACATTATCTCGATTTTTATCTAAATAATAAATAAATATAAATAAATATAAATGAAAATAAATAAATCGGATTGAGGACTTTTTGGATCGCGGCTTGGTGGCTTCATTTGCGCTTTGGCCGTGTATTGTGGTGACAATTAGGGTGCATCGTTGGAGGGAATAATAGCCGAGGACCTGATCTACACTTTTCGAACATGATGTTGATGTTTGCATCGTTGAAATGCAGTGCAAGATAACTTTTTTTGAGGCCTTAGGCCACAGTAACGGGTATAAAATCATGTGCGAATTTAACAATTTTTTTTTTTCGCTTGAAAAAGTGATTCACTCATAAAATTAATTACACAGCTATTTAGTATGAATATCAACCTGTTAAAAAATATATATATATTTTTTTTTTCGATGTACAAAACGACCGACTCTTCGAAACTTCTCGAAACTGCTTTTTTCCAATTGGCGTGACAAATAACTTCACCAACTTTCACTCGATTTACTTCAAATTGACAAGTTATGTTCCTAATTGCATTTCGCAGAGAAGTACGTACGGAATTTCTGATTAATCGAAAACTTTTCATTTTATGAGCAGTTATAACGAAATTTTTCACTGAAAATTCATTTTTTAAGTTCAAATACCTACAACTTTTGAATAAAACAATATTTTTCAAATTCCGTACGTACTTCTCTAGGTATTCTAATGTAGATTTACGAGAATTTTTGTTTTTTGTTCTAGGCAAACAATTGTGGATGCTAAATGTCACGCCGCGGAGCGCCTAAAAAAAGATAACAAAAGAAAATATTAGTAGTCGGCCATTTTGTACATCGAAAAAAAAAATATATATTTTCTAACTGCTGGATATTCAGACTAAATAGATGTGTAATTAATTTTATGAGTGAATCACTTTTTCATACGAAAAAAATTGTTAAATTCGCACATGATATTATACCCGTTACTGTGGCCTAAGGTTTTAATTGCTCACATTTATTTCGTTGACTCAGAGTACGAAAATTAAAAATGATTTTTTCGATCTTTAGTAGAAACGAAAACAATGAAAAGAAAATTGGATCATAATAAAAATGAAGAAGTAAAAAAACAAAAAAGAACTTCCGCTGCATTCCAACGAGGCAAACTTCAGTGCTATTCTCTGATAGATAGTGTTTGCTTTTATAGATACGCATCGCATACACGCGAACGCTTGAATTGCATATGCGAATGTAGATGATGAAGTTTGCACTGCTGGAATGCAAGGAAATTTTTTTTTCTCGTATTATTGCATTTTTGACATCATCCCAAAGATTTTTTTGGGCTATTTAGCAAACAAAGGTTGTGGATGATGATAAAAAAGGAATCTTTCTACACACATTTCCACCTACAGATGAAACGTCAATTCATGACTGAATATTTCGAATCGGGTCTCCACTCCGAAATTGCGCGGATTTTTTTGCCCATCGATTATTATCCCTTATGAATAGTGTAGCGATGAATATTGAGGAGGAAACCCAAACAAACAAACCGCACGCATTCATCGTACAGTAGTAGTAGCCACCTTGAATTTCGTTGGGCTTCCTCTTCCTTAATATTGATGGTATCGAAGTTCGCATCGTTGGAATGCGACGAAATGTTTTTTTTCCTCGTTTTCTTGTATTTTTTTAGCTCATTTAGACTAGAGAGTTTCTGCAACAATTTAGAGAATCCTTTTTATAAATTTGTGATCATCAACTGCAAAAAAACATCTTAGATCATAATAATAATCAAGAAGAATTTTCATTTCATTCCAACGATACAAACTTCAACACCATTAATATTGTGACTATTTGTGACTATGTGACATCACCGCCCATTAGTTATATTTTCTTGATTCTACATTCCCATGGTGCTGAAGTTGGAAGCATTGTTGGAATGCAGCGAAAATAAAATATTTTTTTGCAAATATTGTTCACAAATTTTTAATACGGTTTTTCAAAAATGTTTCGGTGACTTTGGTAGCCTGAACGTGCCAAAAAAATATATACTTTCGTTGCGCTCTAACGATGTAAACTTCAATATCATTCGTATTCACTACCCGAAATCGTTTCCTGCACCTTCGGAGTCTCCATAAGCAGTTCGAGTGAATTTTGTAGTCCGAATCCGCCGGACAATTGTCAATTTGTAAATAAATCTATTGCATTCGAACTCTGCAAACTTAAACGTCATGAATATATTTCGTTAAGGCCTTAGGCCACAGTAACGGGTATAAAATCATGTGCAAACTTAACAATTTTTTTCGTATGAAAAAGTAATTCACGCATAAAATAAATTACACATCTATTAAGTATGAATATCAAGCTGTTGGAAAATATATATATTTTTTGTTATCTTTTTTTAGGCGCTCCGCGGCGTGACATTCAGCATCCACAATTTTTTACCTAGAACAAAAAACAAAAATTCTCGTCAATCTACGTTAGAATACCTAGAGAAGTACGTACGGAATTAAAAAAATATTGTTTCATTCAAAAGTTGTAGATATTTGAACCTAAGAAATGAATTTTCAGAGAAAAAATTCGTTATAACTGCTCATAAACTGCTCATAAAATGAAAAGTTTTCGATTAATCAGAAATTCCGTACGTACTTCTCTGCGAAATGCAATTGGGAACATAAATTTTAAATTTGAAGTAAATCGAGTGAAAAGTGTTGAAGTTATTTGTCACGCCAATTGGAACAAAGCTGTTTCGAGAAGTTTCGAGTAGTGGGCCATTTTGTACATCGAAAATATATATATATATATATATATATATATTTTTTTTCTAACAGCTTGCTATTCATACTAAATAGATGTGTAATTAATTTTATGAGTGAATCATTTTTTCATACGAACAAAATTTGTTGATTTTGCACATGATTTTATACCCGTTACTGTGGACTAAGGCCTTAATGGAGTTGCATAGTTCGGGTGAATGCGTACAAACAAACATTTTACCGTTGATTATATCTCGAATGGCTTTGCAATTAATTAATATAATTAGTACAAACGGTAACGTACCATCGGCACCGCGACAAGTACCGCGGGAATTGCTCTCAAAATCCACGCGAGCTATCCTCCTCCTGTATCTCATGCACACGCATACACCCTCATCGTACGTACCCCCACGAACACATACGCCCACGTACCAGACTCGTTCATCGCGCGTGGGTGTATAAAATAGCTGTATGCACGTACCCAAGACCCCGTCCATCCAGTGTAGTCTGCAAGCGTATTTCAACACTTCCGGTATGAGCGATAAGCGCGAGGCGAGAGAGAATCGGGGAATAAACGCTCTCACGTGAGCATACACTTGTATGCATGTTTAATAAACAAAATGGCGTAGGTGACGAGATTCGAGATGGATAAGGGTGTGAGTTACACCCTTTTGCTTGTCAAGCGTTGATTCGTACATATATATCTAAAGTTTGCATCTCGCACGTCTCACTCGGTCGATCATATAGACACACGAAATTATAGAAGCGTTTGCACACGGAGCCCGCAGAATTGTACACCACCGGAATACATCCGGGTCACGCACGTGTGAGAGATAGACCGGTATCGGGTTGTGCCGGCTGATCGACAATTTTCCATACCACTTCGTTACGCGCCTTCTCAGTTGAGTGTCATTTTTTCAAATGCTTCCATCTCCATGTCGGTATAGTGGAGAAGTTTGAACTTCTCATTGGCAGATGTCGGAGAACGAATTTTTTTGCAGACGTAGTTGCACTCGGTAGAAGCTCAACATTGATACCGTAAAATGGGGTTACTTTGAACAGGCTCTGAAAGTTTTTTGTAGGTAACTTTTTTTTAACATCCTAAATTCCAACTTTTTGCTCCAATAGGACAAGGTGTCCTTTGGCTACCAAATTTATAAGAAAGTCAAGCCTCACTACCCCTTCACACTTTTATATATTTTTTTTTCAGTGTCAAAGTAATCTCGGGTGTGGGGTTTCTTTGACAAGGCAATAAAATACAACTTATCTCAAAGATTAAGGGTTACTTTGACATAATTTTTATTGAAAAAATATATTTTATGCATTATACATAGAATTAAACGAAAAACAACGATTTTTACAATCAAATAGTCATCTTTATTAAGGAAACATTTTACGTTAAAATAACAAGTACCTAGGGTACTATTATGGGCACTTCATTATAATTAAGGCACAGTCTTATAATTATCATTGAGATCAAAATCGACTTGAGCAACGTTACGATCAACTTTAGCAACAATATAATAAACTGGAACAACAAATTTGAGCAACAATAGACAAAAAGTGTAAGACCGAAATAGACAGAGAAACAATACACAAAAATAGACAAAAAGTGGAAACATTTAAACCGTATTTTGGCGCTATGTTAAAGTAGCTCCAAAAACTGTGAAAGCTACCCTTAATGTCAATATGATCTCGTTTTACGGAAGTTCTCAAAGTTCTGGCTGCAACGATTTCCCGGGGAAAAAGCACTCCATTTAGTTATCTCTTAAGAATAATCTTGCATCCAGCTGCAGTTGGTGTCTCCCAGACTGATCAGCTGCGGTGTTAAGGGAGACTTTGTCCTTCGAGTGCCATATTTCAGGTGTTTACATTTTTTTTTTAAAGGAAACGAGGAAAGCTTTTTGAGTGCGGTTTTTTTCTTGCTTTTATTCATGATATACAGATCGTTAAAAAAAAATTTTTATTGAAAAAAAAAACCAAAATGGCGGCCGTTGCAGCTCCGCGAAAACAGGTCCTCAAATCGCGGGAGGTAAACGGCTGACATCACTGCCCCCTCTTTGTTGATCTGAAACACAAATTCAACGCATATTATCAATCTGTGTCCCTTTGGTCATGGAACGACGGATGGGTTTTTCGTTTAGTACAAATTTCGGAAAATGGCGGCAATTTAAAAAAAATCGAATTTTCGCGTTTTTTTCGCATAAAAAGATAAATAATAAATGCAAAAATGTATCTATCGAAAAATGACGATCCGTCATTCCGTGAAGACATATTTTCTGAGTATGCTCTTCAAATTTCAGGTCGATATGTTAATTACAGCGGTCAGGAGAATGTCAGCCATTTTTAAAAACGTGTTTTCGAGAAAAACGCGTTTAAAGTTTTGTAATGTGTTTACACAAATGTGTTTATAATTACCGCTAATCGGCAATGCCTGGTCCATAGAGGCATCCCTCCTCTTCTTCTAGCTGGTCATGTTGAGCCGCTAACATCTCCCGCTGCATTTCAAGGACAAAGTCTCCGTTAACGTGCATCGGTGAAACACTCGATCCTTCTTGACGAGCCCTCCTCTAGTGCGATTCCCAATTGAGGGCTTACACATCACTGAAACTTTGAAAATATCGATTTTTGAATTCTCAAATCATGACACGTCGAAAATATTCTCCGAAAATTTCACGTCGATCCCTTCAACATTGAGAGAGTTGTTGGCGTTCATAGGTAGATTCCGCGAACCGGCGAACATTAAACGCGTTTTTCTGAAAATTACTTTTTCAAAGTCGGTGACTACGATATCTGAAAAATCACTGCACTGATCAACTCCAAATTTTACGAGCTTGTTTTATTTATCAAAAAGCAGTGCTTCAACGAAGGAATTTTTTTTTCCAAAAGTTTCTTTCGTCAACGAAAATAGAGCGTTTTTTTCACCTTAAGGCTTTTTTTTCTTAAAAAATCAATGCATTATTAAAACCTTTGTCCAAGCACTCCACAATTTCATTCAAAAACTAAATGCGTTTGATTTTTTTCCTTTGGGATTATTTGTTTCCGAGCAGCAGTGGTCACCGCGAAGGAGGTTTTTCAAACAAGGCTCTGCACAAACAATTGTATCTACCACGTTTATAAGTATTTTTTAATACAAAAATGGTGAAAGATACTCAAAACCATGCTCATTAATTGGAAAAAAATAAAAATTTCAAAATCCGATGGAGTTGAAGTTTGCATCTCAGGAATGCAACGAAAATTCCTTTCAATTTCTTACTTTCCTTATCATCAAAAAACACATTTTGCAAATTTATTGTGGATCGCTAAATAGGACCCTAAAAAATGTTAGCATAATTTTCGTAGCTTAATCCTGTCACCGGAAATTTGGGAAACAGAAAAAAAAATATTTTCATCGCATTCCAACGATGCAAACTTCAGCATCCGCACACATTTTCCCAAAAAAAAAAATTGACGAAAATTCCCCTTTTTCCCCGACACAAAGTAGGCGTAATCCGTTAACATTTGAAGAATAATCCGCGGCCGTTCGGAAATCGCGCAACCGAGAACGCCCCTTCCGGCGAACGTTGCATTTCCCAAATCATCTTCGTTGTAATTATGGTTAAAAGTTATTCAAGAATGGGAAGAAAAAAAACTATCTTTTACGTATATTCGCGGCGGGACATTAAAACTGTCCAAATATTTTCTGTCTTCGTATAGCTTTGGCGTTTCGCCAATAACTGTAACGCTCGATACGGCTCTGCACACATATAAATATGTATGAGTGCGATTAAATGCACCCTTGTGCGTTGTGCGAGCTCTGATGTACACACTGGCCGTTCTTCACCGCTTGGCAAACATTACATGTTATATATATATATATATATATATATATATATATATATATATATATATATATATATATATATATATATATATATATATATATATATATATATATATATATATATATATATTAACGTATGTATATATGTAGGGGAAAATCTTGCACCTACATGTCTGTCCACCGCCCTCGTTGCTACCCCTGGCTCGTCGAGCTCTCTCTCTCTCTCTCTCTCTCTCTCTCTCTCTCTCTCTCTCTCTCTCTCTCTCTCTCTCTCTCTCTCTCTCTCTCGTCGCGTGTTTCGTTTTGTAAATTCGAGGTACGAGACCGCAAATTTCGAAGGTTTACCCGGGCATAACTGGGCGCGGTTACACCGCACTATCACAAGCCTGATTCTCCGTACAACATTTACTATGCACACACACAGATACGTATTTGTTCTAATTTGATGTTAAACGATTCGGTCGTAACGCCGATAAGCAAACGTTGTGGCCCGATGCTCTGATTAGACGTGGAGGAAGAAGCAACGACAGTCATTGTACGTAAGAGCAGACCAAACTGTCATGGCCACAGCGTGTGAATGTGCGTTTTATTAGGATGTTGAATATGTTCTCGCTGTTTGCTAACAAATAGCGTTATCAGAACTGCGTGCGCGTAGTTTAAGATGATCCCGCCGGGAGAAAGGAAAACAACATTACGAGAGATTCTATGAGAAAAGACCTTACCCCTGGTATGACAAGTTTAGAATGCAACGACGATCAATTAGAGTTTATTACCTCTATTCAAATGTTTATTCGAAAAGCTAAAAAAAATAACTTGTTTTCTCGTATACAGAAGAGACCTATATTTTATAGCGTTAGTGAGTACATGGACCATGATACCACAAGAAACACTACTAGTTAAGTAAGATGAATTGGGACTTACTGTAAGACAATTATCACAACTATAATATAATTTTGTTGAATCTGTTATATTTCACATATCTTTAAGCCGAAAATATCGCCCTAGGGATATGAATGTATATTCGTCTGAGGCTACATGGCGCTGTCGTAGCCTTTCTCTTTGCTCAATAAAAAAATGAATAGTTTAAGGGGTCTTCTCACTTTAGACGCTAAAAAAAGCTGTTTTCATGCATTTTTTTGATATGTTTATATTATCGATATTAATATAAAAGTTGTTACACTTAATGAATACACTTTCGAAATACATTTAAAAAAACATTATTCAAGTCACTATTTATAGAAGAAAATGATAGTTCAAAAAATGTCCTAAAAATTGTAGGTCTGCGCTGTTGATGAAATTTTGGAAATGGATCATCTGAAACAAAAAAATCAAACGGTTTTAGATTCAGTATGGTAATGGCTATAGCGCATATCATACGATTTTTTATATATGCAAAAATAACAAAATGGCGGACATTTTTCGGAAAAAAACAAAAAAGAACATGTTTTTTTGTTCAAGAACAAGAAATTTCATAACGATAGGTTCAGTAGTTTCGAAAATGTTATCAACAAGCTGTCGAAAAACGTTGTTTTGAGAACAACGCGTTTAAAGTTTGTTTGGGTTAAATAAATACATACAATTTTTTTTAGTGTATTTCGAAAGTGTAACATTAAGTGTATTGACTTTTATATCAATATCTCTAATATAAAACTGTCAAAAAAATGCATGAAAATAGGCTTTTTTAGCGTCGGAAGTGAGAAGACCCCTTAAGATGGTAACGCACCAATAAAAAAGTACTACAAGCAAGCTTAACATTCAGTGAATGTCATTTCGCCCGAGTGTAAACAACTTTTTTTTTCATAGTGTTAAACATGTCAAATTTCGAGCCAAAAAAGAGTATTTTCGGCAATTTTACGGCACTACTGTATTCAAAAACAATCTGCCGCTCAAGCACACAGAATTCTTGTTGAGACTTACGGCGACCATGCTCTGTCGGAGACAACATGCAGAAATTGGTTTAGATGCTTCAAAAATAATGATTTTGATGTGTTGAATTGGAGACATTAATTCATGAAGACTCATGTCACACGCCAGCTGAACTTGCAGAATCATTAAAAGTTAATCGCACAACAGTTTCAAAACGTTTGAAAGCATTAGGAATGACTTTTTTAAATTAAGAATTAATTTTCACGAAAAACAGCGAGAACTTATGCAACATCCCAATGGAAAAAGAAATATTTAACATGAAGAGTTCGTGACAATTGCAGCTTTCATTTAGGCGAAAATTGCGAGTGGGCGGGGGATGATTGAGGCGGAGAGAGAGGGGTGAAAATTGAGGGTAAAAATGTCTCCAGGCCAACACCCTTAATCACGAACATCACTTCGTCCACTTTTTCCGGGCTGTCGTGATCCGAGACTCCGGGCGAAGCTTGGCAATGTTGGAATACCCTAAGGCGCTGACTAAAAGTAGACTGAGACAGTGCGACGAGGAGCAGCAAGAGAGAGGGAGAGAAATGCGGACTTTGGACGAGGAACCGTGGCTACAAGAATTTATGCTATCAAATTGTATAAAATTACGTCGTCGGGCACTCTCGTTATCGCACCCCTTCTTTCTGCAGTCACTTCACTCCCGTTTGGCCGTCAGGTCTCTTTGCCCTCACTTAGAACTATCCTGTCTCGGAACTTCCGACTCGGACCGGACTTGAAATTATTCTTTTTTTTTAGCTGTACCTACTTGGATTATTGTTCAGGATAAGACTCCAACCAGTTGATTACATTTTTTACGTAATTCACATTTAGAATAATTTCTAAGAGTACACGAATGAAATATTTCTCTCTACTTGGAATCGTAATTATTGATAATTATCACTTGTGACGATGCGAGAAGGTAGACAATATTTTATCATCAGAGACTACGGTGATCATTTACTAATTAAATTTATATATGTGTGTGTGTGTGTGTGTGTGTGTGTGTGTGTGTGTGTGTGTGTGTGCGTGTGTGTGTGTGAGTGTGTGTGTGTGTGTGTGTGTGTGTGTATATATATATATATATATATTAATAATAATAATAATAAAGGTATAAATATAGGTCAGAAGAGATATCGGCGACGAAGGTTCGTGATATTTTTGTCGATCGTCAGGCAATTTTCCGAACGAGAGGCAATTAGGCGAAAGGCAATTAGTTTCCAAAGGTCTCTTGTTCCGTCTGCCTCGATGAAGCACAAAGCTGCAGATATTTGATTTATTAAACGTCTGTCGTTATATCACGATAAGACAGAACTAAAAGAAAGAAAGAGGCAATAACGCGGCTAACTTTTTTAATCTTCTTCACGAGTTTTGGAATGTTGCTGAAGATCTTCGGACGAGGAGTATGTATTTCAATCATACCCAATTATTGGGACTCGAAAGAAATGTATAAGGGTTATTGATTTTATAGAGACACGATACAAGGTGCAATACGTGTTCGTTTGATAATTCAATGTGAGCTTGAGGAGAATGATTGCAGTACTTCTTCAGCGTACGAGACGTATGCTCGTTAGGGTAGTGAGTGTATCGAGCTTTGAGCCCCAGGATTTCGGAAATTATTATTGTATTTTTGAATACTCAATTCGGTGACGCGGAGCAAGCGATTAACCGGTTACACCATGCAGGCTCGTGACCGAAAAAAGAGGAATTTTCGTGATCGTGTTCTGGCAAGGTGTGCGGTTTTCCAAATTATTATTTTTTTTACATTAAAGCGTATGCTTTCAAGTATCTTTCAGAATTGTGGTATTGAAAAATCTTGATAAATGTGGCGGATACAATAGTTTGTAATGACCGCCATTTGAAAAACAGCTCGGAACAGATCATCCGAAATAAAAAATAACACGCACTTAGTTTCTGCATAAAACTATCAAGGGCTTGGACGAAGGTTTCAGTGAAACATTGATTTTTGACAAAATGGCCGCCGTCCAAAGTAAAAGTATCAATTTTCGGTGAAAAAAAAACTATGCATCAGAAAAAATTCCTTCGTTACTCACTGCTTTTTGATATGTAAAAGAAGCTCGTGAAAATTAAAGTTGATGGGGGCAGTGACTTTTAAGATATGGTGGTCACCGATGGTGAAACAGTTATTTTAAGAAAAAAACCCCGTTCAAAGTTTACAGGTTTACGAAAACCAAAAATCGATATTTTCAAAAATTTCAACTCGTAAGTCCTTGATAAAAAAGTTCTGAATAATGTTTTATATTGATGATACTAGTGACGGTATCAGCGAGACATTAGCACTCTAAATTGACGGTCAATGTTACCAATGTCGTAATATGGCAAATGTTATAGCCCCACAGGTTCTGCCGGAGTAACCTCCGAATCAATTTCGTTCGGGATCTCTAATATGCCTAGAAGTATTATCTTTAACAATTTTTGTTTTATCTTCGGCATTCTTGGCCACGCCAGCCTGTCCACGCATCAATAATCGAAAATAAATCGGATGACCTGGCATCACGATTTAAGATTTTTCAATTTCCGCGATAGCTCGATGATGAACGATAATCCTGGATTTCCAGCATCATGAAACACGAATTTGCCATAACACTGGGGGAGGCGTTAGCTCGCGAAAAATTCTCTCGTCCAATTTCTCGCTCGAGCGTCTCGTGCAACGAGCGAGCGAGAGAGAGAGAGAGAGAGAGAGAGAGATCGGGGAGCCAATTTAGAGTTTCGAACTGGACTATCGTTCGAGTTCTTCGACGTGGCTCGGGAGCCCTCGAGATTCTCAACTCGCGTACAACTCCATGGGCGTGAATCGAGAGCCGATGAGCGGAATAACTCGCAAACGAGAAACTCGGGCGAATCTTCCTGAACCGTAGAATCCGAAGGCTGCGCGATGGCAAATCTCGTCACGCGTATACATAATGATCGGCTGCTCAGGCCTCGATACTTTCTTACATACGAATACGCTCGAATGAATAGTAAATGAGTAAATCTTTGCTTCGACTTTACAGAGCACCCGTGCAAAGACTTCCGCTGCAAACTCAACGAGTTCTGCATCAGCACGGATCTTCTCTGCGATGGTGTCAATCACTGCGAGGATGGATCGGACGAGTCCGCTTCTACTCTCTGCGCCAGTAAGTTCTTTGCCAAACTGAACGATTTTCTGAACGATTCAAATGCAGTACGGTGCCAGAGAAAACATTTTTTAAATAAACCAGAAATAATAAAAAATGTGCATGCGTCTTCTTACATTTCAAAGTAATTAAGGCGTTACCCCCACTTGTAGCGCAAAAAAGGCCTTTTTCATGAATTTTTTTTAAGAAAACTACAAAACTTTTTTAATCGATCAATATACCATCTTAAAGAAGATCTTTCGTATGAAAGATCTATATCTCCATCAAGATGGTATATCTTAAAGAAGATATACCATCTTGAAGAACTTTCAGTAATTTTTTTATTGAAAAATATTACATTGTTTAGTGGCAAATGGCCGTCAATGAAATAATGTTTTTATATACACGGTTTGCGGTGACCAACATTGCGGCGAAGTGGATCATCTGAAAAAAAAATGCGGATGGATTTAGTCAAATATAAGTATAAACTAGTCTTTAATCGAAGGATTTTAAAAAATATTCATTTTTCACAAAATGGCGGACAGTCAAAGTTAATGGTTCGATTTTAACGAAAAAAAACGGCCGTTTTTTGGCTATAAAACGGCCAATTTTTTTCGAAAAAAAAATCGAACGATTAAAGACTACATTTTTATGTATTAAATGAGCCTGTAAAATTTCAAGAAGATCGGTTCATTAGTGTTCGAGTAATCTTGGTCACCGACTTCAGAAATGCCATTTTGAGAAAAACGCGTTTAAAGTTTCTCTTTCAACGCTCTTTCAACGCGGATTCTTCTCTTTCAACGCTCATATCTCAGTCAATTTTGTTCGGATCGACTTGAAATTTTCAGGACATATTCTCAGATATTTATACTTCAAAAAAATGCAATAAAAAAATCGATTTTTTCAAAATCGCAAATGGGGGTAACTCCTTAAGTTTTAAGGCCTTTTATACGCGATTTCGCCGATTTTCGAACGTACTTTTCTAGACGCGGTTAAAAAAAAATTACGCATATATTGACAACATTTTTTTACAGATCATTTATGCACATGGTTAAGTATATGTAAAAAAAAAATCAGAAATATTAAGAAATGGCGGAGATTAAAATAAATAAAAAATACATAATGAAGCAATGTATTTTTTTTGCGCGCGCGTGTTGATGGTGACAGTTATCGGCATAGATGTGGGTGTCTGAAAAAAAATGTACATATTTATAATTGCATAATGAACGTATTTTCAATTTGACGCAACAATATTATTTTTTTTAAATTCTTAGAATAAAAATTCGAAACTTAACATTTTTTTAACTCAATTTTCTGTCGGTATTTCATTTTTTAATATTTTTTTGTCATTGAAATTTTTGTTTCTGTGGTTCACGCGATAGGTGACGATACTAAGAATATGTTGTAAACATTTCAAAGCTATCTGAACCTTCGTCTAAGAGTGAGAACTTTCACAAGGTTGAAAAAAGTGAATCGTGGAAATATGTTATATCTCCGTTATTTCTTGATATTTCTGATTTTTTTTCCATATACTTAACCATGTGCAAAAATATGCGTCATTTTTTTACCGCGTCTAGAAAAGTACCTTCGAAAATCGGCGAAATCGCGTATATAAGGCCTCAACGAGCCTGCATAACCTTGGGACCCAAAAAACCAGTCGATTGTCAATATTTTTTCTCATAGTATTGACATGACGTAATCGGGATTTTACACACACTTGATACACAGTTGGGCCAAGTTTCATTTTTTCAAATAAATATTGATAAATAATGAAGTTATGGTTTAAAAGAAGCGCCGCCGTTACTGCATGACCCACCCTGCCGTCATATGGAAGAAAGTCTTTGTAGATGCCCCCTCCCTCCATATGACGGCAGCATCGGAATCGGTGGTGATCTGAAATGAGGAATGTGCTTTTAGTATACGAATAACACTTTCGTATAACTGGATACTTCTGGAAATTTCTAAAATTACGAAAAATGGCAAGCGGTAGAGAAAATAGTTCGATTTTCAAGAAAAAGTAAGTTTAACAATTTGTTTTTAACAAATGGATAAACATATGAAAAAAATCCACCGGTCATACGAAAGAAAATATTATCCGTCTGAGTTTAAAGTGAATCGGACGAATAGATTTGAAAAAAACGCTTTACATCATTTGATAAAACACAGTTTCGCAAAAATCGTCATAACTCGGTCAATTTTGGTCATTTTTACAGAACCTCTGCCGCAAATAAAAATTAAGATCCTAGGCTATAAAACTATGCAAAAAAGAAATCGTATTTTCATAATTTCAAGCTTGTGCTGACCCCTTAACATCCGGAGATTTTCATGATCCAGAAAAACGCCCGTCACCAAAATTGTCCCCCAAATGACAGTGCCGGAGAAGCCCGACCAAAGAGCCTCACGCACATGTGCATGAAATTGTCCGCATAAACAATCAGCGCGCCTAGATATGCCGTTCCCTTCTTGTTCCTCACAGATACGGAGGCCTCGACGATTCTCGGCATGCACACAACGTGGTTCGCTGTCGTACTAGTCCTCTCGGTACTCAGTATGGCGGGTTTCGTTGCCGCTGCCATTTTGTGCTACAGTCGCCATCGTGTCACGACTCCGAGACACCCGCACAATGCGCACAACGCACAGCCGCACGCTCCGGTCAGCTTCCCATGTGAGTCAAATCGCTGCTCGTCCATTTACGCACATATTTGGCAGGCATATATGAAAGAAAAGGAAAAAACCAATGATTACGTGTGTGACAGCGATGTGGCGTATGTATGCATGCGCGTTTATGTTGTTCGTGAATTAGAACGTTTTGTTTTTATCGTGATAATGCTGTCGATACTAATACCCGGGCAGACATTTGTTGGGGAGTCCTGAGATTCCGGTACATCCCTATAGCGATTTAAGGGGTCTTCTCACTTTAGACGCTAAAAGCTATTTTCATGAATTTTTTTTATAGGTTTATATTATTGATATTAATGTAAAAGTTGTTACACTCAATAAATACACTTTCGAAATACATTTAAAAAATGTTTTTATTTATTCAAGGCCTTAGGCCACTCTAGAGGCGAAAAAATAGGCTTTTTGGCTTTTTTTTTTTCAGAAAAACTACAAAATAAATCGAGATTATAAAAAGCGTGTTTATCATACATATCAGTGACTGTATACAATAATTTTTTTGAACCGACTAATTTCAAAATGGCGGCTGTGCAGCGTTTATCTCAAAACTGCAATTTTTAAGTTGGCCGGAAACATAACTCAGACAATTTTCAACCGATTCTTGAAATGTTCAACCGATTTTCAACCGATTCTTGAAATGTTGAATATATCTTGAAGAATACATTGTCTATTGAAGTACGTCGGATTTTTTTTTTATATTGCATAGTTCATTTGTTACTAACAATTATCTGACGATTTTTTTGTCAAATTTTTAGAAAGTGGAAAATTATTACTATTTGCAGACGAAAATGGTAGTTAAAAAAATGTCCTGAAAAAATTGTAGGTCTGCGCTGTTGATGAAAGCTCGGAGATGGATATCATACGATTTTTCATATATGCAAAAATAGCATAATGGTGGACATTTTTCGAAAAAATATATAAAAAAAAACGTTTTTTTGCATCGTTTTTTGGAAAAAAATAGTAAATGTCAAAATTTAGAAAATCCTTGATATGCGCTATAGCTATAGTTGTAAGGAATATGTGGTTAAAATTTCATAAGGATCGGTTCAGTAGTTTCGAAGATTTTAGCAACAAGCCGTCGAGAAACGTTGTTTCGAGAAAAACGCGGTTAAAGTTTGTTTGGGTTACATAAATACAATACATTTAAAAAAAATGTATTTCGAAAGTGTATTTATTAAGTGTAACAACTTTTATATCAATATCTATAATATAAACCTACAAAAAAATGCATGAAAATAGCCTTTTTAGCGTCTAAAGTGAGAAGACCCCTTAATAGATGGGGAGTCCACAGTGAAATCCAAGTGGGTTTCGCCCTATTTCCCGATTGACATCATTTGAACATTTTTTCGTTGACATTCTCTACCGCGGTTTGTTCGATCTCCCAAAAAAATATCCTTTCGTGATCCTGTGCACAAATTTGTCGGGGGTCCCAAGATGCACCCATATGTCTTTAGGGATTTGTGAGGGACACCGCACATAGGGAGTCCTCATTGGGATCCAATTGGATTCTGCACTGTTCCTCTATGAACCCCGTTTGAGAACTCTTACCACATTCGATCCGAAAATTTGTGAAAAGTCACGGGAAAAAACTCGGCGTGTTGAAACATAACCTGCACGCTTCGTGAGCATCTACGTGCGTGGTGATATCGTGACATAGTGCAGTAAAATAAATAACGAACGATAATTACCGTGGACTTTCCGTCATGTGATTCAAATCGATTTTCAAGATACACTTTTTCAAACGATTTATATTTTTATTAGACAAGACCTGTACTTTTTTAAGATCCACCCATTTTGTATGTCTATATATTTCAGTTAAAAAATTCAACATATAGAATGCGATCGTGTTCAAGTTTGCATCGTTGGATCCTAATGAAAATTCCTCTTGATTTTTCAATTTCTTTATTTTTATTATAATATAAAATCTTTTTTCGCAGATATTGGTGACAAATTTGTAATAATCATTTCCAAAAATGTTTCGGTAACTTTCGTAAGCTAAATGTGCTAAAAAAATAGGGGACTGCGAAAAAAAAGTTCGTTCCATTCCAACGATGCAAACTTCAACCATAGAATGCGATGGAATTGATTAAGGGGGGATTGTCTTTTTTTTCGCAAAATTTACCGCTTTTTGGGATTTTTTTTTGTGAAGAAAGTATACAACGGAAAACTTGTGAAACTTGGCATATAGTTTTATTGATCTGTTTACTACATACAAAATTTTTTTTAAAGAATTTCATCAAAAAATCCGCCTCCCACCCCCCTCGGCGCGCGATGGTCCTTTTTTGATGGTGTGCACGATTACAGCCTTCACGTTCATCCTACGACAAAAACCCAAAAAGCATTTTACTTCAGGCACATATAGATATCGTTCGATGAAGGGAAAAAAAAATTGACGATTTGGTGACGTTTTGAACTTGAAGTATCGATTTTTCGAAAAAAATTGATCGATTTTTTGTTATAAATAAAAAACTATTAAACGTATTGCTTTTTTGCTTCATCAAACGATAAAAGGATGTCAGCTGAGCATTCTGCCCAAATTTGAAGGCAATCGGTTGAATAGTTTTTGAGAAATCGTGCACACCATCAAAAAAGGACCATCGCGCGTCGAGGGGGGTGGGAGGCGGATTTTTTGATGAAATTGTTTAAAATTTTTTTTGTATGTAGTAAACAGATCAATAAAACTATATGCCAAGTTTCACAAGTTTTCCGTTGTATACTTTCTTCACAAAAAAATTCCCAAAAAGCGGTAAATTTTGCGAAAAAAAAGACAATCCCCCCTTAAGAATCGTATTGAATTTTGGTCGGTAATGTGGGAATTTTTTAGGATTTAAATTGGATTCCACGGGGAAATCTCCATTAGAATCCAATCCAAAAATCCCTGTATTAAAATGTAACGCTCGTACATTGCATTCGCATCGGGATTTCCCATTGGAATCCAATATACGAGCTTAAGGCGTTACCCCCACTTGTAGCGCAAAAAAGGCCTTTTTCATGAATTTTTTTAAAGGAAACTACAAAACTTTTTTAATCGATCAATATACCATCTTAAAGAACACATCTTGAAGAACTTTCAGTAATTTTTTTATTGAAAAATATTACATTGTTTAGTAACAAATGGCCGTCAATGAAATAATGTTTTTATATACACGGTTTGCGGTGACCAACATTGCGGCGAAGTGGATCATCTGAAAAAAAAATGCGGATGGATTTAGTCAAATATACGTATAAACTAGTCTTTGATCGAAGGATTTTAAAAAATATTCATTTTTCACAAAATGGCGGACAGTCAAAGTTAATGGTTCGATTTTAACGAAAAAAATCGAACGATTAGACTACATTTTTATGTATTAAATAAGCCTGCAAAATTTCAAGAAGATCGGTTCATTAGTGTTCGAGTAATCTTGGTCACCGACTTCAGAAATGGCATTTTGAGAAAAACGCGTTTAAAGTTTCTCTTTCAACGCTCTTTCAACGCGGATTCTTCTCTTTCAACGCTCATATCTCAGTCAATTTTGTTCGAATCGACTTGAAATTTTCAGGATATATATAAAAAAATGCAATAAAAAAAATCGATTTTTTCAAAATCGCAAGTGGGGGTAACCCCTTAACGTTTTAGTACAGGGATCCAATGGGATGGGCCATTGGATGGATCCCTATCAGGAAGCGGGAACAAGTAGGGAATCCAATTGGATCCCTACGACAATTTCTGCCCGGGTATTGTCTTGCTTACAAAGAGTGACGCAATCTTGCAAAAAATTCGTGCCGATTCAGGCTGAGTGGCCCGTACACGTGCATCCACGGACGATCGTTTCTCATACGTGCTGTTTTCTCCGTTTTGCCATATACGCTCCGCAATTTCTGTGGATGTATACGTACAGGTATATTCCTATCTACGCGCGTTGGGTAATCGCGCGATTGAAAAAGGCCATTTTTTCGTTTATCCTTTCGCACCATCCGTTGCCACGCTTCCGTTCATTTTTGTTTTCGTTACGTGCATCGGTCCCCACTGGCATGGGTGTTTGGTGTTGACCATCAAAAATAAAATGTGCACTCGTTTTTCGTTTTCGTTACTTCCTGTTGTGATGGGGTGAATCGGGTGCAGCCGCTAAGAAACATTGTGAAAAATGATTTTCATTTTTGAGCCCTGCCGAAAGAACGAAAAGTTTCAGGGCGGACACTCGGGAATTCTGGGTATGCGAAAGCTCGTTAGGGTGCACGTTAAATACGTACGCCCTCAGGACCTTGTTCCCATTTGCAAGGGGCTATACCAGTGTGAACGCTAAAAATTTGGACGATTTTCGGGAATTTTTTGGATGAAAAGTACTCAATTAAATGTTTCGAGAAATTAAAAGCATATTTGGCTATATTTGACCTATATTACATAATTTTTTCATTGATGAATATTGAGATCCAGGTGACTTATGCGCTGCCTTCGGAGGCGCAAAAAAAAGTTCCTTCACTGCTGACATGATTCCGGCCGATTGAGTAGCTGAAACCGAAAAAGGAAAAAATGTCGTTAAACTGGAAGGTATTTCCTGTACAATGACCTAGAATTTTCGAAAAATATCAAAATCTAACAAAATGGCGTAGTTATGAAAAAAGTCTGTTTTCTTGCCTATAAAATGGTGGTTTTTTCAATGCCAAATCGTCAATTTTCATCCAATCAAAAATATCCTACGTCATTGTAGAGTAAATATATTCAAGGGTACTCAGTTCAAATTTCAAGTCAATCGGATCATTGCTCTTTGAGTTACAATGTCAGCAAATTTGAAAAATCTCATTTCGAGAAAAACGCGTTTAAAGATTTAACTATCGATTTTTGCAAGATAAAATCATTAGACATACGGCCTTGAATTTTTTACAGGATATTCTTGAAAGTGTAAACTGTCGAAAACGGCAAAAAAATCGATTTTTTTTAAGTCTCACACTGGTATAACCCCTTAATGATACGCTAAAGGGATTAGTCTCATCAGCGCAATGTATTTACTTTACGTGCATATGAAGAACTTGTTCTATGCAGCGTTGAAGTTTGCTTCGTTGGAAGGCAACGAAGAATCTTTTGAAATCGACTTCTAAAAAGGATTAGCCTCTCAACTCGACTGTTTATATTGGGGCATCAGAAAATTAAATGTTCACGTTTAAAAATCCTATAAAAATAGACGCGAGCTCCGGCAACGTCGCACGATTCTGTCATAATGCGAGGCTGTTGGGTTGACTGCAGTGATCGTCACAGGGCGCAGCTGTGTTACGCGCGTTTCGTGCCGGTTGGCGTTTTCAGTGGTTATGTCAGATCAAAAGGAGGCAACAAATGATTCAGAATAAAAGATTAGTGCGCCGCAAAGTTTCCGATGGAAAAGACGATTTGTCCGTGCTGGTGCCCACAAGCATCGTACTATGCTCACCAAAGCTAGAAAAAAGGGAATACATCATAATGAATAAGTTCCCTTTAGACGCATATGACTTTAACGTTTTTGAAATTGGCGGGCTGGGGTCTCGATTGGTTCTGCTATTACCATAGTTTCGACGTTACCACATGTTAACGAGTTACACCTAGTTCGCGGCCGGAAGAAAGAGGTGTTTTCGTGATTTTTTTGGGAATTGGTTGCAGGTTTTTAACTTTTTCAAGTACCTTTGACATTTTTTTTATTGGGAAATATTTATAAACGACAGAGATACAGTAAATTGCACAGTCCGCTGTGCAAAAAAGGTCCTCAGCGATGACGAATCGTGCTCGGAAACAAATCATCTGAAATCAAAAAACCAAATGAATTTAGTTTTTGTACCGTATTATCTAGTCTTTAATCGAAGGATTCAATAAGATAATGATTTTTGAAAAAATGGTCGCCCATCGAAAGTGATCGTCAAAATTTCGGTGAAAAAAACACCCTATTTTCCTTGATATCAAAAAAAGTATGCATTGAAAAAAAGTCCTTCGATTGAGGACTGCCTTTTGATGTACAAAAAATGTCTGAAATTTGAAGCAGGTTTAGTTGGTTTTGAGATATTTCGGTCACCGATTCTGAAAAAGTAATTCCGAGAAAAACGCGTTTAGTGTTTTTACCTGTAACGATAAAGCGGTAAGCGGACCAATCTGTAAACGCTCATAACTCCCCCAGTTTTCAACGGACCGACTTGAAATTTTCAGAGAATATTTTTGAAAGGTTATATTATAAGAATCCGTCGTAAACGAAAAATCGATTTTTTGAAAAATTCCAACTGGGTGTAATCCCTTAAGGGGGGATTGTCTTTTTTTTTCGCAAAATTCACCGCTTTTTGGGAATTTTTTTGTGAAGAAAGTATACAACGGAAAACTTGTGAAACTTGGCATATAGTTTTATTGATCTGTTTACTACATACAAAAAATTTTTTAAACAATTTCATCAAAAAATCCGCCTCCCACCCCCCTCGACGCGCGATGGTCCTTTTTTGATGGTGTGCACGATTACAGCCTTCACGTTCATCCTGCAACAAAAACCCAAAAAGCATTTTACTTTAGACACATATAGCTATCGTTCGATGAAGGGGGAAAAAAATTGACGATTTGGTGACGTTTTGAACTTGAAGTATCGATTTTTCGAAAAAAATTGATCGATTTTTTGTTATAAATAAAAAACTATTAAACGTATTGCTTTTTTGCTTCATCGAACGATAAAAGGATGTCAGCTGAGCATTCTGTCCAAATTTGAAGGCAATCGGTTGGATAGTTTTTGACAAATCGTGCACACCATCAAAAAAGGACCATCGCGCGTCGAGGGGGGTGGGAGGCGGATTTTTTTATGAAATTCTTTTAAAAAAATTTTGTATGTAGTAAACAGATCAATAAAACTATATGCCAAGTTTCACAAGTTTTCCGTTGTATACTTTCTTCACAAAAAAATTCCCAAAAAGCGGTAAATTTTGCGAAAAAAAAAGACAATCCCCCCTTAATACATACTTCTCAACAATCCTCACTTTTTCGTAAGCTGGTCGCATATGTTTCATACGTTTTCACGAATCAGATCGGCAACCTTTCAATGTTTTTCGGTAATATTGTTATGTACTCTATCCTGCACACAATATTCGTTTTTTGGGTCACTTTCTTCATAAATGTGGAAGGTATACGCGATAAACTGGAATGGTAACGACGTTGCCCCGTACAACCAATTCGATCAAGTGGAGATTGATGTGAACTTTGAAATTTAATATTCAATAAACGAGTGCGGAAACCTCCGTTTTCCTTTTGCCAGGATATTAAAAAAATATACCACAACGATGAGATAAAATTTGCGTTAATATCTATTCACCCCAATATTTTTAAGCAACAACCTTAATATCCTTGCGCCTCGTTGCTATCTGTTAACGTCATTGCTGTAATGTTTCGCTACTCGTCATCGTCGCACTGCTCAACGCACTTCTGTCCAGTTTGGACAACGCGGAGGCAGAGATATATATTATTTATTCAACGAGCATACGCGGTTAACCGTAACGCAGAGAACTGCGGTTTTGGCAAACCGCGCGACGCGCAGGAAAAACTCGTTGAATGATGAGTACGGGTCACAACCTTTTTTGCCTTCCATCCCCAGCCTACGTCGGTACATGACGCGTCCAAATTGTCGCGTATCACGGTCGATATTCCACGCGAGACCGCCCATCATGCGGGGCGACCGCAGAAATGGAAATTGACAATCACCGCGGGAAAAAAAATTTCATCCAGTATTTGCGATATATTTCATGGTGATCCATGCCATGTCGGGCATTCCAAGCTTCTTGAAATGAAGGGAGGTTTCTACTTTGTTGAGCCAAAAAATGTTCAATTTTTCACCATTTTTTTACGCGAAAAATATTAAATATAGAATGTTGAAATTTGGTATGTTTACTGAGCGGTCTTTATTGAACATGATGAAATTTTTCAGTTTGACAAAACATGGTACTGGGAGTGGGAGGTGCCACGTATGTCGGTGCCCCGGTGATGATATTCTTCGCTTGCGCAAGTCCTAAGTCCTGAACAGGTTATCTGAAGCGAACATATTTTTCCTTTGTACACTATTGTGTATGAGTCGAGTTCAAGGAGAAAAATTGCAAAACAAAAAAATAGTGCGCGATTGACGGGGAAGTTAAGTTTTTTTACCAAAGATTTTTGCAGTTTTTTGTTCATAAAATAAAAACGTTTCGAATATTTTTGGATGATTCTAGTTCAACTAATAAAGACGTTTGTTGTACACGTGCCTGCCAAATTTCATAACGATTGCTCATCTAGGGCGTGGAGGAGCACTTCCGCAAACTTAAAAAACGTAGTGTCGAGAAAAACGCATTTAAAGTCAAACTAAAGTTTATGCGCGAATAAAATGAAAAGTTTCATACTTACACCTAATCTGCTAGGTCAGGCCCATAGAGTACGTATTCTTAAGCATTGGGTCTTTCCGATGTAGGAAAATAGTCTTTTTTTGCCCAACGAAGTAGAAACCTCCCTTAACGTCCTTCGCCCGCAATGAACGATTCAGCACGTTTATGCCAAGGAACTGATTCATGATTTGCAACAAATATTGTAAAGTTCAGAGGATATGAAAAACGTTTGGTGAATGTAAGACGAACGACACTATTGAATTATTCATTGAATCATTATTATCTGAGAAACTGTGAGTGAAACTTGACTTAGTCGACTAAGATTTTGGGGCGAAAAGACACCTGAACCAGTATGCAGAGCAACGCGAATTTTTCGATCCTCCCGAATCACAATAATCGCGTCTTTCGTGGTCCGGAGGGGATGGCCAACGCGAATATTTTTCTCGAAGACCCGAAAAATGGCACGACTGGGTCGATAGTCCATTTAGATAGACCTCTAGATACATAGTCCAGATATAAAGGTTGTCTCATAATGACCTGACATTTAAATTTATTAATAAAACGTATTATTTATTTGAAAGGTACGAATATTTTTATTTCAATATAAGGTACACACATGGAGGTTTTGTGTGGAATGCAATATTCGATAAATGGCCGCCTCGTCCCGGTTTGCAAACGTTCCCTCTTTTGACGAAATTTTCAAACACGAAGTATTTTGCGCGTACGCGTTTCAGAGGCTTCAATAATTCTGTCGTTCATTTCGATATTGTTGGGTGAAAGGTATAGCTATGTGAATTTACGAAGTTTCAGTGTGTTTGTCACAATGCTCCCTTGTTCCTGCTTTCAATTTTAAGATTATTAAACTTGGCACGTGTGTCTCGGAAGTTTCAACGGAATTGAAGTTTGCATCGCTGGAGTGCAATGAAAGCCAATCTTCTTGACTTTCCCAAATGTCTTTCAGCAGATCTTAGCTAATAGAATCTCGCATCCATTTTTTAAGATGCTCATTGACAGATCTGGGGGTGAAATTTGCAAAGAAATATTTTGTATCATAATAAGAATATGGAAATAAAAATACAAATATGACTTTTCGTTGCGTTCCGTCCATGCAAACTTCAATACCATAAATTTAGCTCACGGGTCAATGGATTTCAGGTATCAAGAAGCTCTCTCGGTCTGGGAAATTTCCATGGAATTGAAGTTTGCATCGTTGGAGTGGAATGAATATCAATATTCTTGACTTTCCCAAATTTCTCTCAGCAGATTTCACCTACCAGAATCCCTCAACCATTTTTCAAGATGCTCTCTGACAGATCTGCAGGTGAAATTTTCAAAGAAAGATTTGGTATCATGATAAGAATACGGAAATAAAAATACCAATGTGACTTTTCGTTGCGTTCCGTCCATGCAAACTTCACTACCATAAATTCAGCTCATGTGGTCAATGGCTTTCAGGTATCCTAAAGAGCTATCAAGGTTCTTTTGAAAAACTATCACATCACAATTACCATAATACGAAGGTTATCACGAAAAACACGTTCTCAATATTAAACACACATAGGGTCAAAGTGGGAACAGCGGCATCAGTGGGTACACTGAAACTTTTCCGTTTCTCAGAAGTGGACATGTATGTATGTGCGTCTTTTTCACATTAGAACCGCCCTCGGATGCCAATAGGTTTGAACCTGTCTGTGAGTCGCCCCCGCGCAATTCGGTCGTGACAGCTGATTTTATGTTATTTTTGGTGTCAAAAGTTGAAAAACCAGCTGAGTTTGTATGTTTTTTGCTTCTTTACCTATCGCAGTTATGCTCGAAGTCATTGTTCTTCCGCAATATACAGCTATATTGCGGTATTTAAGCATTGTGTTTGTTAAGCCAACAAAAAATAGAAACTTGTCAGTACCCGCTTTAGAAAAAAAGAGTGGGTCGGTACACAGTGGCTCAATTTTTCGAGGTACACAGAGGTAAGTCATAATATGAATATTTTCGCGTTGTGATTCAGATAGGTACTGGTACTACCTCATTAGGTAGGTACTCATTGTTGATTAATATTCAATAAATGATTGTGATTGATCTCATAATATGCTGTCCTTTATAAATTAATTTTTCAATAGTTTACTGTATAATACTCCCCATTGTATAGAAAAAGCACTCCATTACCTACAAGTGTACAGTGGATCAGGGTAATTTTCTTCAAATTTTGCTTGATTTCGAAATTTTGTTTGACTGAGAAATTAGGCATGTTTCACTGTGTACATCCCCAAGTACACAGTGGATCAAATCCCATTTTTTTTAAACATGGTTATTATCTCAATATCTATTGGGTTGGGCCGTTTAGTGTCTTTTAACAAAATGAAGCCATTGACCACACCGCACATTTAATCAAGGTTTCATTGAGATTGTGTGAACGGTTAGGCAGCTATAGACCTCTGAAAAAAATGAACCACCGATCCCACTCTGACCCTAGTCACAATTACATCACCAAAAAAAAAATGAATTCCGCCAACAATTAAAGGTGTGAGGAAAAATAGGTATCGTTGCTAATTTCGTTGTTTTCTGAATTTTAAAACTTCCACGATCATACTGTAAGCAAAATAGCGCCGTGTTTCTTAGGCCTCTTGGCATTGACTCTGACACCACGGCCGGGTGCGACTGGATCATAAAAAAATTAGCATCGATTAAGCTTGGCCAGATCGGCGGCGTGCAATTGTTTCAAATCATTTCCGTTGCGTCCTCCGCATGTCCCTCGCAGTCGTGGGTGGGTGTGAACGCTCGTACGTCGTCGGAATACTTCCCTGAAGAAGCTTCTATAATTACCGTGGCGCGTGATACTGCGATGAGCCTTTGAGCGCCGAAAACTTCGCAATGGCTAATGGGTTCCGAGGTTAACCATCACAAAGTTTCTCCTATTCTTACACGCATGCTCATATATATATATATATATATATATATATATATATATATATATATATATATAATAATTGCGATGCGTCCTTTGTCTCGCGATTTTCGCTCCGAAGCTTCCAATCGTCTATACAGGAATTGCCGGGTGAACGAGAATAGGAGGGAGGGTCTCGGTTGCTTGTACGAGTGAGACGCACGGGGAGGCGGTGAACGAAGCTCAGGGCTCGATTTAATGGAGCGTGTCGACTGGATAACGGTTCCGGTACTGCAAGATTTATTAGAGACTTCGGAGAGAGTGAGGGAAAGAGGATGGCTTTACCAGGTGCATACGTAGGGACTTGCCGGCCTCGAGAAACGGTTGAATTATTCGCGAAACCGGAGATTAAGGCTCTCTCACTCTCTCTGTCTCTCTTCCCGTCTCACCATGCTCCCTTCCGTCCACTCTGCATATATTCTGATGGAATTCCCGCTCTTTTGAACCCTTACAAACTTGACCCTCGGAGTAACCTACGCAAAGCTCTGCCCTGTCATTTAGCTCATGTTCGTTCCTCCTTTGACGGAGAAAAATAAGCATTTAACGGAGAAAATAACGAGCCCCACTTTCACTGAAGAGAGTCCACGAGGGACTTGCGACAGTTTAACGGGTTATGCCTAGTCGTAACAGTCGAAAACAGCTCATTTTTGGATTTTTTTTTAGGAAATCGTGAATGATAACGGTAAGATGATAACGGTAAGGTCATGTTCAAATGAAACAATACATGTTCAAAAGTGACTGAGTCAGTCAACTTTTGTTGACCGTTTGGCTTTAATTATTGACTCTAATTATTCTTTTTAACTAATCAACGTTTATAAAGCTTTTAATGTTGGAAGCAAAAAAATTATTCTTTCCGATTGTTACCATACAATATATATTTTTAGCCCTGCGTGTGTACACTATATTTTTCGAGACACGGCGTGTACACTGGGTCTTTTAGGGAACAGTCGGGTTTTCAAAGTCTTGTAGGCTTGTAAAAAATCTGAAAAAATTGAGTCGGTCAACTTTAATTGTTCTTTGTAACTAATCAACGTTTATAAAGCTTTTAATTTTGGAAGCAAAAAAATCATTCGTTCCTATTGTTACCATACAATATATATTTTTAACCCTGCGTATGTACACTATATTTTTCGAGACACGGCGTGTACACTGGGTCTTTTAGGGAACAGTCGGATTTTCAGTTTTGTAGGCTTGTAAAAAATCTGAAAAAAATCTGGGTTGCTTCTTGAAGTGTCTACTACATGGCCCAGAAGTTGCCAAGGTCGAAAGTTTAAAACCGTTGTTAATACAAATTGAAGAATAGTCGAAAAAGCGGAATTTTGTTTAAAAAATCGTAACTCTACATCAAACAAATATTTAACAAAACGGTTATAGGCTTTTGTAGCTTAGACTATCAGCTTTTCGAAGAATATAGTGTCTTTGGCGTGGGCTTCAAAAAGTTGAATTATTTAAGCACCTGAAAGTGGGGAATATTTTACGGATTCAGGCACGTCATAATGAACGGAATGGTAATTATTTGGTCCGAAATGAGTTTTTATTACTGCAAATACAAAAATTATGAAATATTAATAATAATTAGTGACAAGAAAGGAATTTACAGTGCGCAATTGTGGCAAAAGCGCGTTCGATGATAATCGTAAATGGGGCTTCGCACGATGCACAAGAATACATTGTTTTTTTTGTTTTCTTCATGAACTTCTTTTCCATCGGCTTCATTTGAACTTTCTTCATCGTACAACACATCAGGGCGACGGTCGTGTAAATTGTCATAACCTGAGATACACTTCTTTTATCTTCAAAAATTGTTAGAACGAAGAAACTTATTTTAGTAAAAAGCATGGACTAATTTGAAAAAACCGAAAAAGCAAGAAAGTAAAGAAAGCACGAAATAATATAGCAAAACTTTATTTTCTATAAAAATATAGAAAATTAACGAACTTATGAGCCAAAAATAAAAAAAAATTGTTTTTGAGATAAAAGTCCGTGAAGAATAGCCGAAGTAACATCAAATTACATAAAACATTTATTTTAGCCATGAAAAAAAAAATAAAAAGCTACGAGAAAAGCAAAAGAACTGCATTCACTTACTTTCGAAAAAACCGACCCCGTGTGTGCACTGACCCTTTCAGGGAACGGACATGACTTGCACTGGCTGACGATTGTAAGTGAACTGTCAGACCCGGGCGTCCCTGGGAACTTCAGTCTTCACTATTCCCTAGATTTTTTAAGGGGGTAGCCGAAGCCGGCACGATTCATATCACAGATATTCGTGAGAGGGAAATTTGAGTTTCAAATTTCGACTGTTCCTTCAAAGACCCAGTGTACACACGATGGGTTAATTAAACTTTTATTTTCCCCGTATGCGGGGCAAGATGAAACAGTGCTGGGAGAATTAGAAGGCGTCCATTAATTACGTAAGGCGTTGGAGGGGGGGGGGGGGGGGGGGGGGGTCGAGCGAAATCTCACCCAATCTCACGTGGTGGAGAGGGGGGCCTCGGCAAATATCACGTAATTTCAGTAATTTTAGTAATTTTAGTAATCACGTAATTTTTATCACGTAGAGAGTCTCCCTACTACTTTACATGGTGGAGTAAATGGTACTACAACCGCAGTTACTTCTACTACAATTTATTTTCCGTGAACGTATGCATTTTGAAAAATCTCACGTTAGATTAAGGGTGGGGGGAGGGGGTCGAGCAAAATCTCACGACATCTCACCAGGGAGAGAGGGGGGGGGGTCGAAAAATCGCCAAAATCACCTCACGTAATTAATGGATGCCCCCTTATGGGACACGAATTTTTCGCATCTTTCGCATATAAAAGTGGTTTCATTCTCAATACCAGCAATTTGATAAGCAAATCGTCTAAGTTCTGCTGTATTTGGTCCGAACAATCTTGTTTCCATATCATTCCAATCATTTGTAAGTTCTTTTTCTTCCCCTGATAGAAACACCAGTTGAAGAGGAACCAAAGGCTTTTACTAGTTTCATTTCACCTTTTCTTACGTAAATAGTGGTACGTTGGAAAATATTGCGGCTTTGCGATAGCTTGTATTCATCTTGCCCCGTTAGACGGTTAACGAATTAACAAAAAATCACGCAATAACCTTGAACATTTCTGACAAACCGTTCTTATTATATTAATAATTAGTACTTTCATTGTGTTTACTTACTTGTCTCTGATCAATATCAGCAACTCAAATGAACTGAAACGATGGTAAACTGTACCAAAAATTGATCGTTTTCTCAAAAAATTAATATTGTTTTCTTACTCGAGACGCGTGCTTCCACCACAGTTGATACTTTCACACTCATTCCCCTCCTCGCCACCCCTCCAAACTCCAACGGGAGCATTGTGCTCGCACACACTGTTTAGTAGCTAGGCTTATGATTCATCTTACCCCGCGTATTCGACTTGCCCCGAGTTCCCCTATTCGAAAAAGTATCATTTGAGGAACATTCTGCAATTTTTTTTGTGTAAAAATATTTAATTATCATCGATTTACAGACGATGTCCGGGAAGCACCTTTCGAAAACGTCTTTTGCGGTGAGCAATGCCCTTCTGAACCAGGTTATCTAATATTAAAAAATTAAATAGACTTCGTTAGTATATTAGTTTATTGTATGATTAATCGAAGAAATTTTCGAAATATTAAATTGAAAGAAAATGGCGCGTGTTCAAACTGCGTATTGATTTTTGCGAATAAAAATCGCCTTTTTCGTTCATGAAATCGAAAATATACATCGAAAAAAAAAAATTCCTCCGATCAAATACTATATTTTTACATAGAGAAAAAGCCCTACAAATTTAACAAAATCGATGCAGTAGTTTTTGAAATATTTCGCTCACCGACTTCGAAAATGTACTTTCGAGAAAAAAGCGCTTAAAATTTCGAACCACGCCCCGAGCGTGTTCCGACGGGCATCAACATAACAGCCTATAAATCTGTCAATTTTAATCCGATCACCTTGAAATGTTCAGGGAACATTTATAGGATGATATACTGTCAAAATATATTGGTTTTGAAAAAAGTGATTTTCCGACTTTTACAACTAAGCATAAGCCCTCAACAAAAGCACGCTCAATATTCGATGGTGTTGAAGTTTGCATCGTTGGAATGCAACGAAAATTCTTGTATTTCCCAATTCTTAATTTTTACTATTATCTGGAATCATTTTTTTTGCAGCTTTTTGTTGTAAGTTTAGAATCAGATTTCTCAATCGTGTTTCAGTGACTTCCGTAGCCTAGATGTGCCAAAATGAATACGGATATAAGAAAGAAATATATTTTTGTTGCATTCCAACGATGCAAACATCAACACCAGAATGGTCCAGCGAAAGTTCATAACTGTGACTGAATTACTGTACCCCTCAACCAGCTTTTATTAAGGCCTTAGGCCACAGTAACAGATATAAAATCATGTGCGAATTTAACTATTTTTTTCGTCTGAAAAAGTGATTCACTCATAAAATTAATTACACATCTATTCAGCATGAATATCAAGCTGTTAGAAAAAATACATATATTTTTGTCGATGTACAAAATGGCCGACTACTAATCACAATTTTTTACCTACAACAAAAAACAAAAATTCTCGTCAATCTACATTAGAATACCTAGAGAAGTACGTGCGGAATTTAAAAAATATTGTTTTATTCAAAAGTTGTAGGTATTTGAACTTAAGACGGTCCTCTAGTTTCTCGGCTGTTTTTTTACGGCTTTTTCAATATTTTTTACGGGCAAAGCATCGAAATAATCAACCTCATTGTTTTTGCATAATCTTTATTAACATTTAAATAAGCTTTACAAATTGTTTGAAGTCAAAATATATAATAGAATAAAAGTTATAGCGGCCGACAGCAAGACATCAAGTAAAAGAGGTGCTTGACGGTGACCAAGATTGCGGCTGTTCTGCTTATCTGAAATCAAAAAAACCAAACGGCATTTTAATCTTCATATTTAAGACTAGCGATTGAACTAGAGTGAATTCTAAATGACAAAAATTGACTTTTTTATACACTTTTGAAAATTACATTCTATTTTTTACTCATTTTTTCTTAAGTTTTTCGCTCGTACAAAAAAAACTATCGAAGCAATCATAATAATCCTAGTTCAATCGCTGTCTTATAACATATTAAAGATGCTGTTTAAATTTGGACAAGATCGGTGCAGTAGTTTCTGAAATATCGTGGTCACCGTTTCGAAAAATGGTGTTTCGAGAAAAACGCGTTTGAAAGTATACCTGCTCCGTTCCAGGGCCGTAACTCGTGAACCACTTCGAATATCGAAAAATCCTTTGGCACACATTTTCTACACATGTTGTAAATGTGATTTATGAAGAAAAAAAAATCGATTTTTTCGACCCGAGAAACTAGAGGACCGCCTTAAGAAATGAATGTTCAGTGAAAAATTTCGTTATAACTGCTCATAAACTGCTCATAAAATGAAAAGTTTTCGATTAATCAGAAATTCCGTACGTACTTCTCTGCGAAATGCAATTAGGAACGTAACTTTCAAATTGGAAGTAAATCGGGTAAAAATTGTTGAAGTTATTTGTCACGCCAATTGAAAAAAAAGCTGTTTCGAGAAGTTTCGAGTAGTCGGCAATTTTGAACATCGGAAAAAAATATTTTTTTTTTTTCTAACAGCTTGAATATACTAAATAGATGTGTAATTAATTTAATGAGTGAATCACTTTTTCATACGAAAAAAATTGTTAAAATCGCACATTATTTTATACTCGTTACTGTTGCCTAAGGCCTTAATCGCAGGGACTTCGAGATTACTGAGAAAAGGACGCGACTGGATGATTATTTTACATTTTTCGTTATTGCGCGTTATATTTTTTTCGCGAACGGGATGATTTTCCGGAATTGATGACAAGACAGAAATAACTTGTGCTTAATTGCCAAGGCTCGCATCAATTTAGAGCAACGAACATTATGTGTGTGTCTCACGGATATCGGAGTATATTCTATCAATGGCGAGGCAATAATTTGCCATGGAAATATTTTTCTCTCAATTAGTGGACCGCCGAGCGTAATTGATTGTCACTGTGATTTGTGCCGTGGCAGGAGAGGGAGTGAGAGCGAGGGAGAGCTTTTTCCAATAGCGCCCGATCGATTAATTCAATATCGCAAATAAAAGCACGCTTAAATTGGATCTCGTTGCGTTGAGTCATCAAGTTTATTTCTTCGGCCGCAGCGAAACTTTTATTTAATTAAAAGCTTTCGAAATTGTTATCGATTCCCGTTGCCTCGGTGCGCGAGGGAAACCGAGTGAGACGACGAGGGAGGGAGCAAGGAGGAGAGATTGAAAGACACGAAGTATCGGTTTAGCTGTCCTCTCGCTTTGTGACCACCTCGGAGTTCGTTATAGGTGTTCGGTAACTTCGTTTTATTTCTCCGAAGCTTTCGCCTCTCCTTCCAAAATCCTACATCGAAGCTTACCGATGAGAAGATTCGACCAAATTCAATCGCCAGCCTTGGGCAACCTACCGCGAAAAAAAATTCAATTTAATGCACTCGATTCTGTACAATTAATTTGGATTTTACTGCAACGAAGAAAAAATGTTTAAATACCCGTACTTCGAAATTGGAAAAATCGTAATATGATAAAGTTTTATTTAACGTGTGCGTAAAATCACTTGATTCTATGCTTTGCATCTGTACAATATTGAGCCGGAGCGATTTTTTATTCACATCGATTTTAAACGGGAGAAAAACATTTGGTACGTCAACATAAAGTGTAAAATATATTTGTTACTGTCATTTCACGATAGACTAAAAATCTTGACACCCGTGAAGTGAGAATTTTTTCATTTGAAATTCGCAACCGGACTTTGTTGGATCTCCCAAAAAAAAAAATATCCCTCCGTGATCTCGTGCAGAAATTTGTTGGGGAGTTCCAAGATGCACCCACACCTCTATAGGGATTTGTTAGAAACACCGCAAATGGAGAGTCCTCATTAGGATCCAATTGGAGTCTGCACGGTCTCCGAATGAACGCCGTTTGAGAATTCTTACCACGTTCGAATCGAAAACATGTGAAAAATCACGAGACAAACCTCAACGTGTTGGAACATAAGCTGCACGCTTCGCGAGCGCGTACGTGTATGGTGATATTATGTCAAAGTGCAGTCAAACAAATAACAAACGATAATTACAGTGGATTTTCAGCGACATGATTCAAATCAGTTTTAAAAATATTCCTTAAGCGGTATATACTATTGTACGATAAGATTTGCACCTTTTTACGATCCAATTATTTTGTATATCTATACATTTCATTTAGGAAATTCGACATACAGAATGCGATCGTGTTCAAGTTTGCATCGTTGGATCCCAACCAAAATGACTCTTGAGTTTTTAATTTCTTTATTTTTATTATAATATAAAATCTTCTTTCGCATATATTGATGACAAATTTGTAGTAATCATTTTCAAAAATGTATCGGTGAATTTCGTAGCCTAAATGCGCTAAAAAATACGGAAAAGCGAAAAAAAAAAATACATTTTTGTTCCATACCAACGATGCAAACTTCAGCACCATAGAATGCGATGGAATCTATAAAGAATCGTATCGGATTTTGCTCGGTAATGTGGGAATTTCCTTCAGGATTCAAACTGGATTCATACATTGGATCCTAGTAGAAATCTCGATTAGAATCCAATGCACGAACGTGACGTTTTAGGATAACAAAGTAATGCGATCGCCCATTGAATCCCTATTTTATTTAGAAAATTCAACATACATAATGTGATGGGATCCATAAAAAATCGTATCGGATTTTGTTCGATAGTGTGGAAATCCTGTAGGATTCAAACTGGATTCCAGTGGGAAATCCCGATTAGAATCCAATGTAGGAGCTTGATGTTTTAGTATACGAATTCAATGGGTGATCGCATCGAAAAGTGGGGACAAGTATGGGAATCCAATTCCCATCTCTACAATAATTTCTGTAGGGGAATGATTTATTGTCAGACGAAATTCGCGGATTTCACCGTTTTATTAGGATTCCGTTCTCACTTAACGACTTAGTATGGCTAATAAATCATTGATCCCAAATTCGTAGTGTTCCTCAATCTTGGGTCAGAGCGAGTTCGATCCTTGCAGACTCATTACTGCCATTGAGGCGGGATATACATTTACAACGATAAAAAAATCGATTTTTTTTTCGTTAAACGTGCACACTACTTGACGGAATTTCTTTTTGAAAAATTGGAAAAAACTACTTTTTTAATCCACGTTTTACCGAAATGTTGCGTGAAATGTTGATTTTTTGTTGTTGTAAATGCGTGCCATTTTCTCAAATTTGCATTTTCTTCATTTTAATAACCGTCACATAGAAACGATACATGTTCTAACTGAAAAAATGTTTGAACTTCTTAGCAAATCAAAGTCGACGGAAAGCTAGACTGCTCGCCGATTCGCAACCCCCGCGATGACCTTGCTGTAACACTCTGCCACAGCTCCGCCATTTTGATGATGGATGGATTAAAAAAAATTGTTTCGTATACTTAAATATACTATTAAAGTATACCTAAAGTTTGATAATTGTAGAATAATTGTTTCTTAGCTTAAAAAATCCCCCAATATTGCTTATTTTCTACCAGTCAAAATGTATATCCCGCCTTAACTACAGAATTCTCATTAAAATATTCGGCTACCGTTATTTACTTAAATATAATTTTATATATTTTATATAGTTTTTGTTCCGACATTTATCTCATTGCGAAAAATAAATAAAAATAAATAACCTCACGAGGCCTTTGCCATAAGAATTATGCAAAATCTGCCGTCATTCGATTCATTTATTCAGCCTAAGTGGGGTAACTTTGCCTGAGTCTTTAAAGTCTTAAACCCACGCTTGTGTCCATTATCTGTAGCGTATAAAAAAGATTCAGCAGCGATCTAATGATCTGGCACGTCCTCGTACTACCACATACCTAAATATAACAATGATAATAATAATCATAGTTTCTTCGCCTAATATGATCGGCCCCAAATCAGTAAGATATATACGCGGAACGTCAAATGATGTTTTTTCGGAAACTTTTCTTCACTCGTGGATCTCGGACCTTTTCTGCTTTTCTATGAAGTATTTTGAGGCCTGGTACACGTGCCCATTTTTTCATATGTGCAACGACCGTGCGGCAACGCAATTGCGGTCCGAAGCCATACAAATGACATTCGGTGGTAGCCATGTACCCAATCGCGACAACTTTGCGGTGTCGTCGCTACGTCAATTTCCATGCATTTTTGACCGCACTTCTCTTCGAGAACCGACCTTCGACGCAACCGCAAATACGGTTGTCCGGTACATTGCCGTAGCTCGGCCGATTCGCACGTGTGACGTTTCGCCGCAAAATGACGGAACCAAACGTCAATGGGGTCTCAGATATCTAATTATTTATCGAAGTAATAAACAATGTGGCCGGAATGTGGAACATTTTTGTTTTTCGAAAAGATACCATGACGGGACGAAATAGTAAGTAATAAACATAAATGCCGGAATGTGGAACCGTTTTTGTTTTTCGAAAAGATACCATGACGGGACGAAAAAACGACGAGTGCAATATGATGGCCTACATAAATTTTGAATCTGCTTCTCGTGTGCTTAGTTGTTGTTGCTCTTTGGTTTTCCGAATACGAAAACATTTATTTTTTATTACAGAGTTTTTTTCAAACAGGAGACCGATATTATGAAATTTGATAAAAAAAAATATCTCCATTTGCAATTCAGGTCACGTAAATTTACACATTCAGCGCTTGAGAAGTTTTGTTTTCTAATAATTCCTTTAAAAAATAAATCCAGAATAAAAATGAACCGTTTTGCTCTTTCTTTTATGATTAAAATTACTCTCCCGAATAAATCTCCAAATATAGTACCTAATCATATATTCGCTATCCTCTCGCTCTGTTCCTCTCCCTCACCAGTCCGTTGCTGTTCTCACTCGCTTAAGCAAGTAGACAAGCAATCGATGTGGGCAAATCCGTTAATTTAGCGGATAAATATAGAGAAAATATAATTAACAATATCCTGGGAGTTGGTAGGTTTTGTCGTTTTTCGAGACGGGATATTGGAATATAGTAATTGCAACGTGGAATTGAAAATGTTTACTAGGATTATTAATACAAAATAAATGGGAAATCCTGTAATAGTCGAGTGGAACAAAGAATATCAATTATTTTGATACTTGAGTCATTATAGAATCTTTATTAAAGATAACGCTGCAGCGGTTATTGTCACATCTATATTTGATAATATCGGTTTTTCGTTTTCGACCGAATCTCAAAATTCAACATTTCAAAAATATTCGGGAAATCTTAAGTTCATCCGTTTGAAATTCAACGGGTTATGGGCGTTTATAGACAGGTTCAGCGACCCGGCTAACTTTGAATGTGTTCTTCTCAAATTGACTTTTTCAAAATCGATGGCCACGATATCTCAAAAATCGCTGCACCGATCAACTTCAAATTATATAAGCTTACTTTACATATGAAAAAGAGAGGGGATGTAAAGTGGAATATGGCGGGGAATGTAATAGGAGAAGGACCCCATACAATGGAAGCTATAATAAAAAATAAAAATAAAAAAGAATACACATGAAAAAGCACTGCTTGAATGAAGAAATTTCTTTTTTCGATGCATAGTTTTTTCATCAACGAAAATAGAGGTTTTTTTCCTCCGAAAGTCGATACTTTCACTTTGGACGGCGGCCATGTTTCAAAAACCCATATTTAATCAAATCCTTCGTTCAAGCACTGATTTTATGCAAAAAATAAAAGCTTTTTAATAATAGATATTTTTTTTATTCCGGACTAGTTGTTTTCGAGCAGTTGGTCACCCCGAAGGACGTTTTTTAAACAGCGTTCCGCCCAAACCATTGTATCTACGACATTTATAAAGATTTTTCAAGACAAAATCGAATCTTCAATATTGAAAAAAATTAATAAATAAAAACCCGCACACGTTATCGGAGAAAAAGTTCACGGAAATTCCTGTTTTTTTCTGGCTACAAGCTAGGTGTAAGCCGTTAAAAAATTCTGCAATTCTCACGATCTCGATGTGCCTTTTCATGAGTTCATATTTGTACCTTCTGTTTTCTTCTCGATGTACATATCCAGTTTCCCTTACGTCCTACCGCCCATAGCAAATCCAAAATGGATTTGGATAAACAAAGTACACAAAAAGTTGCTTTTGTATACATATTTTTCCATTTTCCGTACGTTACGTATCGTTCACACACACACACAGCTTCGAGCTTTATGCAAAGTCCGCATCCGTCTGTATCAGGGAATTTCCACTGACTGAACGAATTCGGTTTCTCGTTGTGTTCTCCTATCGGATTTCTCCCCCGTTCCCACTCTCCGCACATACACGTATAACTCAGCTGCTCTTTTGGGAAACCGGATTTTCCGCAGTCCCGATATAGGATTCGATTCTCGGGAGTGGCTATACACGGTTCTTTACAATAAAGAGCACCGTGGAGATTGCCAAGCTCTTATCTGCTTCTCGCTTGTTCGACGCTAGCCAACCCAAGTGCATCGGGCGCTATTGTATTAGATTCATTGATTTTGTTTCTGCGCCCAACTTCGCCCCATTCGGCCACGATCCGTGCGGGTCACTTGAAGTGTGTAGGTACGTGGGGCACTCCATCATTGACTGAGAACATTTCCGGACAGGAAATTTCGCTTTCCGCCTTTTCCATAAGATTTGTGTATGCGGCGTTCGCGATCGGGTCCCGTCATCGGAGCCAGCGCCGTAAAGAGAACAAAAAATGGCTCCACCCACTTCGGAAGTAGAAAAATGTCATGCAAACAGTTTCGACGTGATTTCGAGGATCTTCTTATAGTGTACGAAACCTGCAGAGAATTCCCACACAGTGAGTTTTTTGCGCAAGGTGCTCGCGGCACGAATGCCGCAACCTTTGACCTGGAATGAAAGAAAAACTACAATTTTGCATAATCTGCATGACAATAGCTAGAGAAATTCACAGAAAATGGCAAGTTAAAATGGAAAAATGAAACAAAAAGTTTCATGCTGTGAACAAAAATCGTGAAATGTTGTTTTTAACAACAGAAGATTTCACGTTATCGGAAAATCCCGATGTATTTTCCAGGATCATTTAGTTCGGAAGATAGGGTCAGAGTGGGATCAGTGGCTCATTTTTTCAGAGGTCTATAGCTGCCTAACCGTTCACACAATCTCAATGAAACCTTGACTAAACGTGACGTGTGTTCAATTGCTTCATTTTGATACAAGACACTGAATGGCCTAACCCAATAGATATTGAGATAATAACCTTTTTTTGAAAAATGGGATTTGATCCACTGTGGACTTGGGAGTGTACACAGTGAAACATGCCTAATTTCACAGTCAAACAAAATTTCGAAATCAAGCAAAGTTTGAAGAAAATTACCGTCATCCACTGTACACTTGTAGGTAATGGAGTGCTTTTCTCTATACAATGGGTTGTATTGTACAGTAAACTATTGAAAAATTAATTTATAAAAGACAGCATATTATGAGTTCAATCACAATCATTTATTGAATATTAATCAACAATGAATACCTACCTAATGAGGTAGTACTGGTACCTATCTAAATCACAACGCGAAAATATTTATATTATGACTTACCTCTGTGTACCTCGAAAAATTGAGCCACTGTGTACCGACCCTCTCTTTTTTCTAAAGCGGGTACTGACAAGTTTCTATTTTTTGTTGGGTTAACAAACACAATGCTTAAATCCCGCAATATAGCTGTATATTGCGGAAGAACAATGACTTCGAACATAACTGCGATAGGTAAAGAAGCAAAAAACATACAAAACTCAGCTGGTTTTTCAACTTTTGACACCAAAAACAATATAAAATCACCTCACAACCGAATTGCGCGGGAGCCACTCACAGACAGGTTCAAACCTATTGGCATCCGAGGACGGTTCTAATGTGAAAAAGACGCACACATGTCCACTTCTGAGAAACAGAAAAGGTTCAGTGTACCCACTGTTGCCACTGTTCCCACTTTGACCCTACTGTAAAATTTACGATGTTGGAGTTGCATCGTAGGAATGCAACGCACGTCAATTTTTCTTCTCTTGTTCACATTTTTTTGCCGAGTTGCAGTCCAAAAATCACTTAAACGGTTTTTCTTATCTTCATTAGAGATCCACGAACGTGATCCATTTTTTTTAAATTGTAGAGTATAATAAAAACGAAGAAATGGAAAAAGTTTGGAACTTTCGTTGCGTTTCAACGATGCAAACTTTAACGTCATGCAAAATTTAAATGAATCTGAAAATAACTGTTCAAATTCCGAGACGTTGTTTCGGGAAAAACGCCTCTAAAATGTTGTGTCCCCCTATTTTGAATCTGACAGTGAAATTTTTATGGTTGAAATAAAAGCTTTCTCCTATCGGACCGAATGTGCCGTTTTTTTCGAGACCCTGAAGTATAATTGAAAATAAAAAAATCGTAATCGTAATCGTAATCCGAAGAAACGAACAAAGATTTTTCTTTCATTAACACTCATACGCAGAATATGAACCGAGAAACAGTGAGAAATGTTGGACATTAATGAAATAGTACGCATTGAAACAAACAGATTGAATTTTCCGAAAGAAATGGCTTCATTTTCCAGTGAAAAAAATACTTTTCAAATTTTTCAAATTTATTTAGATAGAATCTATTTAAATGAGATAGGTTTTTTCCTCGTCTCATGGCCTACTACGATCTCATTTGTTTCAAAGATATTTTTTATTTGTTTCAGATATTCTTTTTCAATATCAAATATATTCAAATCGAGTAAATAAAGATTCGATTCAAATAAATCTTTATTTGCTTACAATGTACACTGTAAATCGAAGTGTACTATATGCATAAAATATTTCATAAAGCCAAAATGAAATTAAGCACTTAGTTGAGAGTTTACCACAACGATTTTGTATCGTAATTCGTCATGCCCTGGCCTTTCGGAACGATTTTTTTCGAAGAAAATATTTCACCTATATCGGTATTGAGCCTAGGACCTACCTACTCATAGCTACGCACGCTGCCCCTACGCTACCGAGTGCTTGTAACATCTTCGTCACAGATATGGCATAAGAGACCAAATTAATTCCTGTAATTATTTGCTGTATCACATAAACAATATCAATTAGTTAATATCATTGTGATATTAACTATCACAACGCGAAATAATTTTTCATATGGAAAGTATTCGGCGAAAATAGTCACTATAAAAATGTAAAAAAAACCGAATGGGATTGTTCAAACATACGTGCTGGCATCACTCCATGAGTGAATAAGACAATAAGAATAATATGTAATTTTTTGAAGGATTTGTAAATGTAATATATAGTAAGTTTTGATGCCCTCACGTTTTTATCCTATTTTTACCTATTATCGAATAATTGAGTGTAATAATTGAAATACCACAAACGATTTAGTCCAAGCTATGTATACTGGTCCGTTTCTCGTAATGCCCAAACCTGGCCCTCTTGTGGCAATCCCGACAGGGATTGCCATAATAGGACCCGCAAAGGCCCTTATTATGCCAACCCCTGTCGGGATTACCATATAAGACCTTATTTTTATGAGGGATGCCCTATCAATTTTCCGCACGGGTGTCCAACGCTGATATTTTTTTGCAAACTTTAATCTGGCCTTTTGATTCTTTCTACCGATGAGTGGCTTTTTTACACCAATGCGTCCAATCAGTCCTACAGCCTTCAGACGTCGGGATACTGTCCCTCTACTAATGTCGGCACGATTTTCACTAGGTAATTCTCTCGAAATGCCTGCTGCAGTTTTTCATCAATCCATAACGCACGTCCTTTTTATAATTTTGTCAACGTATTCCGTAGTTTTTCGCGGTCTACCGCTAATCGTGGCAACAGCGCGATTTTTCTCCAGTCATAGCGTTGAGCTTCCCACGATCCTTCTTTCGCGAAATATTTTATATAAATAAAAAAAGCGTGAAAATGTCAACCCAAATGCGATACAAAGGAAAGTAGACAAGAAAAAAGGGGCTGGCCAAAAGACTGACAGCTGTGGCAGCCATTTGTCAAGCAAATGCGGCTAAACGCGATAAGAATAACCATAACCTCAACGATCAGCAACAAAAATTCTCTGTCGAAGGACATCGGATCGTGGATTTACATCTTGCCGACAGTTTTAATTGTATTCCCTGTGACAAAGACAAATACATGCATAAATTGAACAAATTAAATTTGTTTGCAGAATAAATTTATTTCACATCCGTCTCAGAATTACTAGCACTCGGGGGAAAAAAAACACACTTCGAGTTCCCAGACCACGCGCCGATCAGCTGGCTGCAGCGTACACTGTTGCTATTCCGTTACAGATGGTTGGGCCCGAGTTCGGTGTGGAATAAAATTACCACTTTTCATAAGTCGATATCTCCGAAACTAAACGGTCAAAGTTTGTCAATTTTTTCAAAATCAATCCCACAATAGTACTGCGTACACGTGTGTTTTTATTTTGAAATCCTAAGATCCGTTTAGAACCTATATCGAGAAATGCGAGCAAACTCCTATCGGTTTACGTGTTAGGTATAGGGATCGCGTACAAAAATACTCATATTCAATTGCAATTATCTCATGAACTAAACGGTGAATCAAATTGAATTTTTGGGCATCAGTCCATGAAGGTCATATCTACACCATACTTAGATTTCAGCCAATCCCTAAGATTTTACCAAAACTACAGAACTACCTTAATTTATATTTACAAACAATACGATTGACCTTACTTTTTCCAATGGATAAACTAGTCGCAATATCGCGAGAACTCTTCCCTTCTGGAGAAAGTTTTAACGCGATTTTACGGACTTTAATATTCGTGTGTTTCGCCATTGCGGCAGAAATAGTACTGCTCTTTCATTGCCATGCATGTTTTGGAACTAGTACGAAAGAAAATGCAAACACACTGTGCGTACGAAACCGGAGGAGATGGCGGCTCAATACTTTTGCACAACGACGAAACTCGTTCGACGCTGTTCACAAATAATACGCCATTTAAACAAAATTATACATTACGCTATTACTCACATCATAGCTCTCTTAAAAATGTCAAATATTTAACGAGTTCACGAATTAAATATTTTATCACTTTACTAAAAAAAATCAGGTGGCCCGAAACTTTTGCACGCCACTGAATATTTGATAGAGAAATCACATCAGAAGACGAAACTTGATTCTTCCTAATAGTGCTCGCTCTCAAGGGAAATTGCATATGACGTTTTGCTACTTCACACACACACACGCGCGCACACACACACACACACACACACACACACATTTTTATTATCGAAAGCATGTCACACTTACATTATTCGATATACCTAGGTTACGTACTGCTCGTCGCACTCTCTGACCTCAAATACCGTCTTACTGCGCTATAAAGACATTCACCTTCGCGCGATGCGTGAACACACGTATAAATTACGTATACACGCAATTCCTATTCTCCTCCTCCGAGAGTTTCGAATGACAAAATAATTCATCATCACCGTGTAACATCGCGTTATATTGCATTTACGACAAGTGACTGGTGATGCACGGGGCTACCTCCTTATCACGGTACTTAGGCTCGAGTCAACACGCGACTTCGTAATGTTTAATGAAATCTCGTCTACTCATTATGCAAATTTTCCGAAGCCATGTCAGACTTCCTTGCTTATTGAACAATTACTGAAAACGGAGAAAGGCCACGGTTGTACCTAAAGATTGAGTAGAAATTTCGTAATCTCTTTTGGCCAACTTGCGTGATGAATGCTACAATGAATGTCAAATATTGTCGTCGATACGGTTGATACGGACGAACAGTTGAATAAGTTCACCCGAAAAAACACGAATTTTTTTATCTTCCTCTATCTATCTTCCTCGTTCCGAATCTTACGACATATCTTATCTCGGGGATACAGAATTGATAAATATAAAGCATACGTAACAGTCAACTCCGAATCTATTGATTTTTATGGCGAGTATCTCCGGTTTTTTCGACCCATTGTCGGCAACCACTCTCATCGACGAAAAATTAGTCCATCACTCTAACGATCAAATTTAATGAGCCCGATTAAATAAACATCACCTACGAACGCTAATGATCTTCTAGTCTTCCATAGCTCACACCAATCCAAAAGAACAATGTTGAAGTTTGCATCGTTGGAATGGAACGAAAAATTTTGATTTTTTTGTTTCTTCAGTTTTATTATTATCTAAAATCTTTTTTTTTGCAGTTTTTCGTTATAAATTTACAATAAGGATTCTCAAAAATGTCCCAGTGATTTTCGTAGCCCCCAAAGGTGCCAAAAAATACGGCGATAGGAAAGAAAAATCGTTGCATTCCAACGATGCAAACTTCAATATAATAAACAGCTCTGAATATGGAAATCCGACAAAAAATAATGCCGAAAAACACTTGCCATTGTAATATTGAATTATTTTACCAACACAAATTGAATTTCATTGAATCACTAAATGATTGTTTCATCATCCAGCAGCCCATTAGAATCGGTACGATGGGCTGCCTTCAGTTCTATTACGCCACCATACATAATTATCCGGAATCTTCTCAATTACAAGGATCCATAAAAATGTCCAAAACAACGGCCATTGTGACTCTATTTCTCATTTGACGAAGTGGCACTTTTTCTTTTTCATTAAATATAGGTCAATGACGCCGTAAGAATCGGTAATGAAGCTTCCGAAATTGGAGCTCCGGTGATGACAAAGTGGGTAAAACGAGCGCAAAAGTGATTCCTATCGCTGTAGTCGATCAGGTATTCAAAGTGAGAACTCTCGAAAGTCGAGTGAGACTCGACCCATACGTTTAATGCCTACATGTATACGTATCGCTGCGTATACACGGGTCTGCACATCCATACACATTGATGGCTAGCAGACAAAAGGGCGTACATCACAATTACGCATGCTCGTATCGTTTCACCTTCACCCATTTCCGCATCGGAAATACTCTTTTGCGTGCACTTTTATTCCTCACATTTTCTTTCTCCGAATACATTTTGGAACATTTGATCGAAAGCATTTCATTTTTGCACAAGCGGCACTGAAATCCCGGCACTTCGTGTCTCGGCAAATAGATGAAAATAATTTCGTTCTCCAGCCAGCATCCTCGTAAATTCGTTTGCATAACAATCCCGCTTACCCTGCTCTTTTATTTTCCATTCTCTACCCTCATATGTCGTTCCTCGAATACCCTGTTTGGATTAACTGAGGGATTAAGGAACGTGTGGCTCCGAGGATCGTCCCTCAACGTCACGGTGTACTTTGAAATTTGTTACTCATCAACCTTAGTGCACGAGGCTGCAAAGCGGATTTTGAGCCGTGCGAGGCAGGATGATACTGCGCGTGAAAACCCCTAGGATAAACATGGTGCGAAAAAGAAGACTCTCTCGACAATCGAGCCTTTCGAGCCTTTTTGATGCTGGTTTCGCGTTATCATAAACAGAGGATAAATTTGTCGAAACTGTTTTTTAACACCGCAATAATATCGTGCAATCGTTTGAAAAGCTTCATTTATATTCGTTATACCATTACTTTCGTGCACTATAACAATATCGTCCAATTTTTCGAAAAGCTTCATTTATATTCGTAATAGCAGATTAATTAACCTCATTCTACGACACGAGTGAGAACTGTCATTTTTTCGTGCCACATTCGTCGTAAAATCGTCTTGTATTATTTTTACTTTCAACTACGTCCTTTCATCACGGTTTTCTCGCACCATTGCACACCATTTGTTGGACGAATTTCACGAGGCACACAGCAGCTTACTGGAAAATGTGTGTGTAATCGAAAACGTAAGGTCGTCCTGTTGGCTCGTGAAGAAAAAATAAGGCGCGAGTAAAATATCGTCCAGATGTCAATTTGAATATCGTCGATGAAAAACGGGAGTATAATATAAATGTACATTGCCCGCGTGATGATGCGGCGAGTTTTTGGATAATGATTTTCTCCCGATTGAAGGCAAAAAGGGCGTTTTTATTGGCAGCTGATAAACTCAAAGAAACGGAAACTCTGACCACACACATTTTCCAAGCTCCGCGTCCAAAGCCCCCCCCCCCCCCCCCCCCCCCCAAAGCCACGTCTACGACAACGAGGACGCAAAACGACGTTAGCGGTGCGCCGTGGGTCTGATAGGGCGAGCCTCGTCCGCTCCACGGCTGTCACGGAAAACGCGTTAGCTTCAGTTCCTTCTTGTCATTGCGCGCGGTGAGAGCGTTCAAGTTCGGGGGCTTCGTCGCGCGATTCGGACCCACCGCGCGTAGACGGGAAAAAAGCGCCGCGGGTGTAAGGTTGGCCGAACGATCAAAGAAAAGCGTTTGAAGGCGAGAAGGAAAAGAACGTAGAGAAGGAGGAAGAGAAAAACTGGAGGCAATTGGGCCGTCATCGTCAACAGGTCGTTGTCTGTCGTCGCTGAGCAGGCTCGAGGAAGGTTCCTGCAAAATGGCCAATCGATGTACTCCGAGGCGTCGCCGATCAGTGTGCCCGCGACACCTAATTGGCTTGAGCTTGCTGGTCGTATTTTCCCTCATCATGATGACATTACTGGGCCATGCTCTATCGCAGGATCCGGCTACCAACGCCATCACCGGCAACGAGCTCGAGGCAAGCAACCGTCCAAACGGTCAAGTCCAAAGGATGTCAGCTGGTAGAGATTTCTTCTTCGGCCCCTGTCTCATACACACCGATCAAACCTGCCCCGACGAGGAAGTGACCTTCTTCCTCTATACCCGAAAAAATCTCTACGCCGGCCAGGAGATTTTCGTGAACGCTACGTGGTCGAATCTCAACGAGACGAATTACTCGCGCGACGACAACACCAAGATAATCGTTCACGGCTACAACTCGGACATGCAACTGGATACCCTCGTTGACATACGAAACGAGTATCTGAAAAAAGAATCGGCCAATCTGATAGCCGTCGATTGGCATCGTTTGGCTGTTGGACCTTGCTATCCGATAGCTGTTCACAATGTACCCCACGTTGGCAATTGTTTGGCCCAGCTTATCGATAGATTGCGCGACTTTGGCACTCCGAATATTCACGTTATCGGCTTCAGCCTGGGTGCTCACGTACCCGCGTTCTCCGCCAATGTTCTCGTTCCCTACAAAATCGATCGCATAACCGGCCTAGATCCGGCAATGCCCCTCTACATGATGGTGCCGAACAGCAAAAAGTTGGACGCCGGCGATGCCGAATTCGTCGATGTCTTTCACACGAACGCCTTCATACAGGGCAAAGTCGAGTCCAGCGGACACATTGACTTTTACATGAACGGCGGAATACATCAGCCCGGATGCTGGGGAGAGAAGAATCCCTTTGGATGCAGTCATCATCGCGCGGCCGTTTACTTCGCCGAGTCCATCAACTCGAAACTTGGCTTTTGGGGCTGGCCTTGCCCGAGCTTTGTTACGTATCTACTGGGGCTATGCCCACCGAGATTTCCGGCTGTCTTAGCCGGTGACGGAGTCGACACGAATTATCGTGGATTCTTTCTAGTTAAAACGGCATCCGTGTCACCGTTTGCCGAAGGCCCGTTCCTCATCAATGGCCTTAATCTTTATCAAACATACGACTACGGAGTTTAAAGCCGCGTGTTTATAATCAACGATGGAGTTTTCAGTTAATCTGTTTTTTTTTAAATATCTTGACATTATGGCCTTAGGCCACAGTAACGGGTATAAAATCATGTGCGAATTTAACATTTTTTTTTCGTATGAAAAAGTGATTCACTCATAAAATTAATTACACATCCATTCAGTATGAATATCAAGCTGTCGGAATTTCTTTTTGGATGTACAAAATGGCCGATTACTAATATTTTCTTTTGTTATCTTTCTTTTTAGGCGCTCCGCGGCGTGACATTTAGCATCCACAATTTTTGACCCAGAACAAAAAACAAAAATTCTCGTCAATCAACATTAGAATACCTAGAGAAGTACGTACGGAATTTAAAAAATATTGTTTTGTTCAAAAGTTGTAGGTATTTGAACTTGAGAAACGAATTTTCAGTGAAAAATTTCGTTATAACTGCTCATAAACTGCTCATATAATGAAAAGTTTTCAATTCATCAGAAATTCCGTACGTACTTCTCTGCAAAATGCAATTAGGAACATAACTTTTAAATTTGAAGTAAATCGTGTGGAAATTGTTGAAGTTATTTGTCACGCTAATTGGAAAAAAGCTGTTTCGAGAAGTTTCGAGTAGTCGGCAATTTTGTACATCGAAAAAAAAAATGTATTTTTTCTCACAGCTTGATATTCATACTAAATAGATGTGTAATTAATTTTATGAGTAAATGACTTTTTCATACGAAAAAGAATTGTTAAATTCGCACATCATTTAAAGCCTAACGCCTTAATGCGCAATTGAATTTTACTAAATTCTTCTTCGAACTCCCTTCGGGAAATTGGCGTTGACTTTTCCATGTGGTTAATCTCGTCAATCAAATTAGTGATAAAATTCGTATCTATTTGTATATGTTTTAATGCGCAGCTCTAGATCAAGTGACTTAATTGTACGTTTCATTGTTGAATGGCCAAGGATATACTTTTCCTCATTTTTGCAGAGAAATCGTTATTCGCATGTGGCCTGTGAATCTCCCATTCAGTGAGACAATATAAGCTCGTGAATAGCCGTTTCGAACGCAATAAAATGGACTCCTATCAATGAGTATGTCGATCAAATCGATCCACTTGTGTTTTTTGTTAAGGGAAGACACCACCGTGACGGGCCGAAAAAGGCCGTTTTTTCCAATTTTTTTTGTCTGCTAGATTATTTATTTGTGATTTGGAAAAACGGTATGTTATTAGGCATATTTTAAATTTTAATGGAAAAAATTCAAATTAACAGCTTGTTGAGATATAATAGTGGCTCTGTATAATAAATGTGGTCCAACGGCCGGATTGACGACTTGACAATGGTTGGTCTGAAAAATAAAAATTTTTCATTTGATGTAAATGTAGTTCTCGTTTTAGGTAGCCGTTTTCTGGAAAACAAAAAATTCACAAAATGGTGCATGTTGAAAAAAAAGTGTAAATTTGGCAAAATTTTACTTATATTCAGAGGCTTAAAAATACTAAGTTAAAAAAACGGCTACGTACGATAGCTACAACAGTTATGAAAGTTTTGGTTTTTTAAAATTGACAATCAGACCATTATAGCTAGAGTTATGATTCTGCCTAGGTTGAGAAAAGTAATTTCGGGGAAAACGCGATTGAACGTTTTAGTATACGTAAATCGTTGTGCTACCTGTTCTCACTGAATCATCTGTAACTCGGTCAATTTTCAATATTTTCACTTCGACATTTTTTCACATATTCTAGAATGTGTATACCTTGAGAAAATGCAAAAAGACATTTTTTCACCCGTTACAGTAGTGTCCCGTCTTAAAACGAGATTAAAAACCCAACATTACGTATATCAGATATTATTTTTGTTTTAATTTGTTACTGTAAATAGTTGTATTTAATCGACGAATTCGCGATCTCGTGTAAAATATATTTATACCATAAAAATTGTGTGCACTTTTCAATCTCCTGTTTTTTCTTTGCATTCAGTATGTATGTTGTGCGAAACGACAAGCAAAAATGAGATAACGGAAAATCTCTGAAACAAAGTAAGTATAAACGATCACGTGACGACGTATTTTCTCGAGATATCGCAGCCCAAGGATGAAATCTTTCTCCCTCGTTCGAGAAAAGGACATTATAAAAGTTACGAGAATTGTTTAGAGCTTCTGTTTTCTCGAGTACACAATTTAAAGTTTGTTCGGTCTCGGGGCTGGGAATAGTGAAGATCAGTGTCTGTGTATGTGTGTGTATATATGTGTGTGTGTGTATATATATATATATATATATATATATATATATATATATATATAAATGAGGATGAGTCTCCGACTTTTCTTTTCTGTCCCGTGGGGATCCTCCGGGAGTGAGGTAAAAAAACTAAAGCCCGGAGCCGGAAACGTTAGTATCCCAGTTCGTCTCTGCCTCGTCGACGTGCATAATATGCCAATCCCGGGACGTGCTCGTGAAAGCTGCAGATATAACGTTCAAGACAATCTGCAAAAACTCCGAGAAAAAATTAACACAACGCCGATACGAAATATCTTTTCGTATACATCGGTGACGTAGTTATATAGTCAATAAGCATGAACATAAGAACTTTTTACGTATGAGAACGCAAAATTGATCTCAGGGTAACTGGATGGCGCTGAATCGAATGGCGATAATAATTTTGCAATCAACCCTCGAGAAAATGTTCAAAAAGGGTTAAACCGTTTAATTCGGAACCTAATCATTTTATCGAAAAATATGTCAAACAAAAGTTGTTCGGAGCAAAAAAATACGTAAAAAAGTATTGAACGTTCATCTTCGTGTCTTGAAAAATAAGAGAGAAAAAATTGTTTCAACCCATTTAATTGAGCGGCGAAAACCTCGAAGTTTAAAAAAATATCGAATTCGCATATATCTTGGGTTTTTTTGTTGTTGTTGAATATTACTTTAGTAAGAGTTAATCGAACTTTCGAGAGAATTTTTTATTTTTATTTATTGTATAAGTGTTGACAAATGACGACTGAACGTTGACAAAATTACTGGTTGAGAATCTCTGTCAGAAAGTGACAGATTATATGCTATGCCGTTTGCACTTATAGGAGATTCTTTCTATCGTTCCGCGCATGCGTCGATATTCCGGTAGCACGAAGACGAGAGTGTTTGAGTGTGCGTGTTTACGTTTGTTCTGGCACTGTCAAATTGAAACGTCTACTCGCGAATGGTTTCAGCTACAGGGTTTCGCACGGTTGGTAATTTATACAATCTCTTCGTTTTCTGCCCATTTTGTTGGGAATCAAGGGCGTACCCAACGAGGGGCAAGGGGCAGCTGCCCCCGCCCCCCCTCCTAGAAGGGAAAATTAGGTCAATTATCTGTTGTCCCCTCCCCCTCTTCCACGTAACTCATATGAGCTGCTGTTTAGCAGCTCCCCCCCCCCCCCCTATTTTGAAAGTGTATTTATTAAGTGTAACAACTTTTATATCAATATCTATAATATAAACCTATCCAAAAGATTCATGAAAATAGCCTTTTTTTAGCGTCTAAAGTGAGGAGACCCCAGCTTATTTTTTTCATTATTCATATGAAAAAAATAAGCTGTGTATCTCAAAATTCATTCATTCGAGTTTCATGAAAGGAAGGTTCGTATTGAATTTGGAAAGCATCAGTCAACCGGTCCAGACATCGTGATTTTTCAAAATTTACAAAGAATCGTCAACTCGCTATAATTTTTGTAAATTTCAAGACGTGCTGATTAAAAAAAAGGTTAAGTTGGTATAAAATTTAGAGAACATCGGTCGAACGGATTGGATATTACAAAATTCAGATTTTTTCGGCAATTTGCAAAGAATGATAGAATTGCCCTAATTTTTTCAAACTTCAAGATGTGCCGACTTTTTTTTTTAATAGGAAAATCGGTCAAACGGTTTAGATACAACAAAATTTAGATTTTTTCAGAAATTTCAAAAGACTTATCGAATTTGTATTTTTTTCGATTGTCAAGATGTGCTGATAAAAAAAACAATAATAGAGCATTATGTAGGTAAAGTTGCTATGCAGTGAAGAAAAAATCGGTCTACCGGTGTGGATAGTCCAACATTCAGATAATTTCGGAAATTTCCAAAGAATTATTGAATTGCTATAACTTTTTCAAATTTCAAGACGTGCAGATTTTTTTAAATAGATCATTATAAAGGCAAAGTTGGTATAACATTTTGAAAATATCGGTTTTCCGAAAACCAAATTTTCAGCTGCGTCGTGTCCAATCGTTCAATTCAATATGAAAACCTGAAAACCATTGGGCATCTCGGAAGGGTCCCAGAACGACCCTATATCTATCTCGCCCAGTCAGTCTCTCTCTGTCTGTCTCCGTCATTTTTCAAATAAATTTCCATTCGTTTTTTTCTCCCTTATTTTTAAACATACGAAGATGAACGTTCATTCCTTGTTTACGACTTTTTTTTCACGAATAACTTTTGCTTTACATATTTTTCCATTAAGTTATTAGGTTCCAAATTAAACGGTTTAACCCTTTTTAAACATTTTCTTCGAGCTGTTTGCAAAATTATCATCACCATTCGATTCAGCGTTGTCCAATTACCCTTAGATCAATTTTGCGTATTTTATTTTTGTTAAAAAGTTCTTACTTTCGAAATATTGACTGGCCTATTACGGTTTCGCGTCTCTGCGAGATCGCGCATAATCGTGTTCCTTGTACGTGCAACAAATCCGGAAAAGATTTCAATTATCGGCGAAAAAAATGCGCGCAGGCGAGGCAAATCTCTTTTCTTTCAAGGGGTTATGCCTAGTTGTAAGAGTCGGTAAATCACTTTTTTCAAAATCAATATATTTTAACAGCATATTATCTAGTAAATGTTCCCTGAAAATTGCAATGTAATCGGATCAACGTTGACAGATTTATAGGCTGTTATGTTGACGCTCGTCGGAAAGCTCGGAGCGTCCTTCGAAACTTTAAACGCTTTTTTCTCAAAAATACGTTTTCAAAGTCGGGGAGCAAAATATCGCAAAAACTACCGCATCGATCTTCTGAAATTTTCAGGGCTTTCCATAGATGTAAGAATATAGTATTTTGTCAAAGGTTTTTTTCCCTATGTAGGCACACTTTCGATTTCATAAACGAAAAATGCTATTTTTCCGCTAAAATCAAGACTCACTTTGAACACGCGCCATTCTTGTGAATTTGATATTTCGGTAATTTTTTCGATTAATCATAGGATAAACTAATATACTAACGAAATCTGTTTGATTTTTAATATTAGATGACCTGGTTATATCGAGTATAATTAAATATTTTTAGACAAAAAATTACAGAGTATCCTTTAGATGACGCTTTTTGAAATACCTAATTCTTGAAAAATTCATCATCACGACTTTTTATAAAAACAAATCCCAAAAATAAGCTTTTTTCGACTGTTGCAGCTGAGCATAACCCGTTAAGGGGCTATACCAGGGTGAACGCTGAAAATTTGGCTGATTTTCGGGAATTGTTTGGAAGAAAAGTATTCAATTAAATGTTTCGGAAAATTAAGAATATATTTGGCTATATTTGACCTACATTACATAATATTTTCATAGAAAAATATTGAGACCCAAGTGACTTATGCGCTGCCTTCGAAGGCGGAAAAAAAAAGTTCCTCCACTGCCGCCATGATTCCGGCCGATTGCGTAGCCGAAACCAAAAAAAGAAAAATATAGTTAAACCGGAACCTATTTTCTGTACAACGACGTAGGATTTTCGAAAAATATAAAAATCTAACAAAATGGCGTAGTTATGAAAAGAAGTCTGTTTTCTTGCCTACAAAATGTTCGTTTTTTTCAATGCCAAATCATCAATTTTCATCCAATCAAAAATATCCTACGTCATTGTAGAGTAAATATATTCAAGAGTACTCAGTTCAAATTTCAAGTCAATCGGATAATTGCTCTTTGAGTTACAATGTCAGCAAATTTGAAAAATCTCATTTCGAGAAAAACGCGTTTGAAAATTGAACTATCGATTTTTGCAAGATAAAATGATATTGATATAAATGATATAAATGATAATGATATTTTTTAAAGTATAAACTGTCGAAAAAGGGGAAAGAAATCGTTTTTTTTAAGTGTCACACTGGCATAGCCCCTTAATCATTAAAATGTAACGATGACAAAAACACAGCGCTAGTTGCGGGAAACTTTTTCATTTGCGCCGCAAAAAGTCTTGAAACTTGATTTCTTCATAATCCTCCACATTTTTGACCGGCGGAAAGCCCTCGATCGTGCGGAAACGCGTAGCGATGTACTGAACCATTGAACCTGCATCAATTACACGTATGATAAAGACACCTGGTCTACGGAGTAGGTGCATCGTTGTCGTATCGTCTATCAGGAAATCGAACCGCGTATTCTCGTTGATTCGTTAATGATCGGGTATTTATCGACCAAAGCCCGATTTATAATTAAGGTAATTAGGGATCGCTGCATACGCAGCAGTGCCTCGTCTGTGCGCCCACGTATGTAGAAGTACAACGGGCCGTTCGTTTAGAATTTACATATACACACACCGGTCCGTTCACAGAGTGATTAACCAACGAGCCACCCGTTACCGTTTTGGTACAAATTGTCCAATTGCTTGATAACGATAACAGCAAGGCCGTGACCGAGAAATATATATAGAGAGAAGCAGAGGAAGAGAACGGATCAAAGAGCTCACCCGATTAAATATTCACACGTTCAAGCGTCAATTCCCCTCCTATAAGAGCAAATATCGACAATAGGACATCAGCGATAATATTCATCCTGCTGTCGCAAAAGCTGCGCTCTCACGATTCGTGCTATTGAAAAACAAGTCGATTGGCTTATAAAAATGCCACCTTACGTTCTTACTCGCTAGCGTCAGGCTGCATTTTCAAACCGCAAAAACTCTTTGACGCTATGAAATGCAGATAGCATGTGTCTACTGGCGTTTTATCTACACTCATGCATATGTATTCAGAGAATACAACAATGCAAAAGATCTTTATCAACGAAGACCAACCTTCGTTGTTTCCTATCCATTGTCGCGCGGATATTTTTTTTTTCTTCCGTCAATGTCTAGTCACCCAAAAAAACGTCCTTATCCGGGTGGAAACTAACGAATTTAATTGGGTCGGTGGCGTACGCGTGGCCGGAGACGAACACGTTATTTGCAATTGATAAACATCGTATCGGCAGGTATCGGGAAAAAGGGCAGAATTCACAAGACTACACGGGTGGAGTCCACGTCGACTGCGACTTTTTGGTTCACGCCCACCAATTTGTACACTCACGTATATGTGTATATTGCTCGCTGGATCGTTACACAATGGATATTGCCCGGCAATCGATCGGGTTTTTGCCTTCTGCTCGTTATTTTGACACGGGGTCGCATACTTGCCAGCCAACGAGCTCCAGGATTCCCATGGTTTGGAAACCTTCTCTCACACACACCGTCCGTGGATCTTGCGTGGTTATTACTCTGTCGACCAATCCCAACGGCTGTACATTTTGCACACACCGTTCCGTATGTATGGGCCGTTCCGTCCAAAAGTGCACCGTTTTTTCGACGAGCAATAATTTACAAGCGATTTGAGGACGAGTGACAGATTTGTCACGTTACGTCGGAATTATTTCGGTCGAATTATTCTTAGTGATGATCAAGGAGTAAGCGGGGAGGAGTTGACAAATCAATACTGTGCCGAAATGGTCACTGGGAGACAAATGGATTACTATACTTGTCCCCACTTCCTGATAGGCATCCAATGAGTGATCGAATTGGATTCCATCACATTCTGTACGTTGAATTTTCTAACATATGGATATACAAAATGAGTGAATGTCAAAAACGTACATGTCGCATAAAAAAAACATATCTTAGAATTCGATTTGAATCACATTCCTGAAAATCCACTGTAATTATCGTTTATTTATTTTACTGCACTTTGACATGATATCCCCTTGATGTGAACTCCCTAGGGGCGGGGTCTCTGTTGAATCCCTATAGGGCCTGGGGACATCCTAACAAATTTCTGCACGGGATGTTTCTAGCTCCGGATCATTTTTAAGGGTCCTAAGAATCGTGTTGAAGTTTCCATCGTTGGAATGCAGCGAAATTTTTTCTTTTCCTATCACCTTTAATGGGCTAAACCAGTGTGAACGCTGAGAATTTGGGTGATTTGGGGGATTTTTTTGGAAGAAAAGTACTCAGTTAAATGTTTCGGAAAATTCAGAATAAATATGGCTATATTTGACCTATATTACATAATTTTTTTATAGAAAAATATTGAGATCCAAGCGATTATGCGCTGCCTTCGGCGGCGCCAAAAAAAAGTTCCTCCGCTGCTGACATGATTCCGGCCGATGGAGTAGCTGAAACCGAAAGAGGAAAAAATGTCGTTAAACTGGAAGGTATTTTCTGTACAATGACGTAGGATTTTCGAAAAATATCAAAATCTAACAAAATGGCGTAGTTATGAAGAAAGTTTGTTTGCTTGCCTATAAAATGGTCGTTTTTTTCAATGCCAAATTGTCAATTTTCATCGAATCAAAAATATCCTACGTTATTGTAGAGTAAATATATTCAAGAGTACTCAGTTCAAATTTCAAGTCAATCGGATAATTGCTCTTTGAGTTACAATGTCAGCAAATTTGAAAAATCTCATTTCGAGAAAAACGCGTTTAAAGCTTTAACTATCGATTTTTGCAAGATAAAATTATATTTACCATAAAAACTGCTAAGTATAAACGTAAAGTATAAAGTATAAACTGTCGAAAAAGGCAAACAAAAATCGATTTTTTGAAAGTGCCACATTGGTATAGCCCCTTTATTTGTTTTCTGTTCATTTAGGCTACGAAAATCACTGACATTTTTTTGAAAATTCCTATGGGAGATCCATAACCTCCACCTGCAAAAAAAGTTCAGATACTGATGAGAATGAAGAAATAAAGAAGAATTTTCGTTGCATTTCAACGATGTAAACTTCAACACCGGTGAAAAGATGTATTTGCCTACTATCGAAAAGATGCTATATTGACTGCCAAATTTGCACTAAGCTCAAAATAATGTGTTGCAAAACTGAAGGGGCCTTTTTACCGAAACAATGTTACTGAAAATAGCTTGCTGCACAACTGAACAACTTTTGTCCGACTCAGGTCACATTCTCGTTTTCTTTACAAGTCTTTTTGTTATAAGCATTTTTTTTCATGAAATATTTCCCCTGAATGTAAAACTTGTTCACGTGCATGCTATTTATGTGAGCAAATACTGTTTAAAAAATTGTTATCGTTCAGGTAATTACAAATTCTGATTTTGTTATTCGAGGTCTCATGAGGCTCTCATGTTCATGCAACGCAACAGTCCCGTCAAGACCACTTGCCGTTTAAAAAATCCACGCATCGGCCCTTTCTAGAATCTTTTTTTAAAAGTACGGTCTTTTTTAAGGGGTTATATACAGTTAGGAGGCCCAAAAAGATCGATTTTTCAAGAATTTTCCTTGAGAAGACCTTTAAATTTATTAACGTAAAAATTTGTACACATATTATGGTAACTTTTAACTGTATTTTAACATTTTTTATTTGTAAAAATAAATGTTTTGGAAGCTGCTATAGCTGATCTCCGGGAGCACCTCTAAAAAAGGCGTCTTGCGGTGAGCACATCTCTGGACTGGATCATCGAAAATGAAAAAACCAAAAATATTTCGTTAATATAATGGATTATCTTGTAATTGATCGACGAAATAAACAAAATAATAATTTTTGACAAAATGGCGGCTTCTAAAAAAAACGATTTTTGACAAAAATTTAGGCCTTAAATTGTTTATAAAATGGAAAATATTTATCGGTGAGAAAAAACCTTCGATTAATTACTAAAAAATATACTTGAAAAGATTGTGTTAAAATTTGAGACTGATCGGTCCAGCCGTTTCCGAGAAATCTTGCTCACCGACGTCAAAAACACAGTTTTGAGAAAAACGCGTTCAAAGTTTCAAAAGCACTTTCGAACGTTCTGACAAGTCATTACAAATGTGCGTGTAACTTTGAGAATATTCGTCGGATTGACAAGAAATTTTCTGTGTGTGTACTAAAATATATGTACATTACGAAAAAATATTAAAAAATCGATTTTTCGAAAACTTGAACTGTATATAACCCCTTAAAACGGATGATTGGTGACTATTTTTTTTTAAGTCAGTTCGGCGAGTCGATGGTTTTTGAACGATTTTAAAATACAAATATTTTCTTCACGTGTGGAATCGCCCATATGGACGTACGGGATTCAGCATCACCGAGCCTGGAATACACGTTGATAAACACACATGGCGTTAAGGGTGTAAATCACACGGGTGCTTTCACAAGTTCCTTGACGATTGGCGGTCATCATATTTCTTTTTCGTTTGCGACTGACCAATCCAGCATCGAGGCTCACTTGCTTTAGACAGAAAGAGAAAGAGTATTTTTTTTTTCAACTTCGAGTTTTCTTCCGCTTTTTCTTCCTGCCTCTCTTCCTCTCTGTTTCATCTCGACATTCTTCTTATTTCCTCTTTTATTTCATTCCCTACCTTCTCCGAGTCAGCTCCCATAAGCGCTTCCGTTGTCTCTCCTTTTTTTTGTATTTTATCCCTCCTCCTTGTACACAGATCGTGACGGAGCGGAGTAGCAAACTTCGTGCATATTCTACGCGGCTCTTACGCTGGGACGGAAAAGCTACATTTCCAGGGCGCGGTCCAGCTCTAGTTTTTTTTTCAGTATTTTCCGTCTTTAGCGAAAATCCTCTTACAGTGTTTTTTTTTATTTCGTTCTCGAGCTCAATACATTTCGCAACTCCTTATTTGCTGAACAAAAAACCATTGCAGGACCTCATACTCCATAAAAAATCAGTGACAATACAACTCCGAGGGGGTATTTGACTCGTGAAAGTGAATACCGTAAAATGGGGTTACTTTGAACAGGTTTTGGACATTTTTTGTTGGTAATTTTTGTTAATTCCATTCTTTTGCTCCAATAAAACAGTGTCCTTTGGCTATCAAATATGATATTCGAAAGTCAAGCCCCACCAAACACCCACAATTTTATATATATATATATATATTTTTTAAGTGTCAAATTAACCTCGACTGTGGGGTTTCTTTGACGAGGCATTGGAATACAATATATGACTAATATAAAGGGTTACTTTGACATCATTTTAATTAAAAAAAAATGTTTTATGCATTATAGATGCAGTTAAATGAAATATAACGATTTTCTGCAATCAAATCGTCATCTTTATTAAGGGGTTAGGTCACTCTAGAGGCTGAAAAAATAGGCTTTTTGGGGATTTTTTTTTTCATAAAAACTACAAAATAAATCGAGATTACAAAAAGGGTGTTTATCATACATATCAGTGACTGTATACAATAATTATTTTCAAGCGATTAATTTCAAAATGGCGGCAGTGCAGCGGTTGTCTCAAAACTGCATTTTTTAAGTTGGCCGGAAACATAACTCAGACAATTTTCAACCGATTCACTTGAAATGGTGAATATATCTTGAAAAATAATTTGTCTATGGAAGTACGTAGTATTTTTTTGTTATATCGCATAGTTCATTTGTCATCAACAATTATCTGACGAAATTTTTTACTTTCCAAAAATTTGCCTACAAAATCGTCAGATAATTGTTAATAACAAATGAACTATGCAGAATAACAAAAAAATACTACGTACTTCCATAGACAAAGTATTTTTCAAGATATATTCAACATTTCAAGTGAATCGGTTGAAAATTGTTTGAGTTATGTTTCCGGCCAACTTAAAAAATGCAGTTTTGAGATGAACGCTGCACAGCCGCAATTTTGAAATTAATCGCTTAAAAAAAATGATTGTATACAGTCACTGATATGTATGATAAACACCCTTTTTTGTGATCTCGAATTATTTTGTAGTTTTTCTGAAAAAAAATCCCCAAAGAGCCTATTTTTTCGGCCTCTAGAGTGGCCTGAAGCCTTAAGAAAAAAATGTCACATAACAATGTCAAGTACCTAGGGTACTATTATAGGCACTTAATCAGTCTTATAATTATCATTGAGATCGAAATCAACGAGAGCAACATTACAATCAACTTTAGCAACATTATAATAAACTTGTACGACAAATTTGACCAACAACAGAAAAAAACGTATTTTGGCGTATTTTGGCGCTCTGTTAAAGTAGCCCCAAAAACTATCAAAGTTACGCTGAATGTCAACTTAACCCTGTTTTACAGAACTCATTTCTGTGCGTTTAGACACTGCCGGGAAACGTCGAAGGAAAAATGAGATCACGTGCAAATTCCATCGATACTTCGATCATGATGTCCGATTGCTTTTTCCATACGAATCCCTCTCAAAAGTTCCAGTTCCTCGTTTATTTATACGTAGCCACGAACGGAAATTAATAATTCGGAAACATTGAATGTATTCACGACCACATTTCCGCGAAGATTTCACGAGATGCGGTCACTGTATTCGCGAAGTTTCATACGGCAGCCTGGGCACACGAATGCTTCGTACGTGATGGTGGAATGCTCGGGGCCAATAATATACAGAGTATGTGTATCCAGGAGAGTATATAGAGAAGAGTAAAAAAATAGGAATTCTAAAAGACTCAGGTACACAGAGGAAATCCGTTTGACCCACATAACACGGATATAAAATAGGTATATACACACAGTTCGTGTACACATACGATAGGTATTGGAAAAAGGCTCTCGTTTCTTCGTGCCCTGACCTAACCCTTAACGATGCAAAGCAATAGTTTCATTCCCGTTGAGACTTCAATGGATCGAATTCCGATCGTACGTTTCCTGTGTCTTTTTTTTCGTCCTACTGCCCTCGCAAAGATAAACTAGTGAAAGCAAAGAAGAGCAATCGATCGAAACTTTTTTTTAATATCGACTTTATCAAGCTGATTTGTTTCCTTTGTAGGGGAACTCGGGGCAAGATGAGAACGCCAAAGGTCATGTTTAAATAAAACAATACATATGAATCAGTCAACGTTAATTATTATTTTTAACTAATCAACAATTATTAATCTTTTTATTTGGAAACAAAATAATCAGTCTTTCTGATTGTTTGTATACGACATATATTTTTAACCAAATCTTTATTTTTCCTACCTTATCTCATGTGCGGGGCAAGATGAAACAGCGCTGGGAGCATGATGGGGCATCAATTATTGGTATCTTCCGCATATAAAAATGGTTTCATTCTATACCAGCAATTTGATAAGCCGATCGTCTAAGTCCTGTAGTATTTAGTTCGAATATTCTTGCTTCCAGATCTTTTAGATCATTTGTTAGTTCTTCTTCCTCTGATAGAAACAGCAGTTGAAGAGGAATCAAAAACCCTACTAGTTTCATTGCACCCTTTTTGACATAGATTGTGGTACGTTGTCAAATGTTGCGGCTTTGCGATAGCTTGCATTTATCTTGCCCCGTTTTGGTTAAGGGGCTATACCAGTGTGAACGCTGAAAATTTGGGTGATTTTCGGGAGTTTTTGGAAGAAAAGTACTCAATTAAATGTTTCGGAAAATTGAGAATGTATTTGGCTATATTTGACCTATATTACATATTTTTTTTCATAGAAAAATATCGAGATCCAAGCGACTTATGCGCTGCTTTCGGAGGCGCCAAAAAAAAGTTCCTCCACTGCTGACAAGAGTCCGGCCGGTTGAGTAGCTGAAACCGAAAATAAAAAAATTTCGTTAAACTGGGTATTTCCTGTACAATGACGTAGGATTTTCGAAAATATAGAAACCTAACAAAATGGCGTAGTTATGAAAGAGTCTGTTTTCTTTCTTATAAAATGGTCGTTTTTTTTCAATGCCAAATCGTCAATTTTCATCCAATCAAAAATCTCCTACTCCATTGTAGAGTAAGTATATTCAAGAGTACTCAGTTCAAATTTCAGGTCAACCCGATAATTGCTCTTTGAGTTACAATGTCAGCAAATTTGAAAAATCTCATTTCGAGAAAAACGCGTTTAAAGATTTAACTAACGATTTTTGCAAGATAAAATGATTAGAGATACGGCCTCGAAATTTTTACAGGATATTTTTGAAAGTATAAACTGTCGAAAAGGCAAAAAGATCGATTTTTTGAAAGTGTCACACTGGTATAGCCCCTTAACGAATCAACAAAAAATCACGCAACAACCTTGAACGTTTCTGACAAACCGTTCTTATTTTATCAATGATTAGCGTAAAACTACACAACTGTGGTCCAGATTTGTCAGGTTTCAAATTTGTGTGTTTCTCCCTCTAAAGAATGGATTTATGTATGTACTACCTCGCTTTTATATTTTTACCTCGGATTTATATATTTAATAGTCGTAGTGAATGCGATTTTATTCGAAGCGGTAGCTGGACTATAGTTGAGACCCTGGACTAGAATTGTGTAGTTTTACAGCATTACTGTCATTGTCTTTACTTACCTGTCTGTAATCAATATCAGCAACTCAAATAAAGTGAAACGATGGTAAACTTTACCTTCGTTTCACTTAATTTGAGTTTCACTTCGTCGTTTTACCGAAAAATTAGATCGGTTTGTCAACAAATCGATATTGTTTGCTCACTCGAAACGCGTGCTTCCGCCACAGTTGATACTTTCACACGTTCACCTCCCCGCTGACTCTTGAAACGCAAACGGAAGCACTATATTCGCTTGCATCGTTTAGTAGCTGGGCTTATGATTCATCTTACCCCGCGCGTTCATCTTGCCCCGAGTTCCCCTATATTTGGTTTGATATTCCCAAATGGTAAGAAACGCGCGTCTGGGGACGAACGAAAGGTAGCACGGGCCACAAGGCTCTATGGGGCTTTTGAGGGTGGTGTGGCGGGACTGATGTTCTTCGACGGTGTTCCAGTGCAACAGATGTACGGATCGAACGGTGCGAGCACCGGTATGCCAGTGGGAATGACAACCCTCAAGGGGTCGATGGGTACCCTGGGGCCGATCGGGAACATGGGCAATATGGGAACAGGACTTGGGTTAACGGGCGCAACGACCCTACCACGGCCGGGAAACTGGCTACACCCTGCGGGCCTCAGGCTCGGGCACAGCGAGGCCCGGGTCCGCCTCTACTGCCAGGCAAAGTGAGGAGCCACGGCTCGGACAGGTTTGTTCCTTTTTACTTTTCGTCCTTCTGTCTGGCCTGGTTGTTGAAAAACAGTTGAGGTTGTTCGAACATTTGGGTATGGCGATATTGGTGATAATCGCTGTTTGTTTGGGTTTGTTTGGGTCAATTGGCAATTGAGGTTAAGTTTAATATTAGAATCATGGGCGTACTCAACAGGCCGCGGGATCGTGGCGACCTCGAAAACTATTCATCTAATTGTCAGTTGCGATTTATAAGAAGAAAAAAAAACAAATATTCGATGGATTTGCGGTTTTGCACCGTATGGGGTTGAAGTTTGCATCGTAGGAATGCGTCGAAAATTCTTTCCAACTTCTTATTTTTATTATTCAAAATCATGTTTTGCAAATTTCATGTAAATCGCTAAATAAGAATCCTAAAAGATGTTAGCATGATTTTTGTAGCTGAAATCGGCCAAAGAAAAATTGGGGAATGAAAAAAAAAATTCGTTGCATTCTAACGGTGCAAACTTCAATGTCATATATATGTGTGTTACGGGAATTGAAGATAGGTGTCGGGCTGCTGGTCCTTTTCTTCCGGCGATCATAGTGGTGAACCTCGTTACTTCTTTTTGGGTTATTTAAAACAACAAAGAACAAGTGTTTATTTTTTGTAAATTTAATATACTTGTGTAATAAAGCGTTAATGGAGCCATTTTTTAATCGTTAGGCAACTTGCATAGTGCCAGAGCTAATGAAAAAAGTATCGATTTGTGCGAATTTTTTTTCTAACTCTGTAATTATGCGAATTTTTCAAAAATTCAAATTAGCTTTATTAATACTTCGGTATAAAAATATATTTAAGAAAAAAGCTTGGTTCTTTGTTTTATATTATCCAAAAAAGAGTTTTGAGGTGAACCGCTTAAACTTCCAAAAAGATCCAGCAGCTCAGTGCCCTCCTACGGCGATATTTAAGACGATTTTAAAATCAGTCTATTTTTTTTACTATACACTCAAGTATAATGCAAAATCGCAATACGATATGACGTTGAAGTTTGCATCGTTGGAATGCAATGAGAATGAATTCTTCAGAATCGATCAATTTTTGGTTTACAGATTTAGGCTGCGTCAAATCACTCGAACGTTCTACGTATTGTTATTGGAGATTTATAACCTCAATTCGCAAAACAAGGCTTTGGATAATGATAAAAATAATGAAATGAAAAATGGAGAAAAAATCGTTGCATTCCAACGATGCAAACTTCAACCTAATAAACTGATGGACGTTTACTTTTTTTCATGGTGCAAGTTTGCATTGTCGGAATGCAACGAAAATTCTTACTGTTTTTCTTCACTTTTATTATTAAGTAAAAATTCTTTTTCCGCATTTGGTTATGAATATTCAATAAGTGTCCTGTCCTATGAAAATGTACCAGTCATTTTCATAGTCCGAATGTGCCTAATAAATCGCTAATACGAAGAAAATATACATTCGTTGCAGTCTAACGATGCAAACTCCAATACTATTTGTTTTCTGACCCTCCGTCTGGTCCACTCCTGCCAGTAAAATTCGCTATCCCCAAGAGAGTTTTTACCAAAGAACGTATCCTACTTCCGACCCCTCCAGTAACCAAAAAAGATTAAAAAAAACCTCCATCAATCTGAATATCCAAATTCATCGTTTCTGTTTCCAGCAAGTAGACTCATGTCTGTTTAATAAACCTCGCTATTTTTTTTCCCTACACAGTGACATCTCCTCCAGCCAAAAGGACGAATGGTTTGTGTAGGTGAGTATCCCCAAATACATTTTCGTTTAAAAGCTTTCTACCGCTGCAAAAAATAACACGTCCAAAGTAACAAGCTATCCAACGCTTTCGTCCGTCATTGTTCCAGTTGAACATAAATTAAATTTATTTGGCGAATTAATAAATATGCAGGATAAAAAAAAGATGTACGCAGGCATCGCGTGTAGCTAATTATTCATTTGCTAATAATTAATTTGTAATGAAATCGAACGCAGCGCCCGCAATGGACAAAAACTGCAACAAACTCGGCTATTTATCTGTCAAATCTGTTTGGACGTAGTACGAGATCTTTGCAATCAAATTAAAAGTATTGTTTTATTAAAAATGGCTCACGACAGTTGTGTCATAAATTGCAAAAATACCGAAAGAAATAGTAAATGCAAATTTTATTAGTTGGAATTCAGATATCAGATAGAGGTTAGAACAACGCAATAAATGGATAGCTGCAGTTTTATCTTTAACGAAGTTTTGTAAAGCGTAAAAAAAATAGACGTTTGTGTTGTGATACGAGCTTGAATTATAAAACTTAGGTCATGTTTAGTCCTTAACTCTTCTACGTCTCTGACGTACTCAGCAGATACCAACAGGTTACCCTTAGATTGAGTTTCAAGTTGGAAATTAATATTGTGCGTTATGCTTCCCAAGCCAGTCTTCAAAATTATGCTCATTTCGTGCTGAAAACAAAATTTCATTGATTCCATCATAAAGTTTGACAGTAACAATATATGTTTGTTAAATTTTGATAAAAGCAATTATATAGCTTTATTTTTCTCGTCTTATAACAGTATTAAAAGTAACCGAAAATATACATTTCAAGGAAATTTTACTTACTTCCTTCACTTTACTGGAAGGAAACACTTCTTACCGTATTCGGCCGGACGAATTAAGGTGTCTTCTCACTTTAGACGCTAAAAATGGCTATTTTCATTATTCGTAAATGGGTTTATATTATAGATATTGACGTAAATGTTGTTACACTTAATAAATACACTTTCGGAATGCATAAAACAATTCAAAAAAAATTTTTTTGAGTAACTATTTATAGACGGAAATGGTAGTTTAAAAAATGCCCCAAAAAATTGTAGGTATACGCTGTTGATGAAATCTCGAAGATGGATCGTCTGAAACGAAAAAAGTCAAGATTCAGTATGTTAATGGCTATAGCGCACATCATACAATTTTTATATATGCAAAAATAACAAAATGGCGAACATTTTCTGAAAAAAAAGCAAAATCAATTTTTTTCCATCGTTTTTGGCAAAGAAAATAGTAAAAATAAAAATAAAAAAATCTTTTATATGCGCCGTTAAGCTATAGTTGTAAAGAATATGTGGTTAACATTTCATAAGGATCGGTCCAGTAGTTTCGACGATTTTATCGACAAGCCGTCGAAAAACGTTGTTTCGAGAAAAACGCGTTTAAGGAGTTACCAGTGTGAACGCTGAAAATTTGGGTGATTTTCGAGATTTTTTTGGAAGAAAGTTACTCAATTAAATGTTTCGGAAAATTAAGAATATATTTGGCTATATTTGACCTACATTACATAATATTTTCATAAAAAAATATTGAGATCCAAGCGACTTCTGCGCTGCCTTCGGAGGCGCCAAAAAAAAAGTTCCTCCACTGCTGACATGATTCCGGCCGATTGAGTAGCTGAAGCCGAAAAAGGAAAAAAATGTCGTTAAACTGGAAGGTATTTCCTGTACAATGACGTAGGATTTTCGAAAAATATAAAAATCTAACAAAATGGCGTAATTATGAAAAAAAGTCTATTTTCTTGCCTATAAAATGGTCGTTTTTGTCTATGCCAAATCGTCAATTTTCATGCAATCAAAAATATCCTACGTCATTGTAGACTAAATACACTCAAGAGTACTCAGTTCGAATTTCAAGTCAATCGGATAATTGCTCTTTGAGTTACAATGTCAGCAAATTTGAAAAATCTCATTCCGAGAAAAACGCGTTTGAAGATTTAACTATCGATTTTTGCAAGATAAAATGATATTGATATAAATGATACAGATGATAATCATATTCTTGAAAGTATAAACTGTCGAAAATGGCAAAAAAAACGATTTTTTTTAAGTGTCACACTGGTATAGCCCCTTAGAGTTGCTAACGAGCAGATGAACATGTTCTGGTAGTAAAGTAAAGGTCACACAAAAATACAGTTAGACTCCTCCGGTCTTCATAAAATTTTAGTATGATACTTTTGGATTTGCATACTTTCGAAAAATGTATTAAAAAAAAGTCCGATGTGCAATTGAGGCGCGATGTCAATTTTCATAATTTATCACAATATTACAACCACAATCACAGGCCCTTTGACATTGAAAAATACGAACGTTACGCGATCCAATTGCGTTTCTTTTACTTTCTCTCGAAACTGACCTTTCTTGTATCTTTTATTGTGCTTTTCTCATTGGACTACACACAGAGGCAGACCTGGACCAAAGCTCGCAGGGTGAAAGGGGGCTTGCGGTGGTGCCCTTCACCGCTCCCCGCGGCGGCGTCGCGAACTTCGTGACTCCTCGTCGTACAACACACACACACACACATATACATATATATTATACATAAATGCATATATGTATATATATGCATACGTAAGATAAATACATATATACGAGATATATGTATCGTCAAGCAAAGCCTCGTGGGAACTTCGTTGAGAAACTGTCTCCGTTGGGCGTCTGGAGGAGCGCATTCGACGTGTAAAAAAGGCTAGCCCGTCGTGCGGATACAAAACGTCCCCGAATCGTCCGACACGATTCTCCTTCGTTTCTCGCCTCGAAGCTTTTAAACACCTTTCCCCGGTGACCCAGTTAAGTTTGGGGGTGCTCGCGTTGGAACGCGATCCGGACTGTGCTCGAAACTTTTTTCAACACTCTTAAGCTCCGCTCGAGTGCTTGGCGCGCGGGCCGAGGGACCGAGTTGTTCAACGAACTTGCCAAAACACGCGCGAGTCTTCGCACCGATCGATACGGAAACTCGAATTGTTCGCGTTGCTTCGTGCAACGATAAACTTTCGGTGAGAGTCGCGACGTTTCGTTGCGAACACCGGAAGACGACAGCAACGACGATCGAACGCATTTTTTCCGATTTCTCCTTCGCTACAACCATCACGTGACGAAAAGCGAGAAGAAAATGGCTCACGAGCGAGAATGACGACAAAGAGAGAAAACTCGTAGAATTTGAGACACACATCGAATCTGGCAGCGATCCTTCTCCCCGCGAGGAACAATGAATTCACATATTTCCGACTGTTCGACGTATCGACGATTGTTTACGAGGAAAAAAAAAATCCTTACGTCTTCGAGATTCGTCGTAGTTGGTGGTGATTTTATTTTTATTTTTTAACTCAATTGATTCGTTTTTTTTTTCAAATTATAAATCCAAGATGAATTTTACGAAGTTTCTGTACCGAATTTTCGACAACGAGGAACTTTTTTCCTTCGGATATTTCTCGTAACTGTTTACGTATGTTTTTTTTGTGTGTGTTTTTTACATTTTTCGTATCTTCGCGAGCCAACCGCTCTCCCGGATATTGTTACGGTGCACGGGAATTTCGAGCCGCGTTGAGGTTCCTCAGGCGACGACAATGCAGCGAAAAAAGTGGACGATTCGACGAGTGTGGAAAAAAGAAGGGAAAAAACGAATGATAAGACGAGATGTTACTTCACTTGACGCGTGTACTTGTAAAATACTTGTATCTAAACACTAGCCGTTCAGCTTTGTGCCGTCTTCATAGATTATTATACGAACCGGAGAGAAAGCATTATTATACATATAAACATAAGTAGAAGTTACACACACATACACACATACACCTATATATATATATATTAATAAATATGGGGAATTTAATTCCAACTCTTTCTAAAGCGGACTCTGAACCTCTCGAATTCGGCCGAAGGGTTAGGCTACTGTGACGACGCCAAAATTAGGGCTATTTGAAAAAAATTCATTTTGAAGTACTAAGATAATTGAAGAATCGTTCGTACATTTATTTGTATGCACATTAAGAAATTTGTGTACTAAATTTCATTAAAACATATCAATAATCAACGAAGTTGTAAACAATCTCGCGAAGGACCTTTGAACGCGAGGGACTGGACGGTGTACCTGATTTTGGCCACCAGGGGGATCTGAAAAAAAACGAGTTTTTTTTAACTCAAAATGGATAATATTGGCTGAGACTTGACCGAGCTTTTTTCTTGTTATCGTCTTTCATTCGTCAAAAATTAATATTGAATTATTTTTTTTTTCGATTTTTCGCGGAAAATTGACATTATTGTTAATAAACAATGGAAAAAAAATGGTAAAAAGGAAAACGTCGGTCAAGACTAAACTATTATTACACTGAATAAGTGTACCAAATTTCAAGCCAATCCGCTTATTAGATGACGAGAAATCGTGTACACCGTTTTGAGAAACAGTTTCGACAAAAACGCTTTTGAAGTTTTACCAAGAGTTTTATCGTTGTAATCATCAGTTTACCTTCAATCTGCGATTCCTGCATCATATGGCGGACCTTCCTCTTCGATTTGAGTTGCCTCAAGCGACGAACGAGTTCTCGTCATCACAGTAGCCTAACCCCTTAAGGTAGTGCGGGCGCGCGAGCTTGATTTCTATAGATTCTGGTCAAATTTCAACCAGGCATTGTTCATATCATTATGCATGTTTGAGTGAAATTTCAGAACAGTCGACTATTTAGATTGGGAGATAATGGGTTTTAAAATTCCAACTTTGAACACTGCAGAGTCTGCATTGAAATTTAGACGGAATAATTTTCCGTAAACAATATTTGTCCCTTATAATAAGAAGACATACCGCAGGCAACACCGCAGAACAGTATTCGATATTTCGAGAAAAAAAATAATTATCGTGGTCCTAAAGTTAAAAACGTTCTCATAAAAAATATTCACATTATAAATATTACTATTTTATATTGTTCATATTATCTTCATCAACAAATAAAAGTGTTGGTTAATTCATAACTAATTGAAAACTTTGTACGATTAAAAATTACTCCCAAATAAAAATTTGTGTTGCGTTATTTTAAATATGCCGCGCAAAGTCACGTCATTGGATACGTGGAACGATGCGGTGTTGCCATATGTCTTCTTGTTATAGGGGACAAATATTTTTTACGGAATATTATTCTGTCTAAATTTCAATGCAGACCCTGCAGTCTCAAAAGTTGCAATTTTAAAACCCATTATCTCTCAATCTATATTTAGATCGAGAGATAATGGGTTTTAAAATCGACTATTGTCGACTGTTCTGAAATTTCACTCAAACATGCACAATCATATGAACAATGTCTGGTTAAAATTTGATCAAAACCTATAGAAATCAAGATTGCGCGCTCGTACTACCTTAATCGATTTTCACTGCGCAGTCATATTTTCTCAAAATGATTTAAGGTAGTACCTCCACAGAAGAGTTGAATTAAGAAATGGTTGAAATTTGACATATACGTTATTTAATACATTATCCAAACATCTGTGCAATTTGAATAAGTTTGACCACCCCAAACCTGAGATATTTACACTTAAAGTTGGCTCGGTTTACACGTAACAAATGCGTTATGATGGGCAAACAGAGCATCATTAATTCTACCGTCAAAACTAAAATTAAGAAATTGATAAAAAAACGAGGATAAGCTACGGTAAGATATCACGAATAATGTGAAAAAAAATGAGAATGATTCACCATCTAGTTTCCAAGATATAACCATGAGAAGCCTTCACAATTTTGGTGCAAAGCCTGGCAAAGCCTGGAAAAAAAACAATTGGGGCAAAGCCTGGACAGTCCCGGCAAAAAGTTTACTGGCAATGGTCGATCAAAAACACAATACAAAATATATTTTACGGCAATAAATGATATCCACCGTATTATCTACCAGTACCGAGTCAATATTGCGTAATTTTCAATTTTATTCATTACTAATTAAGCCAATTATCAATCTTTTAAACATGAACATGGTATGTAAACTTTTGGTTGAGACTTTCGCAGAGGAACTACCTTAAATTTCAACAGCTCCTCGATGTCGATTTGACTTTACCAGGCTGCTCTTTTTTTCACGAGATTTTACACGCCAAGCCGAAGGTGTGCTATCGAAAATGTTAACCAATTTCAGAGTGTAGCTGGAACGAATTGGCGTTGAATTCCGCGTATACATATCCGTGCGAGTGAGGGTCGTGTGTATGAGAAAGGAAGGAAAAGATGAGCGATTGGTGGCGTTGACTATACATAGATTAGAGTGCATATTTTAAGACGATCCAACGATCGGGGGCTCATGATCCTCGATCGATGCGATTATCAGCCCATCAGAGTAGATAGAGAAAAAAAAAACATGATAGATTGGCCATAATAGTGATAAAAACTGAATGATGCAAATTAATATCGATGATCAACATTTAGCGGTCATATTTCATATCGAATGATATTCTTTACTATCGATTTTTCATACTAATTTATCGTCGTTCAATATTGAGCATTCGATATCGTTATTGATACACCGTCATGCTCGACTCAGTCCTTTTGCGCAGTCTCCACATTGGCCATAGACTCGATATCGACCGTTCTTGAATTCTCGCGAAAAAAAAAAAAAAACTCGAACGACGAAAATATTTTCCTCGCGTATTTGTAAAAAATCAAGAAACGAAAAAAAGAACACCACGACTGTACATTGTATTTTTTTTTCGATACAATACATTCGTAATTTCATCGACACAACTTTCACGCTTTAACGTTATTATTTTTCGATTCGAGACTAAGATGAACGGAAAAAAAGGCCGAGAATCTTGAGAAAAAGGGATACAGGATCGGGGAAAGAAAAAAATAACGGGATTTTCGTTTTCTGTTTCGGAGCGCGAGGAATCGCGAGAAAAAAGGTTATGTGTTGCGAATTCGCGGGTTAACGTCTCCACGCGACGTTAAGCCGAACGAATGTATCTAGATAAGGTATCCGATAGTCTCGCATGTCGCGAGATTTTTCGGTAAACACGGAGCTAGCTCTTAAACTGCCATTGGGAGGAACGGAAGAAAGTTGCAAAGGGGGTTCGAATAGGACAAAAGTAAGCCTAAAAAAGCGAGAAAGACGAGGAAAAGAACGATACAGATATATAAGTCGAGAGTCGTGAAGAGCCGAACCGGCACTCTCGTTGGCTTCTTTTTTTTTTTTGCATTCGCGTAGATGACACGTTTTTTTCTTCAAGTCGCTAATTCCTGAGACGCAGACAGGAGATACACGCTTGGCTATAATTCTCGATAAAACATAAATGAGAAGCATCGATCACGAGTTCGTTTCGAAAGAGGAACAAAAATTCCCGAAGGCTCAAGCAAAAATGATCAGAGGTGCCGATCGAGACTGAAAAAAAAGATCACTTCATCCGCTTCAATTCCTCTGAAATCGTACTAATCGCGTGTCTCGTTTCGCTTTCGTCACTGACACACGACGAAAATTTAGCGATGTCGTCTGGGCGCGAGTGTTAGGATAGTTGAAATAGACGTAGCTTCAATTACCAATATAGTCTAGAAAGAAAAAAAAAAAACTGCTCGACGAGAGCCGAACTCCAATCGATTATGGAAACTAAAGAAAAACAGTCATCGATCTCGTATTTGCAAATCTTCAGTTATTCACGTACTCTGAAGAATTTAGGGATAAACATCCTGTTAAACATTCTGCAGGGGGTCCATCTCGAAGCGGCTTGATCTTGATATACGATAACGAAAAACACGTAGCTAATTGCAGTATAACCATTTTTAATACTGTTGAAGGAAAAGAAATCGAGCAAACTCAATTAATCGCAAACAAACGCATTCACGTTCCTTTTCGACTTTTCGTAATCTCAGAGATATCTGAATACAGCCAGCTCTCATCCATTTTCGAGCCAGCTATTTTGCGAAATGGTGACCGGTTATTTGTCCTTCCCCCCCCTCCACTCTGTCACCGCAGCTATGCTCGTAGCTATAACCTCACTTATCATCCTAACCTTTTCTCGCTCGTTTATTATCGCAAGACTTTGTCTAAACTTATTCCGTAGCTATTCATTGACTCGCTCATTGAAACTTGTCCGTGCATTTAAAATTCTTTGCGAAACATTGACTACATTTCGACGTTTTTTTAAAAACATTTATTGTCTCAATCGACCAAATTTAGATATTTTGTGAGGTTTGAAAAAATACGATTAGATTGATTTAATATCACGAACAAAAATAATTCGAAAATGAATGAACGCCTGTTTATATTTTCACGAGTGAACTGTCAATTTGTGTCAGTCGGTACAATGTATGTGTGTAGGTGTACACTAGTGGAATTAATTCAAGACACTTAACATTTTTTTGAAACTTCACATTTACTGATCATTTTTACGTTTAAATCACTTATTCATTTTATGTTCTTATCAAAGTAGGCTTATTAAGGCAAATATTAAATAGAAACATTATAGATTAAAATAAAAACATTACAGTATCATTTCAGTGCAGGAGAATATACATATTCTGTGTAAATATAAAAAAGCTAATTTCTATAAAGCGTCCAAAATTAATTCCACTAGTGTATGTATCCCTGGCACAGCAGCGTGTGTAGTTTCTCGTCGGGCCGTGGGGCGTCGCTGCTATCGAGCCTACACGAGGGCGCCCCCACGCCGCAAAATAAACAACTAGAATATGTACCACGTGACATATGGGTGCGAGAGAGATAGCTGAAATTTTCGAACAGAGGTTCCTCAGAGAAGAATAATATTTAGGGCAAAAGAAAATCATCAAACTCTGCGTCAGGAAACTCTCCAGAGCCTAATGCTATGTTTTTCCTAAAAAAATTAACCATCTATGAGAAAATTGGGTAGGAAAATTTGTGAGGTTATGTTGGCCTTGTACATGCCCTTGAGTGAATGCTTTTTTAAACTGCCGTCGACTCAAATTTGTACCATTTAAGAAACGTATTATTTTTCTTTCAAAACACGTTAAGGTCAAGCCCTACGGTTCGCCTCTGCAGAATATTGACCAAAATTGTATTTTTTCCACATTAATTTTCACAAAGACAAAGAAATTGTTATACAAATTTGAATGTTTTCATCATTTGTCAGTTGCGCGAACGAAGAACGAAGAAAAAACACGAAAAATAAAACAGGACGCAAGCGCACGCTCACCACGTGACACAGTCTGGGGGAAAAAGCTCTCAAAATCGTTACTACGAAAGCTCGCCGTCAAGGTCACTTTTCACCGGCTGCTCAAGCCGCAGAGGCTTGGAAAATAATGTCTGCCAATGGGAGGCACATCTTTTTTCTTGCTCTTTACTCGAATACACTTGAAACATATCTTACGCTTTTTTGTTATTCGAAGTACATGTTCACAACGTGCGTTCGAGAGTATACGAAATATCAAATTATATCAGAATTGAGACATATCGCAGTTGCCAATTATCGTATAAACACAAGACCAAAAACGAAGATTTTTCGATCGAGCACGCGAGGCTAATCCTTATCTCGATGTATTTTGTCAATTAAATTAGCAATAAAAGCAAGACATCGGCGTGCCCCAAGTCGAAACGACATCTGCAGTCGATAGGAAACTCGTCGCACTCCGTCGAGATAAACGTCGACCACGCGCGAGTGGGAAATCTTCATCTCCGGGCGTCGGTAAGACAGGCACCTGTCGAGCATCGCAGCAGAACGAAAAGCCCGGATTACACCGCACTAAATTCTTCGCTCGATTTTTCGGCGCGGAAAAGGGCATCGTACAGACGATACCTGGTCAATAAAAATACGAGAACATATCGATCATGAAAATACATGTGACGCTTTGTTAATTCTCGAATGCACGTTTTTGTGGTGAAAAAAATATATATGTATACATAACATGTATCAAATACGAGATTGTCCACGAACAAAGAGACGCTTTTTGTGGTCGTCCTCCCGGATAAATTTTACATATTTTTTAACTTCAGACTGCGAAAAAATTGCAGTCTTTGAACTAGTTAAGATTTTTGGATAAAATTGTCAAGAAATTTTCTTCGATTCAACATATCGTACAAAGTATAAAAATTCGAAAAAAAATTCCATACACACAAAAGTTGTATCTAATTTATAATTCCTCAACCAATACTTGCTTAGCTTTTTTTCGCAAAGTGTATTTATTTTTCTCGACCGATATCCCTTTGACTTGGATGTTTTTTTTTCTCGAATTTTTGCGAAAATTGACATCAATCGATTTTTGCTAAAATGTCCAAAAATCAGGTTTATTTTTATTTTGAAAAATATCTGGGATCTCGATGGCGAAAAGTTTCAGGATCCACGAAGTTTCGTGAAGACTCCATATTTCTTGGCCATGATAAAAATGATAAAGAATTAGAATGTTTGAGGAGGAAAGAATTGAAAAAAGAAAAATATACGAAAGGAGAATATTCTATGAGCACCAGTCTAATCGACGTGATGCGTGAAAACGCGGAACTGACCCTCGTCATTCCTCGCGTGTAAATAACGTAGAAAAAAAATTACTCTTTTTTTGTTCTTCGCAAATCGTAACTTCTTTTTGAATCATCGTGAACTATAGATATTGTTGTATCTCGAATATTTCGAGATATAAAAAAAATTATATATATATATATATACATATATGATATATATTAGATGAAATATGTTCACACGCGTGATTTTCACGGGTGATTGTGAGTAGTTTAATTTTGAATTATCGATCGAAGAGATCGTAGCTAGTCGAAGAATCGCTGCTTGACAATTTTGTGCTGAGAAAACATTTATCGGCGAATGAAAAAAAAATAAAAAAACTTATATGTATATACATACGTCACGCATCGCGAAATGCCCGGCGATGCACGTCACTGAAGACTCCACTCTCGATTTATATCTCTTCCTCGATACGTGAAATAAAAAGTGGAAATATCATTAACGAGCAAATTCAATTGATAACGAGATTTTTTTTTTCGTCGTTGTACATCGGTAATTCTTGTATCATCGTCCAATGTCATTCGGTATTTATACACGTTGTATAAAACATCGCCCCCCCCCCCCGCCCGAAACTCGATACGCGAAAAAAATGCAAATATCGTAAAAACTTAAAAAAAAAAAGAAGCATCGTAAGCATAAATTGTGAAAAAGAGATACTTCCGCAAGATTTTTTTGAAGGAAGCGCTCGCTAAGAAAATCGCAACACGAGACAAATACACGCATCTGTAATTAACACTCGTATGTATGTGATTAATTATAATTAATTGTAATACCGACGTTAATCGACCGTTTTCGATATTGATTATATTCATCCAATATCGTCTGATGAAAATTCCAAAACTTCATGTTCATTTAGCCTGTTGGTTTTTTCGAACGCGAAATATTTGAAACTCCAAATATCGATGCTCCAATAACCATACTATCGAATAAGCATTTTTTTTAACGAAAAAAAAAATCGACACCTCATCTTATAGTTCTGATAAACCGAAAAAATCGTTCTTCGATCTCATTTTTAAAATAAAAAAAAGAGACACGATGACGTGAGATTCGTACTACAATAAGTGGCAATGAGTTTCGTTGAGCGTTCCGACGAAAGTTCGTTTAGCGAAAAGCCGAAAAATCGCCACAAAAGTGGGAGAAAATAAATTCGTACAACTCGCTTATCGATATTCGACAGTCGCGAGACAAGAAGAAAAAAAAACATGTAACAATAAGTAATGGGGAAACAATACAATAATTTTTCATACTGTTTTTACTTTTACTACTGTTATTACGTATGATTGTAATAATTATCTCTTACCCGTAAATTGTATATTTAAAAATACGCGAACTTATTGGCACAACCGAGAAGAGGAAAATTTACGAAAAAAAACACACACACAGACACACGCGTAACGTGTGTGATCGAAGACTCGAGAGAGAACAAACGACACACTTTGCACACATGAGGCACGACAAAACTGAGACTCGAGTTGCGCTCTTTATAGTTTGTAAATTAAGTCGTTGCGAGGAAGAAAGAAAACGGAGGGTCAGCCTCGAATCGCTCGAAGGGCTTGCGCACTTTGAAATTCTTCAAAACAGGCATATTTTCATATATTTTCGTAATAATTTTTTCCGACCATGAAAAAAAAGATTTAAAAATATAAGCTCTTCATTTATACATACCTCGAAGTTCAAGCAATTTTTACTACCGATGAAAATGGAAATTTACCATTTTTCGAAAGAAAAATTACCTTTCTCGTACGTGGAATAAAAATGATGAAAATAGGCCTAAGTTTTGGCGTTTCAAAGTTGTCAACTGCTCCGAGCTGAGCTACTCAAACGAGTGCTCCACGCTCGTGTTTCAAATGTCGCGAAACATTTCGAACGAGTGACGCTTGGAAATGTTCCGCCGATCGTCGTGACAAATACACATCCGGAATTTCAACAATCGAAAATATCCACTTGAATCGTCGAACACAATTCGAGAAAGAAAAAAAAAACTTTCAAGCCTCAAAATATTTCCAGACGCTGAAACTTTTTTCGTTACACGACCGGAGAAGCATTTCGGAGTATCACTCGTTGGGAATTTTCCGTACGATCGTTTTTCTTTTCGCAATTTGCGAAAATTTGATACTTTTTTGTCCAAATGTTCGAGCGTGTGGCTCCCCTACGAAGCAACTACTTATCGAAATGAATAATTAGGTGAGAGAACGAAGAGAGAAGTATATTATATTAATTATATATATTATGCGTAGCGAACACGTGTGGACGCGGGAATGATGCGATACGGAAAATCGAGCAAAGGAAAATGTATCGACACAAAGAGGCAAGCGCGCGAGAGGAGAAAAAAAAAACGTTAAACATAATGCAAAACAAAAGCGCGATTATGGCGAGTGTTATATCGAAGTCCAAGCCATTCGCTATCCATCAATGGGAAGAAAGAGCGAGAGAGAGAGAGAGAGAGAGAGAGAGAGAGAGAGAGAGAGAGAGAGAGAGAGAGAGAGAGAGAGAGAGAGAGAGAGCGGAGAAACAATGATAAATCGTTTCTGCGATTAATTCAACGGCGATAAAAGCGAAAATTCCAATTTTAGTGTTACTCGCGTTACTCAGCGGTTATTCCTTGAAAAGGAAAGTCAAATGCTTTCTACATGTATCATCATTTTTTTTCTGCTTTTTTTCTAGCCACGAAAACTGTCCCAATTGTTTGGCGAATTTGTGTCCTCGAAATTCTGACAATTAAGGGGGGAGGCATCTTCAGGTGAGAAAAAATTGCAGATTTTCATGTTTTTTTTTAAAGGAAAGATTTATTCGTCCTTTTTTAGACTTAGGGTATGTTTTATTACTACTTTTGGCCGTTTTTTAATATTAACCTTGAAAAATGTGGGGTATAGCTCCGCCGGATTACTCTGAAAAAAAGCAACGAACATTTTTCTTTCCCAAAAAAACTCATACGCAAAATATGAACCAAGAAAAAGTGAAAAATGTTGAGAATCGATGAAATGGTATCCTTTGTAACAAAAAGACTGAATTTTCCGAAAAAATGCCTACATTTTTCAATAAAAATATACTTTTTTTATTTTCACATTTAAAAAATATTGAATTTTCCGAAAATATGCCTACACTTTTCAATAAAAATAGACTTTTTTATTTTCACATTTCAAAAATATTGAATTTTCCGAAAAAAATGCCTACATTTTTCAATAAAAATGTACTTTTTTCATTTTCACAAACATTTACGATCATGTTTTAGACAATAAGGTTACAAATATTTATGCCAAATTTCATCGGAATCGGTCGATTAGTTTTTTAGTCATACGTCTGCAATATTTAAAGATTAATAAATTTTAAACAATACCATGTGACAGCCAAAAGTATTGATAAAACGTACCCTTAAAAAATGTTGAAGAAAACTTCTTTAAAAAAAAAAAAATGAAAATCAACAAATTCTTTTCTCGTCTAAAGGTACTGCCCCCTTAATCGCTAGGCATCAAGGGGTGAAAAAGAGTCGTGGGCGTGAAACTTGAGAGTGTATTATTGTTTTGCGATATGTGTTGTGTATACGTGAGCGAAGAAAAAAAGAGAAACGAAGGAACGGATGTCTTGATGCTGTAACGAAGGAAGCTTTAGCGAGGCCTGTCTTCAGGTGGTACTTTTTGTTAATGAAAAATCGTCCAGAGACAGAGAAAAGGATATATATCGTCTGTCTTACCTGTCGCGTTTCCATATCGCTTCGTGAACATATCTTTCCATTTAAAAAACGAACGAACCGAAGAATCTACAAGTTCACCAGTTTTCGGTGGACGATTGTGTTTTAGAGTTGAAGCAATATAGTCTCGGCTGTTTGGCTCGCTTGGCTCGTCGAATGTGAGGAGAAAAGCGAAAGAAAAAAAAACGAAGAAAAAAGTAACAAACTCGTACCGCTCCGACGTGAGAAGAAAAAAAAAAGAGAAAGGACGCTATTATTACGATGTATCGAGGATAATAATTATTGCCGGTGCCGCGTTCACGGAGTCAGGCGGTCCAAACGCGCGGCTCGATCGGAGAACAAAACGCGCAGAATCAAGAGTCGATGTAAAACATGAGAAACTTCAAATTCGCTCGGTAATCTGACAAATGACACAAAAAAAAACGAATAAAACGAAGTAAACGATTGTATCCGTAAATATTCCTATGTAATACCCGAAAAAAAAGAAACATTAAGAGGGAAAAAAAAGATAACCAAAGCATCTTAACCTTGTAGAGGAAACAGAGAACGGAGAATGGAATTAGCCGAGTATATTGATTTAGTTCGACCACTGAATATGTCCGTGTGTGTTCGTTTCTGAGACATGTTTCTTTAGTAAAAAAATGTTAAAAAATCTATTCGAGTCTTCTATCGTTATTTGTAGAATCGATACCTCCACCTCGTCCTATTCATTCCGAATTCGCAACTGCCGTTGGGAAAAAGTGTATTTTTGAGCGGTACGTATGCTGGAGTACTTTTTTTTTAACGTAAAGTGCCTGGCTCGGCTATTTACGACGTTTCTGTACGGGTCGCTTATTCAAAATACACATAATGGTGAAAAATATTGTTATTTTTTAAAAATGTTAATGGCAATTTGCAGCATTAGTAAAAAAAAGTTACTAGCCTAGAGCTTTCAAGTTTTTCAAACGCGGATTTTTTTAGAGAAAATGTGCATACTCTGATTTTCAATAAGTGAATTTAGTTTTTTTTATATCTCCATACAATGTGCCCCTCAGAGCCTTCTGTAGGGAATATTTTTCGGGACGATTTTATTTTTGCTGCTTGTTTGAGCTGTGCTTGGAAAATGGGACCCCTGTATGTACATTAGGGTGCCGAAAATTTGAGCTCTATTTTCTTTTCCTTTATCCCACCATTCAATTGTGTGCTTTGAAGAAAAAAAAATTGTCGCCGAAGCTGCGAGCGGTCAAAAAATAATTAGAAGTCGCTCAAGCATCCCAAAAATTCAAATTTTCATTAAAAAATCGATTTGTCGAAAAATGACGCTCAAGGCTCCCAAACATTCGAATTTTCATTAAAAAATCGATTTGTCAAAAAGTGACGCTTAAGCCTCCCAAAAATTCGCATTTTCATTAAAAAATCGATTTTTCAAGGGGCTATACCAATGTGAATGCTGAAAATTTGGGTGATTTTCCGGAATTTTTTGGATGAAAATTACTCAATTAAATGTTTCGGAAAATTAAGAATATATTTGGCTATATTTGACCTATATTACATAATTGTTTCATAGAAAAATATTGAGATCCAAGCGACTTATGCGCTGTCTTTGGAGGCGCCAAAAAAAGTTCCTCCACTGCTGACATGATTCCGGCCGATTCAGTAGTTGAGATCGAAAAAGGAAAAAATGTCGTTAAACTGGAAGGTATTTTCTGTACAATGACGTAGGATTTTCGGAAAATATCAAAATCCAACAAAATGGCGTAGTTATGAAAAAAAATCTGTTTTCTTGCCTATAAAATGGTCGTTTTTTTCAATGCCAAATCGTCAATTTTCATCCAATCAAAAATATCCTACGTCATTGTAGGGTAAATATATTCAAGAGTACTCAGTTCAAATTTCAAGTCAATCGGATAATTGCTCTTTGAGTTACAATGTTAGCAAATTTGAAAAATCTCATTTCGAGAAAAACGCGTTGAAAGATTGAACTATCGATTTTTGCAAGATAAAATGATATTGATATAAATGATATAAATGATAATGATATTTTTGAAAGTATAAACTGTCGAAAAAGGGAAAAAAATCGATTTTTTTAAAGTGTCACACTCGTATAGCCCCTTAATGAAAATTTGAATTTTTGGGAGGCTTGAGCGACCTCTGAATATTTTATTACCGCTCGCAGCTTTTGCGACAATTTTTGTTTTCTTTAAAGACGATAATTGGATGGTGAGAAACAGGAAAAAAATAGAGCTCAAATTTGTGCATCGATACTCGACGATTATTCCATGACCAACATTTGCTGATTAGGACAGATTTCGTTATTAAAATATGATGTTGAAGTTTGCATCGTTGGAATACAACGAATTTTTTTTTGTAAAATTTATTTCCTCAATTTCTTTATCACCCAAAATTCTATCCAGTAAATTTGCGCTTTAGATTTCTTACAAGGATCCTAAAAAACATCTGAATGTTTCTCGTAGCCTAAACTAAAAAAAAAGAAGATCAGGCTGACTTTCGTTGCAAAACGATGCAAACTTTAATGTTATAATGAAACTAGGTATGTTTTAACAATGCGTATCATTGAAGAGTGTATATAATTTACCTCCATAAACATAAGAATTAATTTTGGAGAGGAAAGTCCGAGAGACTAAAGAATATCATTCCCGAAGATTTTTTGAATCATTTCGAGTATAATTCATTTTGCCAGCATTTATTGACAAGTAGGAACCCAGTTCAACCAAAAACGAAAAACCCAACGATAATAAAAAAATTGGAGCAAAGATACGGAAAGACTAAGGCAAGGTAAGTTGATCGTACAACACGAGACATAATAAATTTGGATAGTCGTAAGTACCAACGTTCTGTGACGGGTGCACCGTGACGTTTATTGAATCGATAATAAAATACCAAGCAGACAGTATCTCTTCCCGTCAAATTAATATTTATCGTTCTAATTTAATTTAATTAATTTTAAACTCCAGTTTCATGTAATTAATGGTTTGTTTTATTTTCATTTTAATTTTATTTAATTTGTCGTTTTTTAGTGGTAAGAAACATTTTAAAAATCCGTATTCGGGGCAGAGTCCCGAATCACCTGAACTAAAAAAACAAACGCATTTAGTTTTTGCACGAAATTATCTAATGTTTGGATTAAGGATTCACCAAAATATTGATTTAAAAAAAAATAGCCCTTCAAAATGCAAGTATCGATTTTCGGTAAAAAGAACGCTGTAATTTCGTTGATTAAAAAAATGCATTAAACAAAAAATTATGCGTTCAAGCACTGTTTTGTGACATGTCACAGAAGCTTGTAAAGTTTAAGATTGATCAGTGCAGTGATTTTGGAGATATCGTGGTGACCGGTTTTGAAAAAGTAATTTCGGCAAAAACGCCTTTGGGGGAGATACTTTTAGGCGACGAAAAAAATGCTGATTGTCAAGATTTCTTCACCATTTTTGAGACTTAGGGAATGTTTTATTACTACTTCTAGCCGTTACATGGAATTTTTTGTATTTCTATTAATCTCTAAAAACGGCGTACGTATGGCATTGTCTTCTAAACGGGTTGCGGCGGATGTTCTTAGACGGCGTGACACGTAGCGTCGGCGGGATTAATCAGAAAAAAACTGACGAAGATTTTTTTTTCATTAACACTCATACGCAGAATATGAAGCACGAAAAAGTGAGAAATGTTAAAAAATCATCTAACGGTATGCTTGGAAATAAAAAGATTGAATATCCCGAAATAAATAGCTACATTTTGAATTGAAACATTCTTTTTTTTATTTGCGAAAACATTTAGGGTCCTGTTTTAGACCATAAGGTAAGAAAGATTTATACTAAATTTCATCAGAATCGGTGGATTAGATTTTTCGCTATACGCCACGCCAGTTATGATAATGCAGTTTAGAAGACCGTGCCATACCTCCGTCATTTTTAAATATTAATTTTAAAAAACCATGTAACACCCAAAAGAAGTAATAAAACATACCCTAAGTCTCAAAAATCGTGATAAAGAGGCGTACATAATTTACGTAACGCCAAATTCTCCAATCTTTGACCCCCCCCCCTCTCCCACGTACCAGGACCACAATGTTTGCCGGACCCCACCCTCTATTCCGTTACGTAACGCGTGCTTTGTCGTCAATTATAGCGATTTTTTTCATAGACATAGATAATTATAAAAGAATCGGGTTTATACTCATTTTATTAAGTATATATTCATCTAGTTTGATACTAATTTTTATGAAAAAATCTTTTAAATTAACCGAGATACCCATGTCGGGTGATCGGTAGTGGCCAACGATTGGCCGATGCGCGACGCCGAGCCTGCCAACATTGGCACTCGAGCTTGGCCCGATCATCGACCGAGCCTCGGATGATAAGAGCGGCCCGATATTCGCAATCAATATTGGCCCTAGAATGGCTTATGAGAATCGGCCGAGCATCGCGTAGGAGTTCATTCGAGAATCGGCCAACAATCAGTCCCCGTCAAGATTGCCATCATTGGCACTCGAGCTTGGCCCGATTATCGACCGAGTCTTGGCGGATAATTGTGACCCGATATAGATCACCAAAATTGGTCCTGCAATGCAAAAAAAAAAAATTGATTCTTTTTGTATTGTAATTCGTCATTACCTGGTCTTTCGAAACGATTAGTTCGAAGAAAATATTTCACCTATATGGGACTCGAACCTTGAACCTACCTACTCATAGCCAAGCACGCTGCCCCTATGCTACCGAGTGCTCGTAACATTTGAATCGCAGATATGCCATAAGAGACCAAATGGATTCTCATCATTATTAGTATCGCATGAACTATATCAATTAGTTAATATCATCGTGATAATTAGAGAGTGTTATCGACTGACATGTTGGAGAATTTCCAAACCTAACCTATATATATATATATATATATATATATATATATATATATATATATATATATATATATATATATATATATATATATATATATATATAATTCCTCTCGCTCCACCCTCTCTACCCCCACAACCCTTTAATATGTGTGTTCCAATAAAGACAGACCATTTGTTCATTAGTTCAAGTTTAATTTGAATAAATAAACATATTTAAAATGAATAATTCCAATAATGGAATGCAATAGGAAAAATTTGATTTCACGAAAAATCTAGTTAATTCAAATAAGAAATAAATAAATAGACGCGGTTAGTTAATATTAATAGAATTTTTCTGTCAGTGTAGGATGGTTCATAAAAATGGGCAGGGTATCGCGTATGAGCTCGTTCGAGAATCAGCCAACAATGAGTGCATTGATTTGGTAGTATGGTTGTTAAGAATAATGTCCAATGGACTCGTAAAAAGTATTCATCTCGTCTCTCAATGACTTCGACGCGAAACAATGAATCGTCAATATACGAATTGCGGTTTGATCATGCGTTACTCGGCCGAACCTTGGCCTCGTATCGGCAAAAACATGATTGGCGAGTCTATACTTCGCCAAACCTCGACCTCGTATCGATAAGCCAATGATTAGAGAGCCTATATTTGGCCGAACATTGGCCTCGTATCGGCAAACCAATGATTGGCGAGACTATACTTCGTCAAACATCGGCCTCATATCGATTACCGAATAATGTACGAGTCTATACTTGGCCGAACATTGGCCTCGTATTGGCAAACCAATGATTGGCCAGTCTATACTTCGTCAAACATCGGCTTCGTATCGACAAGCCAATGATTAGCAAGTCTATGTTTGGCCGAACATTGGCCGCGTATCGGCAACCCAATGATTGGCGAGTCTATACTTCGCCAAACATCGGCCTCGTATCGACAAGCCAATGATTAGCGAGTCTATATTTGGCCGAACATTGGCCTCGTATTGGCAAACCAATGTTGGCTAGTCAATACTCAGCCGAGCATTGGCGTACAATTGGGTAATCGATCATCGCCCCGCCAACATTGGTCCAAGTATTGGCCGTTACGGTTCGATTGGCGAAACCTACATGGGTATATGTCTGGATTTGACGACGAAACAAAAAACTTCTCTTCATTGTCTCTTCTTTATGAAAGGTTATCTGTGAATAGAAAGCCAAAAATGTATCGGTATCTATAAAAATGTACCTATCGTTATGCGTAGCCATTTGTTTATGTTGGTTTTTTCTACAAAAGGCCGACGGTTTGGACACTTTTTTTTCTATTTTCAAGGCCCTTTTTCTATTCAGCGGTCATTAAAAATAGTAATTATCAACATTAAAATAATCGGCTACGTACAACTTTAGTCACTGCGATTACAAAAATATTTTTTCAAAATTGAAAATCGGTTGATAAGTTTTTGAGTATTCGCTGGGACAAGATCGAAAAAAGTAGTTTCGAGAAAAACGCGGTGAAAGTTTTCGTTCCGTTATTCTTGATATAAAGTTATATTTTTTTCTAGAATATTGATACTCACATTAAAGTATTTAGTCCCGGGCGATATTCTTCATCTTCATTATATTTCACAAAATAATAAGAGCCTGCAATTCATATATTGTGATCGATGCCACACCTGTAGGGACTAAGGGCACTAACCGTTCGCTCTACCTGTTTGTCACTAAAGTGACTGTAACTCCGTCAATTTTCGGACTTGTGACTTTGAATATATGTACTTTCAAGAATTATAAAAAAAACAAAAATAACGTTTTTCAAAATTTGCTCGGGGAAAGTTGAAAAGGGGGAAAGCTACTGTGCAAGTTCATGCACAGTGACTTCCCTCCTTAACTAACATTTCGTATAGAAAGCTGTCAACTTTCCGCGCTAAAATTGCGCGCGAGTTCAAAATTCAAAACATGAACATGCAGAAATTTAGCTATTTCTGGCAGTTCTAAAATCGTGACTCAACGCGAACTTTGCCCCCTCCCCCCACGTACGTAGACCGTAACGCCTAACCGAACCCCCCTCGCCCCAAATTGCGCTACGTAATTTGCGTACGCTCCCTTAATCTTTATTTTCAAAAAATGCGAAAAACCAGCTAATTTTTTTCTCGCCTAAAGGTATCCCCCCTCCCCCGCTCTGAAAGTTCGCCGGTTCGCGGACCCATAAAAGCCCATAATTCCCTCAATTTCTCACCGATCGACTTGAAACTTTCAGAGAATATTTTCGAAGCATCATATTCCGAGAATCCGTCGGAAGCGAAGAATCGGTATTTTCAAAAATGTCACTTACGTGCAAGTCATTAAAAAAAAACGTTTCGAGATTAAATTTACCATGAACGATTTCAACAACGTTCCTGAAATAAAAAGTGTGCCAATGATGGAGCATTTCGTCTCAACATCGTGTGAAAATAATATTGTGTAAGAAGGCGAATAATTGTCAGTTGAGAGGGCGATCGTGGAGGTCTAGTTGACAAAGCGTACCGCTCGTATATTACGTACGAATAGTTGGCTCGAGGTGGAGTGTCCGAGGAAATAAACAGACGCGGAGCGTTGTACCGGACCGTCTACCTGGACAAAGGGTCGGTGGGGGTTGCTTCGCGACGGGGATCTCTTTTCTCGAGTGCGTACAGTCAGTCGGTAGTCTCTCGGCGGCACACACCAACTTGTGTACGAGAGCGAGGCGAGAGAGTAGAGTGAGCCGCAAGTCCCCCGAGAGACTCGGACCTTTAGTTCGCTGGCGGCGCTTACGACGCGCGGCTGTGTCTTCCAAAACGAGCGGTGCGCGGGAACACGATTTCATTTTTTTGTTTTTTTTTTTTCGTACCATTCTATTCTTTCCGTCTGCGCTCCAATTTATCTACGAAAATGTTTCCCTCTCGCGGATTCAACGAAGCGCAAAACCGTTTGAAGGTGAACAAATAATCGGATCCGTGACACGGGGGAAGTGCGGTGATTTTTTTTTCCGTCAACTCATGTGCTCTTTCGGAACCGCGACGGCATTTTTCATCCCCCACTCCCGATGACGAACGATAACGAACGAACGAATTCGAATTGCCGGCAGTGTTGCTTACTCCTCCTGCTGGTGTCGCGAAATGACGTTGCGATATTGCGCGAACGACCCACGAATAAAGTTCATCTAGCTTCGCCACGTTCATGGAATATCGTATGTGCGGTTACATCCGGTGATCCGTCGAGTGAAGTGTGAACGATCCATAGATCCTTTCTTCGCGTACCCACGTCGGTTTGTCGTGAGGACTTTTACCCCGCGAGTTTGGTTCTCGAAAGTTTCGCAGCACGCTTGTTTCGCGTTGTTCACGTCATGACGGACATCCTCGGGACGTAGAGTTGCATCCGGTTGACTCTTCGCTTTCTTCCCTTCGTCGTTTTGTGGAGAGCGAAAGAAGAAAAACTTCGCGATAGTACGATGTCGCCGAGTTCGTCAATTACCTCGTGGCTGTGCGGGCTCGTCATTCCATTTGTCTTGCTCTTTTGCACCCTCGACGTCGATGGGGCTCGAGGATTCAAGCGAAACTACAAACAAGGTAGGATCATCAATGATCAACGGCATTTTTCGACGACTCGAGCGTTTCAATGTTTGCGCCGCGATACGAAATCGGCGACGGTGACGAGTGCGGAGACACCTTCGCTCTCCATGCTTTTCCGAAACATTGGAAACGCTCGCACACTTTCACTCCGAACGCGCGGAAACGATCGCCGCCGTAAATTTGAACTCTCAACGGCACGACGTTCGTTACGTTTGTTCTACTGTAGATTTATGAACTGCGTACGACGCGTGACAGGGAGAAATAAATGACACGAATATACGAAATGTTCGAGCGGAAGATGAAGAATGTTTCGACTTTTGGAGCGAATCGAAAAAAACGTCTTTCTGGGTGATACGGAGCGACAGAGACGAGCAGTGGGAGATCGGAATAGTATTTTCTACCACCCCGGCTTTCGTTCGATGTATATTTAGCACCGACGAGCCTGCTACCACAGTCTTCACTTTTTTCTTCTCCATTATTTCTCTCTCTCTCCCTCTCTCTCTCTCTCTCTCTCTCTCTCTCTCTCTCTCTCCCTCTCCCCCCCCCTCTCTCTCCCTCTCTCTCTCTCTCTCTCTCTCTCTCTCTCTCTCTCTCTCTCTCTCTCTCTCTCTCTCTCTCTCTCTCTCTCTCTCCCCCCTCTCTCTCTCCGGCATCAGGAAAAGTCTCGTACCGAGCTCGTTAAAAATAATTCTTAAATAGAAGCTGTTGTAAGCAGTCGGCTGAAAAACCTCTATCGTCGACAGAAAACAGTTTTGAAAAGGTAATTTGCTATGACGTTGAAGTTTGCATCGTTGGAATGAAAGATTTAGTTTTATTTTTTATTTTTATCCTTGTCCAAACCCTTTTTTTTCGCAAATTGAGATCATTAAGCTCCAACACTATGAACAAGTGAAAACGTTTGTGTGATTTTCACAACCTAGAGGCAAAAAATTGAGCAATTAGGATAATCGATTTTCGTATGACGTTGAAGTTTGCATCGTTGCAAGGCAACGAAAATGATTTTTATTATATGCCAAATTTATTTTGGAGGATTTGAGCCACGAAAATCACGAAAAGATTGGCTAGAAATCTTATTTAGCGATCTACAAAATTGAAATCGGCAAAATATGGTTTTGGATAATAATGAAAATAAGAAATTTAATAGAATTTTCGTTGCAATCCAATAATGCAATCTTCAACTCGATATTTTCGTTGCGGTATGATGATGCAAACTTTATCGTCATAATTCGCTGAACGTATAATTCTTCAATCCGAGAAAAATTGGGGTGAACATTTAAACTACTTCTCGCTACAATGATTGTGGTCAAATCGTAAAAAAGAATATACGTTGAGAAAAAATTTCAGCAATTCTCAGAATTTTAGTTGCACTTCAATAATGCAAACTTCAACTCGATATTTTCGTTGCGGTATGATGATGCAAACTTTATCGTCATAATTCGCTGAACGTATAATTCTTCAATCCGAGGAAAATTGGGGTGAACATTTAAACTACTTTTCGCTACAATGGTTGTGGTCAAATCGTAAAAACGAATATACGTTGAGAAAAAATTTCAGCAATTCTCAGTAATAATCTAACGAAATTAAAATCATCATTGGCCCTGACTCACTTATTTGAATTATGAGACGATTAATCCTAATCTTTCGTGTAAATTCCGTATCCAATGCTTCCTTCTAAACGACGCATGCTAATTTCCAAATTTATTGTCCCTCCTTGTTACAATACCTTTATAAATATTAATCTGATTTTCTTCTATATAATTTTTTTTACCGAGGTAATTAATTTTACAGTCAATCAATCAACGTCTCTCTGTCTCTCGCCCTATCTTTCTCGCTTGCTCCCTCTGTAATTGCCGAGAAACGGTCCTAATTAAGTATTCACCACGGCACCCCATGACGCTTCATTCCCGTTCCTCCGAAACGACCAAAAAATTGAATTTTAATTGAGAAATTTGGAGATCCGTAACGAACATTTCGACCTGACCGTCTGGATGAAATTCTCAGCTCAGAAACGTCGCGTCAGCTGTTATTATTATTTTTCATAATAATACTTTTTTAGGAGAGGATAAAAATGCGAACTCATTATTGATGCTACTATTATTATTATTGCTAAATGGTATACGTACAAGGTCATAATTTAAATGATGAAAAATATTCCGAAATAGTTAATTCCAGTGGTCGCGTCAGATTCCACAGCTACGTCAAACGTCTTTCACCTCCAGCGCGTAATCTGCATAATCCTTGAACTTGGAACTTGTCTCGATGAGTATTCGACGCAAGGACCGATGTAACCCGTGCAGAAATTGTCGTGGGGATCCAATTGGATTCCCATACTTGTCACTACATTCTCATAGGAATCCAATTGGTCAGTTGGATCCCTATACTAAAACGTCATTGCCCCATCATCCAATGGGGCATTGGATCCCTATACTAAAACGTCATGCTCGCACATCGAATTCTAATCGGGGTACCCCATTGGAGTCCAATGTACGAATCCAATTTCAATCCTAAAGGATTTGCGGCCTCGAAGTTTGCATCATTGCAATGCAACGACATTTCTTTTCTATATTCTTATTTCCTCATTTTTACTATTTTACAAAATACTTTTGTTCACATTTAAATTCTAGATCTCTAAATAAGCGATTTAAAAAATGATTGAGGGATTTTCGTCACGAGTATTTGCAAAAAGAAATTGTAACTGTTGGAAAATAAAAATCTTTATTGCAGTCGAACCATAGTATTTGCAAAAAGAAATTGTAACTATTGGAAAATAAAAATCTTCATTGCAGTCGAACCATGCACATTTCAATCTCATAAGGATCCCCACATTATCGAACAGAATCCGACAGGTTCTTGAAGGATCCCATCGCATTCTGTACGTTGAATTTTCCAAACAAAATATATAGATATACAAAATGAGTGGATCTTCAAAAAATATAAATCTCAACATAAAAAAGTATAAATCGCTTTAAAGAGTATATCTTAAAAATCGATTTCAATCCCATAACTAAAAGTCCACTGTAATTATCGTTTGTTATTTATTTTACTGCAGTTTGACATCATATCACCACACACGTACACGTTCAAGAAGCGTGGAAGTTATGTTTCAACACGCCGAGTTTTTTCTCGTGACTTGTCGCATATTTTCGATTTAAACGTAGTAAGAATTTCCAAATGGCGTTCATCGGGGAACAGTGCAGAATCCAATAGGGAACCCACCTGCCACTTTCTGCCGCTAGGGGGTATATTGTATTATAACGTAAACAAAACATGACGTTTAGTGACATTCGTCTTGGTTATGTCCGTGTTTCTACGACTATTGTCGGACTTTCCTTAAATAATCCGATTGTCGTGAACAAAATTGTGAAGAATACATCTGTGTTGTGCAATTGGATGCAATTATTGCCCACTATGTTGTCCATTCGTATAATTTAAGCACAGGGCTGACACCGCGAAAATGAAGTCGCTGTCAATTATGAAAGAAAATGAAGTTGCTTCGTTTATTTACGTTATGTTTACGTGGCGCCATCTGCGCTGAGGTTTGCGTAAGTTTCTCTATTGGATCCCAAAGAGGACTCCCTATATGCGGTAGCCCTAACAAATTCCTATAGCGATGTGGGTGCATCTAGAGACTCCCCAACAAATTTCGATTGAGAATCTCGAGGAAAAATTCTGAAACGACGTCAATAGGAAATAGCGTGGTGGTCGCTTAGATTCCAATTGAACTCCCTATGGCAACTCTATAAAATCACTATAGGGACATGGTAGGAGCTGGAAACTCCCCAAGAAATGTCTACACCAGAATGTGCGGTGAAATCCTTCTAATTTTTTCTCTTTTCCTTTATAAATAATTGAGATCGTACAAATGTTGTACTAACTAAAATTGCATCACCGAAGACTCACTTATCAGTGAACACATTAAACAAAATATCGAAATTTCGTCCCTGTCGCATGGTGTTGAAGTTTGCATCTTTGAAATGCAAGTGAAATCCTTTTTTTTCTTCATTTCATTGGGGCCGGGTTGAAATCCCGAACTTTGAATGCTCCGACGGTTTAATATACCGAATTTTAATGTTCCGAAATTCAAGATGGGGCTGGGTTGAAATTCCGAACTTTTGATGGTCAGAATGCTCAAAACTCCGAAAGAATAGTACCCCGAAAGATCAAAACTCCGAAAGAATTTTACACGAAAGACCAAAACTCTGAAAATCTTAACACCGTCGAAATAATTCGGCAATGGAAGTGTTAAAAATTTCAAAATTTTGAATAAATCGACTAATTATTTCAAGAATTTTTTTTTATTAAGAAGTGATTTTGCGTCAATTTTGAAATTTGTCTAGACAATGTTATACGTTCTACATCATTTACAGTCAACTATGTAGACTTTCGCTGCCATGATCTTGTCATGAGGGCCGGGTTGAAATTCCGAACTTTGAATGCACTGACGGTTTAAAATTCCTAATTTTGATGTTCCGAAATTACAAGGTTCGCCAAGATTATGCGAGCGAAAGTCTACACAGTTGACTATAAATGATGTAGAACGTATAGCATGGTCTAGACAAATTTCAAAATTGACGTCAAATCACTTTTTAATAAAAAAAAATTCTTAAAATAATTCGTCGATTTATTGAGAATTTTGAAACTTTTAAAACTTCCATAGCCGAATTATTTTGACGGTGTTCATATTTTCGGAGTTTTGGTCTTTCGGGTAAAATTCTTTCGGAGTTTTCTTCTTTCGGGGTAGTATTCTTTATTTCTAGTACTATTTAAACTCTTCTTTCGCATTTCTAGGTTATAGATCCCCAATAAGGGTCTTGACAAATATTTCGGTGATATTTGTAGCCTAAATGTGTAAAAAAAATTGTGCAATAGCAAAAAATCAATGCGAACTCTAATAACATCCTGTCGCTACTTTGGACACGTGGATAAATACAACCGCACAAATCGTGATCGACCGAAAACTTGTCCACGTACTCAAGTAGACGCACGGTGCGAAATTTGAGTTTGCACTCGATATTTGCATCGTCCGAGTGCAACAAAATTTCTTATTTCCATCAATGTCCTATCCAATGTCTCATTTCCATCATTATAAAAAATTACATTTCGCAGATTTAGATTGTAGATCGTTGAATAAGATTTCCAAAAAATGTTTGCGTGATTTTCGTAGCTCAATTCTGCGAAAGGAAATTTGGAAAACAAGCAAAAAAAAAAATAATGTCCGTTGCCTTCCACCGATGCAAACTTGAACGTCATTCGCATTTGCAACTCACGGTAAATTCGCGTCCAACGAAGTTCACCGCGCGAGTCCATCGATCTTCGATTCCCACCGCGTCGTGCCCCTTTTATTCGTAGCGTGCCCGTGCCCGGTCTTCACGAGCGTCCAAATTAGGAGTAAGAAGCCAATTTTTTTGTCCTCGGATCGACGTATCTTCGGAGAGATCTCGCGACCGATCGAAAAAAAGCCACACTTTGCGGGACCCGTTATTGACGGCGATGAAAATAGCGGGAACGTCCGCGAAACTCGCCTGACCCGCCTTCTCGCCCAACTTACCATAAACATTTTCCTTTCCCCCGGAAATCTTCACGTATCGCGACAGATCGAAATCTCGGCGATCTCCCGTCAACTCTCATTTTACGTCTACGAGAATGACGATCACCGCCATAATAATTAGCAACAATAACAATCATAATAGTAATGGAATTATTATTACTAGTATTATCGTATTTACGATTATCCTTGGGTGTCTCGGGTACACGCGGTCCGCTTTCGTTTCAAAAGGAAAATAAAAGAGCCGCGATAATTAACGGTAAGCTGAGTATCTCCGGGACGATCGATATATATCGCTCACGTGTGGGCGTGTCCGAGAGCGATCGCGAAGAGTTGTGCATTCTCGCGAGCCGCGAACATCGGTCTCTCGAGGATGCACGGATGCATATACGAGAGACTTCGGGAGAGAGACGAAGCTAGAGAGAGAGAGAGAGGAAGAGTAATATCGGAGATCGAGAGACCAACACTGAAACGAGACCCGCCCCGGCCGACCGATGCTGGAGCACAAGCGTTTCTTCGTCAGAGTGATCGAGAAGAGATCCTCGTCCTGTCTTTTATCAAACTGATTCGTAGGCCTCTTGCTCGAAAATTGATATTTCTAGAATTCTTTCCGCTCATTTTGAGACTCGAGCTGCGAACGAGTAGTGCATTTTTGCACGTGGACTTGTTGTGTCCGTACGCCTACTACAGCAGAGTGTCCCAACCGTTCTTCTATTATAATAAGCCCTCAGTTCATTTTTTTTAAATCATTTATGTGCATAGTGAGTGAGTTCATTGCAGTAAAATTATAGCGATTACGGTAAAATAATTTGGTGCGGAAAAAAATGAAAAAATCTGTTTTTAATTTAACAAAGTGCGATCTGCGATAGTTTTGAAGCTATTTATTAATATATATATATATATATATATATATATATATATATATATATATATATATTCAATACATATTACACAAATTTGTACAGTTTAAATATCACTGATTATTGGTCTTTGTAAAATGCAGGTGTTTTATACAGAACAGATTAATGCAAAAACGCTTTTGATTCAATATTATAATTATTTATGTACCCAACAACGTCAAACGAATCCAAACACATACACAACCTTCTTAAAATTGATTTCAATTCAAAATTACAATTATTTTCGTACCTAACATCTTATATCTCGTACAAAACATCTCGCAAAAAACCAAAAAAACGAACCCAAATTCATTTACAACCTTTTTGAAAGTAATCGATTCTTTGTGTATCTAACAATCTTAAACGCACGCATACACGTTCACAACCTTTTTTAAAGTAATCGAATTTTGATTCAATATTACAATTATTCGCGTGCCTAACAATCTCAAACGTACGTAAACTCATTCACAACCATTTTTAAAGTAATCGAATTTTTTATTGAATATCACAATTGTTTGGGTACCTAACAATCACAAACGAACCCGAACACACTCACAACCTTTTCGAAAGCAATTGAGTTTTTTTTCTTCAATATTACCATTATTTGTGTACCTAATAACCCCAAACGTACCCAAACACATTCACAACCTTTCTTAAAGCAATCGAGCTTTTTTTGAAATATTACAATTATTTGTGTACCCAACAATCACAAACGAACGGAAAAACATTTACAACCTTTTTGAATGTAATCGAATTTTGATCCAACATTACAATTATTCGTGTACCTAATAACCCCAAACACACTCACAACCTTTTTGAAAACAATTGAGTTTTTTTTTCAATATTGCAATTAATTGCGTACCCAACAATCACAAATGAAGCCAAACACATACACCACCCCTTTGAATGTCATTGAGTTTCAATTCATCATTACAATTATTTGTGCACCTAACAACTTCAAACGAACCCAATCACATTCACAACCTTTTTTAAAGCAACCGAGTTTTTTTTTTCCAATATTACAATTATTTGTGTACCCAACAATCACAAACGAACCCAAAAACAATCACAACCTTTTTGACAGTAATCGACTTTCAATTCAACATTACAATTATTTGTGTACATAACAACCTCAAACGAACCCAAAGACATTCACAACCTTATTGAAAGCAATGGAGTTTTTTTCCAGTATTACAATTATTTGTGTACCCAACAATCACAAACGAACCCAAAAACATTCACAACCTTTTTGACAGTAATCGACTTTCAATTCAACATGACAATTATTTGTGTACATAACAACCCCAAACGAACCCAAACACATTCACAACCTTTTCGAAAGCTATAGTGCTTTTTTCAGCATTACAATTATTTGTACCTAATAAGCCCGAACACATACACAACCCTTTTAAACGTAATCGTATTTCAATTCAACATTCCAATTATTCGTATACCTGACAACCCCAAACACATACACAACCCTTTTGAAAACAATCTACTTTCAATTCAACATTACAATTATTTGTGTACCCAACAGCCGATGAGCCTCGACTCGAATGGTCCACCACTCACCTGCTTTTTTATTCCTTCTTTCACGAAAATCCCTCGCCCGGTCTCCTCACAGTTTTTCCCGCATTCAGCGTGTCACGCGAGCATCCGAAGTGTCCGTTTTCTCGCGGTTAGGTTACGGCGCGTGAATTCGTGAGGAATCTCGAAGGGAACGGAGGGAAGGGTTTGCGTATAGCCGAAGGGGTTCAAGGCGATCGCCCCGGTCAGGGTCGGGGGTCCGGGGATTGCGCGCATTCCATCGATATATGTGCGCACCGGCTGCGTATATATCGCGTTAGTTGCGCGGGTCTATCGGGTTGTGAGAGTTGTGTCGGCATCGGGATAACCCAACGGGGATCGTGGAATCGTTACCCGGAGCACGTACTCTGGAAGAGTGGCTCGGGACGCGTCCAACGTCTAGAGTCACTTTGCCTCTCAGCGTAGCGGCGCGTGTGTGCGTGCGTGTTATTTTGCATGGCATCCCTCTCTCTCTCTCTCTCTCTCTCTCTTGCTCTCGATGGTGGTATTTAAATAAGAGCAAGGTGACGGTACACGGAATAAGATTATTTCGAGAGCAGACGCCGACAGGGAAAGCGAGCGCAGTGAAGAAGAGAGAGGGATGGAGCAATGAATTTGCTTGTTGGGGGTGCCACCATCCAATTAATATTGAAACAAGAATGCAAAATAACACAAAAAGCCCTTTATTACGAGACGAAAAGTGTGAATAACGTTTTGCTACGCAAACGCATTCCGTAACGCGTTCACCAACCGCCTCGAGTAATTCAATGAACAGAGCACCGATGATGACAGAGAAAATGTAAGAGCGAATATCTCGAGCTGACCGTACAGAATAGACCGTAAGAGAATCGCTGAAATGAACGTGAAAGAAAAAAGGGAGAAATCGGTAGGCAGAAATTTGTTCGGGAGTCCTCAGATCCTACCATATCCATATAGGGATTTCATAGGGACAACACACGTAGGCAGTTTACATTGGAATCCTAGTGGATTAGGCGCTATTTCCCGGTGGGGTCGATTGAGAGTTTTTTAATCGAAATTCTCAGACGGAATTTGTTGGGTCTCCCAAAGAATATCATTTTGTGATTCTGTGCACAAATTTATTGGTGAGTCCAAAGATGCATCCACATCCCTGTAAGGATTCGTTAGGAACACCGCAGAGATCCTCATTGGGATCCAATTGGATTCTGCACTGTTCCCCGATGAACGCCGTTTGAGAATTCTTACCACGTTCGAATAAAAGTATGCGAAAAGTCATGAGAAAAAACTCGGCATGTTGAAAGATAACCTGCACGTTTCGTGAGCGATTAGAACCCAATGTACGAGCGTGACGTTTTGTCAGAGGGATCCAATGCGATGATCCATTGGATTCCTATCGGGACGTGTCGACAAGTCTGGGAAGCCAATTGAATCCCTACGTCAATTTTTGCACGGGTAATTCGAAATTGTCCCCGTCTATCTCGTCTATCCCCATCCGTTGATCGCATTAAGACGGGATATATATTTAGACAGGAAAAAAAACGAGGGATTTTTTAAACTAAGAAATAATCATTTTACAATTATCAAACTTTAGGTATGCTTCAATAGTATATTTAAGTATACAAAACTATTTTTTTTTATTAATTCATCATCAAAATGACGGAGCTGTGGCAGAGTGTTACAGCAAGGTCGCCGCGGGAGTTGCGAATCGACGTGCAGTCTAGCTTCCCGTAGACTTTGATTTGCAAAAAAGTTCAAACATTTTTTCAGTTAGAACATGTATAGTTTCTATGCGACGATAATTAAAATGAAGAAAATGCAAATTTAAGAAAATGGCACGCAGTTACAAAATGTGGATTGAAAAAGTAGTTTTTTTCCAATTTTTCAAAAACAATCCTCGTCAAGTAGAAGGTACCAATATATTCAATATTTCCACCAAGTTTCAACTCAATCGGCTTAATAGTTTTTGAGTAATCCTGCACGCCAATTTCGATGATGCAGTTTTGAGAAAAACGCGTTTGAAGTTCACGCCCGTTCCGAATCCGAGCGGTGAGGCATAGCGTTGACGGGCTGTAACGGTTGAAGTTTTTCGAATTTTGCTTTGAAACTTTAGGAAAATATTCCACACATATAGTCCTATCGTTTAAAGAATAAAAAAAAGAAATCAATTTTTGTATCGTTGTAAATGTATAGCCTTAATCGATTCATCCCCTTCTGAACTCGTTGATTCTCGCGTCTCTCTCATGATCAAGTCACACATCGTTTCTCGAATGTGCGTTCGACTGCTATTTACAAAAGTCTGCGGCGAAAAACGAATAAATACCGTCGACCTAAATTACCAAAGAAAATTTTGTGGGAAACAAATTTATTTCGCGGCTACGTTCGACTGTCATCAATAATAAGCCTCGAAAAAAGTTATTTATGAAAAATATAATACGCAGTCATATTTTGAATGTCCTAAATATAATTTTTCAAACTTCGTTAAAGTTTGGCGCATTTTTTTTGTTGCAATTCGAGTTGACGATCTCGTTGCAGCTTCACCGTTCTCGTTGGAATAGCGAGACAAATTTCTTACGACATTGTCGCTTCTTTTCTTCTTTTCAGCAGACTATATTCCTCCTCGTCTTGCACCCGAAGTGCCTAGAATGTTTTTTCTTCTCGTTATTTTTGCTTCAAATTTCGACTGACAGGTTTTCGTGAGCCCGGAAGCACGCAGGGGAGATCGTGTACACGCGCCCCGCGACGCGGTGCAAAATGCCGCGTGTTCTCGGGCGTATAATAAACCGGCAATAAAGAAACATTGCTGCGGTGGTTAAAGATTCGCTCCGAGAGAATTTTTGCCGCGCGTGGTCTCTCACTTTCTTCCTTTTCGTAACCCGTTTTTTTTTCTTTCTTTTTTTCGCCTCCGAAATATCTCCCTTGAGCCGAGGCTTTTTTGTGCGGGCAATCGCGACGCATCGTAAAAATAATACGGCGTTATTTTGACGCCGGGCAAAAAATATTCCTGCGCAGCTTAACCGTCCACGCTCGAGGAGGGAATGATGGAATGAGCAAATTATCTCGTACTCGCGTATCTAAATCTCGCAATTCTTTTTTATTTCTCGCCAATCAGAATACACAGCGCTATATTTATATAGTGCCTCGTGCGCATTTTGGATAAATCATTTTTTTTATTCATCGAGCGCCAGCGAGCGAGAGAGAAAGAGCGAAGGGGCGCACCACGTTGAGACGGAAAATTCGAAAAAAGGTTTCGAGAGATACAGGAGGAAGAAAAAAAATGAGAAAAGGAGCAAAAAGAATTCCCGTTTAGCGAGCGAGGATGGAGAGAGAGATGATATTTTTATCAACCGCCCTCGCGACATTTGAAACGAGGCGAGATATACGAGCTTACTTCTTGCTCCGTATTAAGGAATTTTTGGACCATTTCGCCTACGACCTAGATATATAAATATATATCCATATAACGTGTATAATTTATACACGTGTACCACACATACTTTATGTGCTCTCCTAATTCTCTTTTTGCATAGTTTTTCCGCCTGTTCTTCGCTTTACATAATTCTCTTACGGGAATTTCATTTTTATCCCGATAATTCGTAGAATGTATTCCGCCATTTTTTCCCCTGAGTTTCAACGTCGTATTGGCGTTCCCAATTGATGACGTTGACGTTTGCAACGTTGAAATGCGAAGAAAGTTTTTTTTTTTTAAATTTCTTCCTTTTTTATTGTAATCAACCATTTTTTAATCCATTAAGGTCGTGGATTTCTAATGAGGATGAGAAAAATCGTCCACGTGATTTGCGTGACCTAAATCGGCAAAAAAACGGGAGCAATAGAAGAAAAATTAACTTTCGTTGCGTTCCAACGATGCAAAATTTAACATAATCCCATTCATAATTGAAACCTTCTCTATGACTCCGTACTCGCACTTCGAGTATCGGCCATGCACAACGCTGCTGAAGAGGCCACTTTGGAGCCACGAAAAAGGCTATTTTCGCGATTTTTTTTTGAGGATTTTATAAAAGATATGAATATAAAAGTTGTTGGGCTTGATAAATAGTCTTGAAATACATTACAAAAAAATTTAATTAGTTTTTATTCATGTTTAAGTACAAAAACTATCGTTTAACGTAACGCTTTAAAAATAGGTGGGCTAGGTAGCTCCATCACAACTTGGCAACGGCTTGTCTGAAACAAAATAATCAAAGTCCATTAGATTCAGTATGAAACCAGCTACAAAATGACCCTCGGATATAAAGTTTTATCAAAGAATAAAAAAATGGCAGATGAAAAACGAAAAATGTTTTTAAAAACGCGTTTTTTTCAACGCGTTTGAAGTTTATCCTATAAAAAACTCTTACCTAAACTCAATCAGCAATTCCTGCACCGTACAAAATCCCTTCTGATTGCTCATCATCGTCGATTTCTTCAAGTCTTGCTTGCTTTCGATTTTTTGAAATTTTCAAAGTGGACTGGCCCCTTAAGGGAGGAGATATTTTTAGACGAGGAAAAAGTTGCTGATTTTCACAATTTTGTTTAAAGGGTAGGTTTTTCCACCATTTTTGAGACTCAGATTGTATTACTACTTTTGGCTGTTACATGGTATTCTTTTAATTAATATTTAAAAATGGCGGAGGTATAGCACGGTCGTCTAAAGAGGATGCGGCGGATGTTGTCTGACGGCGTGACACGTAGCGTCGGCGGGATTAATCCGAAAAGAACCAACGAAGATTTTTCTTTCATTAACACTCATACGCAGAATATGAACCAAGAAAAAGAGAAAAATGTTGATAATCGATGAAACGGTACGTTTTGAAACAAAAAGATTGAATTTTTCAAAAAATATCTACAATAGAAAAGTACTTTTAAAAATGCTTAAACTCAAGTTAATACTTTTTAAAACTAAACATTTGAAATGCCATTGTATAATGGCTGCAATAGAAAAATACTTAACATTTTTTATTTCATTTAGGGTCATGTTTTAGTCAATAAGGTTAGAAAAATGTATACCATATTTCATAAAAATCGGTCGATTCGTTTTTTAGCTGTACGTCACGCCAGTTTGGAAAATGCAGTTTAGAAGACCGTGCCATAACTCCGCCATTTATAAAGATTAATAAAAATAAGAAGATATCACGTAGCAGCCACAAGTAGTAATAAAACATACCCTAATTGTAAGACTGAAAAATAGTGAAGAAATAATTGCTTTCAAAAAAAATTATTTCATGACGTAGAGCCTCGTTGAAAACATGAAATTAAATCTCATCAATTATTTATTGTCTTCAATAAAAGTGCGTATCTATTTTTTAAAAAAGGCTGAATAAATAATAAAGATGCGTGCGGTTCAATCGTGTTTCGCTGGTTCTCCCAGCATTGTCGGACGTTACTCGATCGATGGATCCATTGGCAGTTGCGTACGACGAGGATCCTTATCTTTCGGCGCTGAATGATGATTCAGCATGCGATCGTTGGCGCATGCGTGAATCGATCGAGCTTCCGAGAAGTCTAAAAGATAAGTTTCGCCACAGCGTATGATTCTGTGGTCCAGCGTAAAAGCGAGGGGAGTCCACGGACATCGTGATGTCTCGATGGCAATGTCACGTATACACGAAGTCATGCTAAGCTCACTACTGGCGTTCACCTCGTGGGTAGTTATATTTGTAATAACTATTTACGGCGGACACGAGCCTCGTCCCTCATACATCCGCTCGCGAATATCTCTTGCTCATATAACAACCCTCCTGCTGGTTAGTTTCAACTCTTGCGAGCCCTTTCTTACAAACGACCTCGTATACCTCACGTCAAGCACTTTATAGTACTCCGGGCTACATCCCAGGTCAGCCACACGCTCGATAACTCCACATTTTCTTCCGCACACACGGGCATTCGTTCCTTTTTACTTGGAGAGAAATCTGCATGACGGTTCGAGAAATTATGACGGATCATGCAAAGTAAAAATTCGAAACAACCCCACTTGTTTTTTTTTCTTCTGGAATTGCGATGGAGTAATTCTAGAGGCAATTGTGTACTGCGCAACATTTTCTTAAGGGGTTAGGCCACTCTAGAGGCCGAAAAAATAGGCTTTTTGGGGATTTTTTTTTCCGAAAAACTACAAAATAAATCGAGATTAGAAAAAAGGGTGTTTATCATACATATCAGTGATTGTATACAAGAATTTTTGTGAAGTGATTAATTTTAAAATGGCGGCTGTGCAGCGTTCATCTCAAAACTGCATTTTTTTAGTTGGTCGGAAACATAACTCAGACAATTTTCAACCGATTCACTTGAAAAGTTGAATATATCTTGCAAAATACATTGTCTATGGAAGTACGTAGGATTTTTTTTTTTATATTGCATAGTTCATTTGTTATTAACAATTATCTGACGATTTTTTAGGCAAAATTTTTCACTTTCCAAAAAAATCGTCTGCTAATGAACTATGCAATATAAAAAAACCCACGTACTTCCATAGATAATGTATTTTTCAAGATATATTTAACATTTCAAGTGAATCGGTTGAAAATTGTCTGAGTTATGTTTCCGGCCAGCTTAAAAAATGCAGTTTTGAGATAAACGCTGCTGCACAGCCGCCATTTTGAAATTAATCGCTTCAAAAGAATTATTGTATCCAGTCACTAATATGTATGATAAACACCCTTTTTTGTAATCTCGATTTATTTTGTAGTTTTTCCGGAAAAAAATTTCCAAACAGCCCATTTTTTCGGCGTTTGGAGTGTCCTAAGGCTTTAAGAGGGAATGACACCTCATCGCGGTCGGTATGGTAGAACAATTATAGATTCCCAAAAATCTCTGAAACGGCTCTTCAGATCCCGTCGAAACTTTGCCAACCGACGTCAAATAGATAGACGAACAGCTGTCTTCCCCTCAAATTTTCTGAATTTGAGAAAAAAAATGTAGATTGGCTTATGATAGGCCAATCTAGTTTTTGTTTCTCAAATTCAGAAAATTTGAGGAGAAGACAGCTGTTCGTCTATCTATTTGACGTCGTTTGGCAAAGTTTCGACGGGATCTGAAGAGCCGTTTCAGAGATTTTTGGGAATCTATAATTGTTCTACCATACCGACCGCGATGAGGTGTCATTCCCTCTTAAGGCCTAAGGCTACTCAACGTTTTACGTTAATATTACTCAACATGATCCAATTTTGATTATTTTACGTCAATTTGATTGTTTTACGTTAATTTAATCCAATTTTATTGTTTCCCGTCAATACTACTCAACGTTTTCTTAAGGGACTACATCTACCTAGAAGCACGAACAAAATTCCGATTTTTTTTTTCTGGGAAACGTTTGGTAAAAGAGTAACGCAATTTTTTAAACCCAAAGGTACATATATTGCGAGGCTTTAAAAAATCATCAAAAAATACAGAAAAACAACAAGAACATGGCCGCCCGCAGATTATGACATTTTTTTCGCGACGTTTAGCGGTGGACACATTCCAGCTTAAACGGTCCATCTGAAATCTAAAAACCAAACGGGTTATTCGCGTCAACGATAAATACCAGTCGTTGATGATCGTCGATTTTTTAAATATATTTTTTTAACAACTTGGCGCCGCGTTGAAACTCGAGTGTACAAAATCCATGAAAAAAGACGTCATTTTTACGTTCCTATTAAGAAAGAACATCGTTTTTTAAAACGTGTGATCGTCAACGACCTTCAAATATTTCTTATCGTATCTTCTGTACGTTTGAAACCAATCCATTGTGTGGTTCTTGCGATATCATGTCCATCGACTTTGAAAACAGTATCAACTTCCGGCGGCCATGTTTTCTTTGTTTTTCTATACTTTTTGGTGATTTTTTTAAGGCTCTCAATATATGTACCTTTGTGTTTGAAAATACGGAACTTTGCCATTTTTTCGGGCCTCAAAATAGATAGAGCCCCTTAACAGGTATAATTTTCGAGTCCACTTCTTCTTCATTCCTGCCACAGAAATAATTGTTCAAATCTGTAACAAGAATATTTGCACGGTATTCCCGTCTGTGATCTCTCACAGATATTTTATGGTGATCGAGCACTTCCCTCCTTAGCTCGTTCTTTATCATCAATATATCCCATTCCGAGGAGACTTTCTTACTCTTCCGTTGAGGCGCGAATTATAAGTCTTCCAGGGCTCGAGCTGCTGTTGCACATTTTGCACGAGCCAACGGGGCTGCAGAACCGATAATTAAATTTCTTGTCGGTATACTTTCTGTGAATGCTCAATAACGTTCGACGATTCTCCGCGGTCATTGGCTGCAGCTTGTTATCCTTCCCGTCCTCTTTTTTCGTATCGCAAATGCCTCGGAAACCTTGTAGTATTTTAGACTCGAAGAGGAAAGAAAGAAGAACTCTTGAACTGTTCCGACCCGTGGCCACTTTATGCGATACGGGAGCTGTGGCTCTTTGGTTGAGTTTCCGGTTCGGTGCACTTTCAAGCATCATAGAGGTGCTTCCAGTCACTCTTCGGATGCACACTGCAATTACACCGAGGTATCGTTTTAATGACCACGTCTGCGCACAGTTCCAACGGCTGCTTGGAGTCACTAGTTGCCTAGAATGACTGGCTCCTTACAGCCCCCAGTTGTCCGGAGCTACCAAGTGCTCGGAGTTCAACGAAGGACGAAACACCAGCTGGTATTTGCTTCCCCGTAGAAGTCTGGTAGAGCGAACTCAGCCGGTAACAGAAATCGTCTTCATAGTAATATTCGTAGGATCTTAAGACAAGCAACTCGCTGCTTACTTTTCTCCAAGAAGATTGACGTTTTGGATAGAAGAGGAGTCTTGAGTTGTTGGCGTTTTAATAGAGCGTCAAAAGAGACTTTTCTTTTTTCCGAAATGTCACGCGTCTTAGGGAAATTTGAGGAACGAATCTTCAACTACTGATGCAGAAATTTGTCGGGGCGTCACCAATCCTATCACATCCCTATAGGGATTTGATCAGGACGCCGCACGTATGGAGTCCGTTGGGATTCCATGCCCTATTTCCTGACTGATGTTTGAGAATTTTTTTTTTTACATTCTCATCCGGAATTTGTTGGATCCCACAAAAAACATCATTTCGTGACCCTGTACACAAATTTGTTGGGGGGTCTCAAAATGCACCCACATTCTTATAGGGATTTTTTGGGGGCACTGCACACGCGAGGACCCATCATTGGGAACCAATTTGATTCTGCACTGTTCCCCAATGAACGCCGTTTGCAAATTCTTACCATGTTTGGGAATTCTTACCATGTTCGAAACGAAAATATGTGAAAAGTCACGAGAAAAAACCCGTTGTGTTGAAACATAAGCTGCACGCTTGGGGAGGGTATACGTATGTAGTGATATTATGTCAACGTGCAGTGAAATAAATATCCGACGATAATTGCAGTGGCCTTTTAGTAATGTCATTCAAATCGATTTCTCAGAAATACTTTTTTAAGTGATTCATACTTATTCAAGATTCGCTCGTTTTTTATATCTTTATATTTCGTTTGGAAAATGCAACGCACAAAATGCAGTAGGATCCATACGATTATAGAATCGTATGGAATTCCGATCGATAATGTTGGAATCCTTTAGGATTCACATTGGATTCCAATGGGGAATCTCGGTTGGAATCCAATGCACGAGCGCAACGTTTTCGTATAGGGATCCAATCCGATGGTCCATTGGATCCCCATCAGGAAGTGAGGACAAGTATGGCAATCCAATTGGATCCCTACGACAATATCTGCACAGTCATCTCCCTCCCTCGTCAGGTGGTACATTCATCACTTCGCCCTAATATGTGCTAACTTTAGGGTCTACCCACATCAATTCCTTTGGGAATCAACGTCTTTTGGGGAACGGTCATATTCAGCACGAATGGTTTCAGTGCACTTCGAGGTTCCCACAATAGGTGACTCCTCCGTATCTACCGTGAACGAAAAAAAGGATTTCGTTGCTTTTCCAACGATCATCGTTTGCAATTGTCCTATCCGGCTATATATTTCTTTCATCCCGCCAATAAGTCGTCCCCTGCACTTAGTCCATAGAAATAAACAAAGCTCTCGAGAATGGACGCTTAACGATAAGAAGGTAGAATTTTTCGCTGTGGGTGTCAGACTCAGACGACAATGGGGCCTCTTAGCTCCATTATAACGGGGAGATTTCATACCAAAACGCACTTCCGGTCGCACCTTGCGCCAGCCGCATATTATTTATGCTCTTGTTAAACGTACTCCCCTTCCGGCCAAACGTCATCCTTCTGCCCCTCCCGGCCTTCCATAACATCCGGACGCGACACGCGCGTTCGCTGTTGCGCACACTTGGGTATAAACGTCATCGCGACCATTAGCGTCACCTTCGACTTCCGGTTGAATATATGGGACGTGCAGGGGCGATAAAAGGGCGCTACGTGCACGCTCGATCACTATATAGTTTTCGGTCTCCGTATCCTTCACACCTTGCGGATTGAGACACGTCTCCGCGTCAGTTCCTATGTGTCCGGAGCCCTTGGGATCTCCCTCAGCCTCCTCCTTCTCTCTGTCAACTCCGTTTCAATGAGAACAGCACTACTATGTACTCCAGACGTCTGCGCCCTCGCATTGTGTATAAATCCCCCCTCCCACCGACCGTTTGACAGCCCGGGAGAGAGAGGGAGATCGAACGCTCGTACGTTCTAATTTTATCGCGAACCCTTTTTTTCCCAACCGGAAGTACCCATAAATCTTATCATCCCGAATCGGAGAGTACGGATTAACGACTTTGCGTAATAATTCAACATTCCACAATGACAAAAGAACATGCATCAACCTTAGAGATTTAACGGTTATACAGAGACAGTCGACCTGCATACTGCGATCACACACACACACGCGCGCACCCTGCCGCCAGGTTTTACGAGCGCCATTGATTGCCAATTTTCCAATAACGATCCACTTTTATCATCAACCGTAATTTCCACAACCGGACGTATGCATCCACTTCAAGCAGCGATTGCACATTAATTTCTCAATGAATCGATAACACACTCGATACTCCCCACACATAAAATGGATATGAATTGCCTTTCAATACCTGCTCCGTTAAAAAGGGATTTACACTTTTTGTTTTAAGTCTACGATGAATGGCTTCTAAAATATGGATGCACAGCTGAACAGTCCCACTACGCTCTCCGGACATCCTGTAGATTCCACAATGACCTACCAGCGATCGCATTGTGATTGAAGCTTGTATCGTTGGAGGGTGATGCAATTTGTTTTCACTTTCTCCAATTTTGTTTAGCAGATTTTCGCTACCACAGTATTCAGATTGGGAAATTTTCGTTGCTTTCCAACGATGTAAACCTCAATACCATTAGATCGTATACGAATACGATATAGGGGAAGTAAGGGCAGGATGAGAACGTTAAGGTCATGTTCAAATAAAACAATACATATGAATCAGTCAACTTTAATTATTCTTTTCAACCTATCGACATTTATAGATCTTTTAATTTTGGAAACCAAAAAATCAAACTTTCTGATTGTTAGCATGCAATATATTTTTTTTATTTAACCTTTATTTTCCCCATCTTAGGGGCCGTCCATATATTACGGCATCGACTTTTGCTGATTTTTACCCCCCCCCCCCCCCCCCCGAAATCATCCTATCCTTCCTACCGTCATAATCCAATCATCGTTACCGTCACCCAACGACCAGACGCCCTTTCCCTCTATTTTAAAATGACGTTATTTATGGACGGCCCCCTAACCTCACATACGGGGCAAGATGAAACAGCGCTGGGATTAGAATTATCGGCATCTTTCGCATATAAAAATGGATTAATTCTCAATACCAGCAATTTGGTAAGCCGATTGTATAAGTTCTGTAGGATCTAGTCCGATGATTTTGCTTTCATATATTTAAAGTAATTCGTTAGTTCTTCTTCTTACTCTGGTAGAAACACCGGTTGAAAAGGAACCAAAGGCCCCACCAGTTTCATTTCGCCCTTTCTTATAGCTTCAATACGTCTTTCTAACGTAGATAATGGTACGTTTTAGAATATTGCGGTTTTGCGATAGCCTGTATTCATCTTGCCCAATTAGATGGTTAACGAATAAACGAAAAATCACGCAATAACTTTGAAAATTTCTGACCAACCGTTCTTGCCATATCAATAATGAGCACGTTCATTGTGTTAACTTACCTGCTTCTCATCAATATCAACAATTCAAATTAACTGAAACGATGGTGAACTTTACCAAAAATTAGATCGGTTTGTCAGAAAATCGATATTTGTTTTCTCACTCGACACGCGTGCTTCCGTCACAGTTGATACTTTCATACTCATTCACTTTCCTTCCGCCTCTTCAAACTCCAACGAGAGCACTGTGCTCGCACACATTGTTTAGTAGCTAGGCTTATGATTAATCTCACCCCGCACCTTCGTCTTGCCGCTAATTCCCTACCCTTCGATTAAATGGAAATCGGGTCTTCGTTTGTATTTGTCGTTCATAAGCTCCCGTCGAAACGCCTAGACCTCAATCGATCCTTACACCGCTTAGGCTCCCTGACCTGCTAAACCTATAAGCCATTGCAACATTGTACACGCACCGATACACCAAAGGTATATTCATTTTACGTTCCCGTTCGTTGGCCGCAACGAAATTCTATTCAGGGTCATTCATTACCGTCCAATGTTCACCGTCCTCCAATGATTTCCGGTGCCTATTGGCGATCCAGTTTCGAAATGTTAGCTTCCGTTTGATGTCCACTGACGATACTATTGGGCGTACAAATAAGTCTCCGCCGTTTGACCAAAGGTGGCCCCACCAGGATGTTATGGTTGAAATTGTCAGATGAAAAACGTCATGTCGTAAGGTTGGACAGCTGGCAAGACCTTGAAATATTAGCGATTTTGTATCAGCATGACATCATTTTTTCATGCGAAAATGTCGATTTTTCGAACTGAATAAGCGTAATTTGCGGGGACTTTTGCTTGACTTCTTTAATTAGAAGAAATCTGCAGCTGAGGCGCATTGATTGCTTGTAGAAGCATATGGTGAGGCTGCTTTAAGTGCGAGAAGATGTGGGTGGTTTCAAGAGTTTAAGAACGGTGAGTTTGACGTCGAAGACGAAGAACGTAGCGGAAGGCCGAAAGTGTACGAAGACCCGGAATTGGAAGCATTATTGGAGGGAGATTCGTGCCAAACGCAAGAAGAACTTGCACTCACATTAGGAGTGACTCAACAAGCAATTTCACAACGTTTAGAATCGTTGGGAATGATTCAAAAGGAAGGAAATTGGGTTTCATATGAACTGAAGCCGAGAAACGTTGAACGCCGATGTTGCACATGTGAAATGCTGCTTGCTAGGCATAGGTCGAAACCTACTTGGAAACACTCAACAAGAAACTGTACAAGAGTCTCAAGTTTGCAATATTGAACCTCTACAACGATCTAGCCTTACGATTATCCCTACAGTGTATTTATTCGGATTTGTATGAACTACACAATGACGGATTTGCAATATTCATTAATTCTATAATGTATCAACTCTACAAGAACTTTGAGTACTCAACGTTCAACTAGGCAATATTCTTGTTAACTCTACAATAGCTGATATATCAGGTGTATCAATTGAAGAAGAGATATATTAGCCCATTAACGCCCAAGCGACTATGTTTCAACACTTGAGAGAAAAAGGATGTTTTTTGCAGTCTACAGCAGAAATAATGTCACCCTATAAGTAAAATCGCCCGTTCTTCCGATTAACGGCATTATTTTTGACTCGTAACCCTTCCTAAGGTATGAAAAAGGGGGTTTAACTTGAATATCAGGGTAAAATCAAAACACTCCTGGATCAATGTATGAAAAAATAATTTTAATCGCTAAAAAACGTATTCTTACTCATTTTGATGTAAAATTCACGAATTTGGCTCATGCAGCGCATGAGAATGTAAAATATCTTCTTCAATGTATATTTATATTCTTATGTATACATATCTCTTCATTCTTTTTCAATCAAGAATACACCTTATATATCAGCTGTTATAGAGCTAACAAGAATATTGTCCAGTTGAACGTTGGGTACTCAAAGTTCTTGTAGAGTTGATACATTATAGAATTAAGGCGAGATATACACACCTAGGAGCCGGAAAAAGGTCATTTTTGTGCATTTTTTCAAGGGAAACTATTTGAAATTTCGGATTGGAGTTTTAATTATCTAAAAGTATATACATTCAAGAATATGTTTAATTTTCTTTATTTAAAAATATCAAAAATATACAAGGATATTGTATGATCCTTGGAGCGTCGTTAAAAAAATCTGCGTATACGGTACCCACTGGCGTTTCTTCAAAAATCATCTGAAAAAAAAAACCAAAAAGATTATTAAATTAGATACTATAATCTAGTACTTGTCATAGCCGATTTTGAAAATATCGATTTATGACAAAATGGCGGACGTTCGAACATAAATAGTGATTTTCAGGCCAAAAATTAGTTATTATTTTGCCTATAAAACAAAAACTAAGTAACGGAAAGAAAATCCTATGACAAGTACTAGATTATGGTGTATAGAATAACCACGAAAAACCTCAAGGCAATCGGTTCATTGTTTTTCGAGAAATTTTGGGTACCGATTTGAAAAACGTGGTTTTGAGTAAAACGCGTTTGAAAATTTGGGAATAAATGAATCATGAAATTTGTCAACTTACATGGAATCATCGATACCAGGCCCATAGCGTAGGTCTTCTACGGTCGACGGAATGTTCATAGCTTCTACATCCTCGACCTCGACCATCTGGGTGTATAACTCTCCTTAATGCAATATTGCAAATCTGTATTGTGCAGTTGATGCAAATCCGATAAAATACGTTGCAGGGATAATCGTCAGGCCATATCGTTGTAGAGGTTCAATATTGCAAACTTGAGACTCTTGTACAGTTGGTGGACTTCCGCCTTTACACAGATGAGAGATAAAGTCATTGTAAAGTTGAAAAACGGACTTGCAGCGTTGTAGAGATAATAATTGTGGAAACGAGACCCTTCCTCGATCAATGACACACGGCCTGTCTGAGCAACACTTCACATCATACGGAGATACAAAAAATTGGGTCGATTTGTGGATAGCATCAAAAGATGAAGCGTTCTTCCGACGCTTCTTCTGGTATTCACATGCTGCCAGAAAGATGGGAAAAAGTAGTGGCTAGTGATGAATAGTACTTTGAATAAAACATAGTACCGTCCTTTCACAATAAATGTCCAATTTTTGATAACAAACGGCGGATACTTACTTGTACTCCCGATACAAATATTCAAACACAGGTATGCACGGGTGTGTAAAATCAACGACGGTTAATCACAAGTGCGGCAATAGCGTAAAGCCCGTAGGTGAATGTGTCCCCCAGCATCCTCATTTTCCCTCGTTCACGCTCTCTTCTCTCACCGATGCACCGCGTTGCAGGTGTCCCCTGCGGACTCGAGCGCTATATATATATATAAAGTTGCCGCAAGATCGCACGTTCACGAGGACAGATTTATCGCCCTGGTGCTTCGCGGTATCGATAAACAAGCGCGCATCAGCTCGTTCGCTGTACATCATTGGATCAGAACGAAAAGGGCGTAACGAGCCTCCCGAGCAACGAAAAGTCGTCTCTTTCACATTGAAACGTTCCCATACGTATGTGCATTTATATGGCGGTAGTCCGATAGCGTATGAGTGTGCAGATACGCGTGTAGGTGTAGGTGTCACATGGGTGCGTGTGCATGTGTACAGGCTACCGTACCGCCACGATTTTCCTGTTGGTGGTCTCGCGTGAATTCCCTCGAATGTTCTCGTATATATACCACCCTGTAATCGACGAAACGAGTGTCTCTGTCATCGCGGAGGCGATCAACGTCGAGGGCCGACGAGAGAAGCCGCCGGCGAATGGCCGCTGTAATCGCGAGTCCCGCGTCCTTAGGACAATACGTAAGCCACACACGCGCATACGTGTGCATGTGTATTGCGATGTCGGGTACGAACGATCTATGAATCTTCATTATGGTCTTCTGACAGAAACCTGTCATGGGAATACTCATAAAAATGAATTTCGTTCACTCTTCCGGAACACCAGGTCCTTCCGTTGGTTTCGAAGTTTGCATCGTTGGGATGCAACGAAATTTTTTTTTTTTGACACATTTACGCTACGAAACCCACCGAAATATTATTGAGATTCTTTATTGGTAGTTCATAACCAAACGCTGCGAAAAAAAGATTTCAGATAATAATGGAAATAAAGAAATGGAAAAATCAAGAAGAATTTACAATCGAGCAAACTTCAAGACCATCTGTCACCTCCCAATTGTAATTGGTGTAAAATGTGACATCTGTCAAAGGGCAAAAATTGATTTTTTCGTCCACAGATGACGGGAACGAAATCTTTGAACGGAAAGCTCATTTCTATACCTTCCTGGAAATCCTTCCCGGGATATGATTTGAGGAGCTATACCAGTGTGAACGCTGAAAATTTGGGTGATTTTCGGGAATTTTGTGGAAGAAAAGTACCGAATTAAATGTTTCGGAAAATTAAGAATATATTTGGCTATATTTGAGCTATATTACATAATTTTTTCATAGAAAAATATTGAGATCCTAGCGATTTGTGCCTTCGGAGGCGCCAAAAAAATGTTCCTCCACTGCTGACATGATTCCTGCCGATTGACTAGCTGAAACCGAAAAAGGAAAAATGTCGTTAAACTGGAAGGTATTTCCTGTACAATGACGTAGGATTTTCGAAAAATATCAAAACCTAACAAAATGGCGTAGTTATGAAAAAAGTCTGTTTCCTTGCCTATAAAATGGTCGTTTTTTTCAATGCCAAATCGTCAATTTTCATCCAATCGAAAATATCCTGCGTCATTGTAGAGTAAATACATTCCGGAGTACTCAGTTCAAATTTCAAGTCAATCGGATAATTAATTGCTCTTTGAGTTACAATGTCAGCAAATTTGAAAAATCTTATTTCGAGAAAAATGCGTTTGAAGATTTAACTATCGATTTTTGCAAGATAAAATTATATTTACCATCGAAACTGCTAATTACAGGATATTCTTGAAAGTATAAATTGTCGAAAAAGGCAAAAAATCGATTTTTTGAATGTTTCACACTGGTATAGCCCCTTAAGGGAGGGTACCACGGTTATAGGCCGAACAATGTTTTTTGTTCGATTTTTCTCGCGTACTAGATTATTAATTAGGATTTGGAAAGAAAGTGCGTTATTAAGCATACATTGACCTTTTCTCGTGTGAATTTTTTTTTTTTTAATAAAATTTAACATCTCTACTGAGGAGCCTCTGTATAAAAAATGTGGCCCAACGGCCGGATCGACAACTTGGCAATAGTTGGTCTGAAAAATCAAAATAAAAAAGTTTAATAATCTATATAGATGTAGTTCTTAGTACGCAGCTGTTTTTCGAAAAAAAGGTTACAAAATGACTGGTGTTCAAAAAAACGTGCAATTTTGGCAACATTTTTACTTATATTCGGGGGCGTAGAAAATACTAAATTTCAAGAAAAGAAAACGGCTACGTACGACGATAGCTACTGCAATTACAGAAATGTTGGTTTTTTGTAAATTAAAAATCGGACAATTATAGAGTTATAATTCCGGCCAGGTCGAGGAAAACGCCTTCGACAGTTTTAGTATGCGTAAATCGTTGCGCTATCTGGTCTCACTCAATTGTCTGTAACTTGATCAATTTTCAATATTTTCAGTTGCAATTTTTTTCACATACTCTTGAAAACGTATACTTTGAGAAAATACAAAAAAAAATCCATTTTTTTGACACGTCACAGTGGTGTCCTGCCTTAAAAAGCGTGTGTGTGTCCGACCCGGACAGAGCGGAAATGTAATGACCGTTGGATAACGGTAACGCAATCGAACCACGAATATAGGGAGTCACTATAACAGACACATCCGTAGATAATTATTGCCGATTATGGTATGGCATTTTATCGGCGACGAACGAATTGAAAGATAATGATAAAACGTATCCGCAATCAAGGGTTCGGGATGAGTACTTAAGCGGTCAAAATTATCAGCAGCTTTGATTGTATCGAATCTCATTACCCGGTAGAAACGAGGCAAATTATTATCGCGCACGGTCGGATATAAGGGAATATTTACGATTTCAATTGCTGGAGAGCAATCGAGCATAATTCACATAATATCCGAAGTAATATGATGTGGTTTACGAACTTTTTGTTTTTAGTGGTCCGATACACATATCCTTGGGCACACGTACAATAAATGCATCGCGGGTATTACTATAATAAAAGCTGACGAACAACGTATGGTTAATGACTGTGTCCCAAGTGGATTATGATAAGTATCTCGTTAAAGTCTCTTCCGCGCTTGATGGGATGGATCGTTTATGATATCGTTATTGCGAGCCGCGTCGACGCGAGACCACGTACGGTACTGCGACCACATCCAAATATATACACCCATACACATACCATACCACTGCTTGGACTTTTTTCCGGCTTTTTTGTATGTAGTTATGTATTAAGAGATTACGTGCCCTCCGACGACGGATGATTTTAGGCACATGGGGTAACATTTTTATTAATCCGAAAATTATTGAAAACCCAACATTCAATCGGAAATTTCCTCGGGCTGAACTTTGCATAGTTGGAATGCAACGAAAATTCTTTTTAATTTCGAATTGTCATTATTATTCAAAACCATATTTTTCAAATAAGTCGTAGAATGCTGAATGAGAATCCTGAACAAAAGTTTGCGTGATTTTCGTAGTTAAAATCTGCCAAACAAAATTTGGGAAATTGATCGTTGGAACGCGACGAAAATTCTTTTTAATTTCTCATTTTCATTATTATCCAAAATCAGATTTTGCAAATATGTCATAGAACATCCTAAAAACCCAAATATGTCGTAGAATGCTAAATAAGAATCCTAAAAAAAAAGTTTGCGTGATTTTCGTAGCTAAAATCTGCCAAACAAATTTTGGGAAATTGATCGTTGGAACGCAACGAAAATTCTTTTTAATTTCTCATTTTCATTATTATCCAAAATCGGATTTTGCAAATACGTCAGAACATTCTAAAAACGCAATATCCTAAAAAAAAGTTTGCGTAATTTTCGTAGCTGAAATCTGTGAGAAATTGAAAAAAAGAATTTTCGTTGCATTCCAACGATGCAAGCTCCGAAGTCATGTAATTTTCCGATTGCATATAATTTGCGGTCGTTTTAGTGAGACTAGTTCTGTGCATGGAAAATAGCTAATAGAGGCTGAGGATCCGAGTCTGATCGATCGGGATTGGCTCGTATCCAAGTTCTTCGGACTCGTTTCTATGTAGATTTTCGTAACGCGAGGGAGCCTCGTGTGTTTCGAAATGTTCGCGGATAGCCTGGAGGGAGGAGCTGCAACTCTTGTTCCTCCTCCCCTTGCAAGGATAATTTGTATTCCGGGCAATGTGTCCACGAGGGGACTCTCGCGCTTCTAACACGATCGGATAACGATCGCGCGCGAGGCTTCCCGATCTCTTGACGCGGCGCCCCCTTCATGTTACTCGGAGGGATCATGATCATCGCGAGGGAGGGAGCGCGACAACATTTACACCACATCTCTCTCTCTCCTCTCTCTCTCTCTCTCTCTCTCTCTCTCTCTCTGAGCTTGTCATTAACGCCTCGTATTAATTCAAAATTACACCGGCGAATAACCGCGCCGATCGTTTCGATCATCGACTCGCGGTCGTCAACGCGATCCGTACGAAATTGCGCGACGTGCCAGCACTCCCGATTTATTGCTTCTTTTTTTCTCTCGTCTCTTCCATCATCTCGCATTATGGAAATGCGGGTAAAAACCCGCCACCATCAATTTTTTTACCAGCTGGTTTCTTTTTTGCGAGCAACCTCGACAACGATTATTTTTCGATCTTGTTCAACAAGTTTGCGTCCACATAAAAATGGAATTCCGCGCGAGAGATAAAATAATAAGAGTTCGCTTATTTCGAAGGATTTCGCAACGGCGAATTGAGAGCTACACGTTGCTCACAGGATAGATTAGCCATTGAATTAATTTACATCCACGTTAAGAATGAATCATTAATGGAATTTATTCGCCGACGACGTGGAACCGGTTTCGACACAGCCTCGGACAGTCTTTCGAATTGTAAAACTGTTCTTTTTTTTTTCTCTGCTTCATCTTCGAGTACGTGCTCTTCTCGATGTAATTAACGCTTGTCCATTTTCGTAATGCAGATATCTGCCTCGAAGTGTAAGAGATTGTATAATCGTTGAAAGAGTCGATTTCCGTAATATCTTGCGTGAAATTGACAGCTCGGCACTCGCGGGCTATCTATGCATTTCTTCTGAAAAATTGCCAGGCTTGAAGAGTTTTGGAAATGAAATTCAATCAACTCGAGTCAACTGTGCTACCGATAGAAAGATATGGTGTTAAAGTTAGCATCGTTGGAATGCAACGAAAATTCTCTTCGATTTTTTTATTTCTTTATTTGTATCATTCAGAATTTTCTTTTGCAACTTTTGGATTATTTAATAAGGATTTTCAGAAATGTTTCAGTGACTATCGTAGCCTAAATGTGCCAAAAAAATACGGGAATACGAAAAACAAAAATTCGTTGCTTTCCAACGATGCAAACGTTAATGCCACATTCAACGATTATTCTTTTGGATACCATGTTCGTCAGTAAAACCATATGCATAAAAAAAATCCTTCGTTCAAGCACAGTTTTTCGATATACAGAAGAAATTTATAAAAATTCAAGTCGATCGGTGTCGTGATTTTCGAGAAATCGTTGTCACTGATTTTGACAAGGAATTTTGAGAAAAACGCGTTTTAAGTTCGCCGGTTCGCGGATCCTACTAAGCGCTCGTAACTCCCTCAATTTTCAACGGATCAACTCCGAATTTTCTGAGAATATTTTTGAAATCTCACATTTTGAGAATCCGTCGAAGAGCAAAAATCGACATTTTCAAAAATTTCAACACGGCGTAAGTCCCCGACGGTATTTCTACGTTGACTTCCGGAGTGCATTTTCCCCTGCTATCCATAAGATACGATACACACGTACGAACGCATAAGCGTACATGAACGTGATTGGTGGCATCCAAATTGTGGGGTGCACGTGTGTTCTCCGGGATGCTGGATGAATCTCGCGAGAGCAGAGGGGTAATATCTCTCGCTCGTCTCGCACGAATTACGACTGACACGCGAGAGTCAGTTCGACGTTATATCTACGAAATCTGGACCAGGAGAAAAAATACAACTTCGCGTGGGAGCTTCGAATAAAAATAGCTGCATAAACATCATTTTCGCCCACGAAATTGCATTTTCCTGGTAAGTTAATGCGAGCGCTAATTCACTGCTCATTTTTTTTATTAAAAAAAAAGGAAGCATCTATTATTTCTTTGCTTCCTTGGCTGAGCGTAAATTCTTCTCGGAACATATGAAATATGTAGCACGTACATTGAACGCGTGAACTTAGAGAAGACTCTTCGAACGTTTGCGCGGCCTCTCTCTCTCTCTCTCTCTCTCTCTCTCTCTCTCTCTCTCTCTCTCTCTCTCTCTCTCTTCGAGAACAGCCGCGTGGCGAGAGGGCCTGTAATCGAACTCACCCGCCGATAATTACGGTCGATTCGTTCACTAGCGCGCGCCACGAGAGGCGCCGAACGAATGCACCCCTTGCCCCTCCCTCGCTGGGATGCACTTCATAGATACTCACGAGAGAACATTTAATTCGATTCACCCGGTGAATTCTTGACCTCCGACTGAAATTATTGCCTCTTTCCTATAAACTGTAGCATTATTCGAGAGCATGATTTTGTGACGGAAGAGTTACGAATGTATTCCGATAAGAATACGGAAGTTCGGTATTTTTCCTTCGGGAAATGTGGGATTATAAATTAATGTAATGATGCTGATATTAAGGCGTTACCCCCACTTGTAGCGCAAAAAAAGGCCTTTTTTATGCATTTTTTTTTAAGAAAACTACAAAACTTTTTTAATCGATCAATATACCATCTTAAAGAACACATCTTGAAGAACGTTCAGTAATTTTTTTATTGAAAAATATTACATTGTTTAGTGGCAAATGGCCGTCAATGAAATAATGATTTTATATACACGGTTTGCGGTGACCAACATTGCGGCGAAGTGGATCATCTGAAAAAAAAATGCGGATGGATTTAGTCCAATATAAGTATAAACTAGTCTTTAATCGAAGGATTTTAAAAAATATTCATTTTTCACAAAATGGCGGACAGTCAAAGTTAATGGTTCGATTTTAACGAAAAAAAACGGCCGTTTTTTGGCTATAAAACGGACATTTTTTTTCGAAAAAAAAATCGAACGATTAAAGACTACATTTTTATGTATTAAATAAGCGTGCAAAATTTCAAGAAGATCGGTTCATTAGTGTTCGAGTAATCTTGGTCACCGACTTCAGAAAAGCCATTTTGAGAAAAACGCGTTTAAAGTTTCTCTTTCAATGCTCTCTCAACGCGGATTCTTCTCTTTCAACGCTCATATCTCAGTCAATTGTGTTCGGATCGACTTGAAATTTTCAGGACATATTCTCAGATACCTATACTTCAAAAAAATGCAATAAAAAAATCGATTTTTTCAAAATCGCAAGTGGGAGTAACCCCTTAATCGTGAATTAAATCAATATCGAAAGTGACTATTATAATTTTTTGAATTTGGTACTAGATTTTATCGCGCAGAGCAACGCACTTCCTCAGCCTACACTGGGAAACATTCACCTACCCTCGGGGCTTAGGCTTGATCTTAATCTAGACCGGAACAATAATGCTGGATGGCAAGGACTTCAACACCACCTCGGGTGTCACCCAGTCAAAAACGCGATACAGGAATAAAAAAAATGTCTCCAATTATTATCATTATTTAGTCATTAAACTATCTATACTATTATCTATAACTATTTCTAATAGTAATTATTATTATCTCGTGATTATAGGTGAGTTAATTTATATCGTGATTATTGGTGATTTTACTTATTATCATTATTGATAATTACCGATAATTATGAGTGAAAAACACGGGTAATTATTGATAATTATTAATAATAATATTTGTTATAGCTGTTATCGTTATTGGAATAATGAATTCCAAGTTTTTTAAAATCAGTGACCCTTTGAAAAAACTCATTTTAACTCTACAATGTTTTCTTCCATCGTCCACGAATTCGAACGTAAGAAATTGAACGCAACTTCAACGCAACGCGCTGGATAATTATTTGCGAAAAATGTTTTCTAGATGGTTCTGAAAAACAGGCATAAATGCATTCTAAAGTTCGAGTAAATAAAAGCAGAGAAATAAAAGGAACAAGATATTAAAAAAAAACAACAAGAAAAATAATAGCATTCAGAGACGGTGAGAGACATTAAGACGAGGTTTTCCTGCCACTGTTGCAGGTGCAAGCTGTTTTCACTCGCGCTACCCGGTGTTTTCCATAACAATTTTCATCTTCTTTTTTGCATTATTTATCGCCATCCTCTCGATACTGTTCCATGCGCGTGTTTTATACTGACTGTGTAAAACGCGCGTGCCAACGACCTGCTTTTTATATGCATAACAGTTCGGCAGAGACGAGAAGGAGAGATTCAGTTTCTCTCTACCTCTCTCTCGCTCTCTCTCTCGCTCTCGCTCTCTCTCTCCTTTCTCCGCGTCTCAATGACTATAACTGTTCCTAATTTTACGTTTGGTACGCGTAAACGTTGATTCCGCCGTTACGATAAGATTTTATCTCAGCCGTCCCATTATTCGTTCGACCCAAATAAATAAAAAAAAAAAGAATCACGTGCGCGCGTGAGGGCCAATTGTGTTTGTCTGGATTTTTCAATGAACAACGCGCATCGGTCCCAAAAGCTTCCTGCCTCCAAAAAAATAATCAAAACCATGATAATAAGGCCCACTTCGAATGATGATTTTGTAAAATCTCGAATCCCGTGCAAGTTCGACAACAGGTACATCGTACGAAAAAACGTGAATACCCGTATACCGCAGACTCCCACAGGACCAATCGATGAAACAAGCGATAACAACGCTATATGGAAGTCGATGCCAAAAAGCCTAATTTGCCAAGGAAAAAAAGCCAGTACAACTCGATATTTTTTCGTCGTTTTGCGGCTCCTCAGTCGTCCTCCCACCTCCACATTTAGCCGACAGTTATCCGGTACACGTGGCTTGCTGAAGGTAAAAAAGCCACTTCCCACACACGTTGAAGAGGATTGGTTACGGCATTCTGCCACGAGGTAATCCACATATCTATGTCAACGTTGGTACGAGAGTGTCCTCTGAAAAGACATCCGCTAATTACTCGAGACGATGTGAAATTTGACATGAGTGGGGGATAACGTTCGCACAAGTCCATCCACCCGCACTCCTTCCCTATCTTGCGCAATACTCTCTCTCTCTCTCTCTCTCTCTCTCTCTCTCTCTCTCTCTCTCTCTCTCTCTCCCTTCTCTCGTTTGCCGGATAGTTCGAGGTGGCAAGACTTTTACAAACGGAAGTCCTTCGTTTGAAAAAGTTTCGAAGGAACGTCGACGCGAGAAGGATTTATATCGGTTTGGCCAAACGAGACGAGTTGAAGTGATGTGTGGACTAGCTGCTGGGAGAAAACGTCTCTCGATGTATCCCGATCGACGATAAGCCACAAGAGAAGACGTAGAATTATTATTCAAGCCTTCGTTCCACTATACTCGTCTCTCTCTCTCTCTCTCTCTCTCTCTCTCTCTCTCCCTCTCTCTCTCTCCCATCTACATATATACGTGATCATACGTATATTATATTGCACGTACGAGACTCAGATAAATACAGAGCGTTCACTGTCCACGAGAGGGAGACTCGACGATTTCTCGTTTCCGTTCAATCAAGCAGACTCGAGCCGGGAGACTCGCGGATTTGCTTATGCATGTGCATACGTAAAGTATATGCACTATGCGTTACGTATTCACGTAAATATATATAACGATGTTATCTGCCACTTGTGCCAATCGCGAGAGATTTCTCTGCCTTCGATCGCGTACGAGTATCGTTAGGCTGATCCTCTCTTTGGCGATTCGAATATTCTTTGGGCGTAGATAATTGCGGCCAGATAGGAAAAGCGATAGAACCGGATTAATTAACGGCGGAGTGTATCGTCGTCGAGAGGGCAAAACGTCCCTACGCGATACGAAAGACGAACGAAAGCTTGACAAACTTGGAGAAGTTAACGGCAGAAGAGAGGGCGAGAGAGAGAGAGAGAGATAGAGAGAGAGAGAGAGAGAGAGAGAGAGAGAGAGAGAGAGAGAGAATGAGGGAAGGAAGCACGATATAGAAGCTGCACGAACACTCGATCCTCGGGAAAGATCGACGAGAGTTCGCGGTGGTAAAAGCCCGGACTTAATCCATCAATTTGCAAGGTGTTTCAGGCGTCCCGCAACAATACACGTGCGCATATATGCAAAGATACATTAAGGTATTGCGTATGTACATTTTCTGCGATAGTATATGCGAGAGAAACACGCCGGATACTTCGTGTAATGGCGTCAGTCGTACGCGCACACGAGACCCTTCGCAGTTGTCCTGACACTTGAAAGGGATGCAAGAGTCATGCTCGTCGTTTCAGGCCATCTCTCTCTCTCTCTCTCTCTCTCTCTCTCTCTCTCCGTATCTTCCTCTCGCTTACAGTCCCTCAGCAGACTAACCACGAGCCGGCGAACTCTTTGTCGGATCGCAGTGATATATTCTCGCTCGGTGTAGGTATATGAACGAGAAAACCATTCCAGGACTAACACGACACGCCAAATGCAGCGAAGCCTCCCCCGCATGTACAAAGGACGATCGACAGTGGATATTCCTCTCATTGATTTAGGGCCATGTAAACGCCGAAGGGCTCGCGGAATCCTCGGCCTCCCTTCTTTGCTATCCTCCGAGACTCGTTATGTTTTTCGATCGACATCGATCAACCGAGGAATCAACTTCGGCGGGATCAGGTCGTTGCCTGAGGTTGTCGATTTTCGAACACTTAGGCTTGTGTCAATGACTAAAAAAAGTAAACGTTGACGCAGAGGAACATCCTCGAGTGGCATAGGTCTCGAAGTTTTTTTTATTTATTAATCAAACAAGAGGTCCTAAGGACTGTGGTCCCACCTGGCCAGAGGGCTCGAAGTTTCTAGTCAGTCGCGGAGCGCCACCTCGTTAGGATGTTGAATTTTCCATCGTTGGATTTCCTTCCGATTTAGGTGACCAAAATCGCCGAAACGATTTTTCTTATTTTCATTAAAGATCCACGACCTGAGAGGATAAAAAAAAATGCATGATGATGGAAATGAAGAAATGAAAAAAACGAAGTAAGAACGTTCGTTGCATTCCAACGTTGCAAGCTTGAACGCCATTGGGAATTAGCTCGTGTGTAACAGGCGGGGGACTTGGTCAATTACGTGAATACCGCGGTTGAATAAATTTCACGTGTTGTACCGTCCGAACGATGGAGATTGAGCTCGGGCAGAGGGAGTTTGACGGACGGTAGGCAAAAAGAGCTGGAGAATGCGATAGAGATAGGGAGAGACTGGCGTGCACTGTTCGACAAACAATGAGGCGTGCAAAAGTAGCTGGTGCTTGCCAAAACACGTCGAGATCGGCGATACTCACCTGGATGGGAGGCAAGCCTGCTCCTAATTGCCGGTATTTTATTTTGCAATTTTCACGATGGTTGGTTAAGTAGTAATGATTCTCATAGTCAACCATTTTTTATGCTGGTTAATCCGTTTTCAGTCAATTAAAATCCGATTGATGTAATTTCGAATAGATACACTCTGTATTAATTATACTAAGTGGAGGAATCGTTATAGAATTAATAAGAAGATTTTTATAGAAGAAGAATTAGAATTGTAAATATCTAAGAAGTATATAGAATTTAATTTAAGAAGAAATGTTGCACGAGAAGAATCGCTACTAGAATTAGTGAGAAGAATTTTGATAACACTCCAATTATACGGAGCGATCCAATTGATTGATAGGAAATGTTACCGCAGTTTGCAGACGCGGGGTCTGGAAATATGGTCGAAAATATTATTCAAACAGGGAAAGAAAGCGATTATACAATAATTATAGAATTATAATAATAGAAATTATAATTGTAGGCATTATAATTATAGAAGTTGCAGAATTGATTAATTATTTCGTCCAGTGTAATAATTAATGAGAAGAATTTTAGAAAATAAGTGGACAGACAATCTAGACGGAAGATAGGGAGAAGGAAATAAGAAAGAGGAAATCAATAAAAAAAATTTAAATAACATTCCAATCATACGGACAGCGAGAATTAATTAATTCTTGTTCTCCGAAATTAATCAACTTTTCTTTCAAATTTCATTCTTTTTAATCTCTTTCTTACTTATTTCTTGGTAACTTTGCTATAAAATTCTTCTTATTAATGTTAATTTATAAGAAGAATTTCAAACTTTAAATGAACACGGATCACGAGATGTAATACACCCTTGCGTTGCGTGTGATTCCTTCCTTTCCCTATTTTCATAATACTTCCAACTATGTTCCAAAACTCAACGTCTGCAATCCGCAGTGACATTTCCTATCAATCCATTATCAATACAATTTCGAGTTTATCTGACCGTGTGGACCGTACGCTTTTTTCCATGGTCCTGATTATTTTTTTGTCTCACTGAGTGCGGCCAAAAGTTCAGCCGTGATCGCGTTCACGTTCGTACATCGCGCTCGAAACAAGAGTCCATCAAAAAAAGATTCTCCACGGTTCTCACCTTACACGCACACACACACACACACACACACACACACACACACACACACACACACACACACACACACACACACACACACACACACACACACACACACACACACACACACGCACGCACGCACACGCACACGCACACGCACACGCACGCACGCACGCACGCACACACACACACACACACACACACACACACACACACACACACACACACACACACACACACACACACACACACACACACACTCACATACACACACACACATAATCGTCATGTGAATCACAGCCTACACTTTAAGTGCGTATTCACCCATCCGAGGAGGGAATAAGAATCACGTTTTTAGACTCATTAGGACCGGGTCGCGTGGTTGCGCAAAGCACACAAAGTCGCATATGGACCATTAGTGCGAGAGCCTTTCGTTAATTAGAAACGAACGTTGACTGCGCCGGCGTTGCTGAACCGTCTTGAATTTACCGAGGGGGAGTAAAGTTTACGTTCATCTGTGTACACATACAAATATAGATATATATATACATATATATATACATATATACATATATATTATGGGAAGAGATTTCACGAACGTTCGTCGTTAACAGGTAGCAGTTGGGTGGGCGCGATGCATCAATGGGAAAGAACCATTGATGCAGGCTCTCGAGAAAGCTTGAGAAAGAAGAGAAAGAGCAAACGAAAAAAAAATGATAGAAATAGTTCTTTCATTGCCAAGCTCAAAGGTTAGGATTCCCCCAAGGGAAAAACAGAAGCCCAAGAAATGTTGAAGAACGTTTTCTCCCTCTGGTATTTTCAGCTTTGTTGATATAGGGGAAACATGTACGAGTTGATCCCATGAGGTAAGATAATCATTTTCAATAGCAACGAAACTATTAACGCTATTTAGTGGTATTCTTTTGTAAAACATAGCGCCCGGCGCCTCTCCGCGTTAGTCAATTCATGATGGCGGTGTGAGCGACACACTTGTCTTGACGGAAAAAAATGAAAATTGTGAGCTGTTGATCTAAGGCAAGGTTGACTTTAAGCTTAGGTAACTCTTATTGTACACCGTCAGTTGCAATCATTGTTGTTTGCGGCTTTATAATATGCTCAATTTGCATTTCGGTTGGCGCGTTAACAGTGGAATACTTATAGGTTATGTCACCGGGCAATGAATGAAGAAGTCGAGTTTGGGGCAAGATGATTCCCTTCTAGGTGTACAAGATGATCCCCTAGGGTTCATCTTGCACCCGAATAATGTACTTACTTGATTTTTGTTGAATATAGATTGTGTATTTATGTTCAAACTACAGTACTAGTGTATAATTGATCTCACAAATAATAATTGATATACTTTAGGGATTTAAGACTGGCTGTAGAAGACTGGTTTGATTTAATTCTAATTGGGTGAGATAAAACTTATAATATGAAGGTAATTTAATTTGAAAGTTCTTGTTATGTTGTATACCTATGATTAATATATAAAGGTGTTGGAAACTCGAGCAAATTTTTATTTATATTTACCTAATTTTTCCAAAATATCATCTTCTCCATACCCTAGGGATCATCTTGAACACCGGGGTGTCCAAGATGATCCTTACGTAAGGTTTTAAAAAAAGGAAATATTTTTATTGAAACCCTAGTAAATTGAATATTTCGAATATGCCAATATGTCATGTTGAATATCTTTGATCCTTATCCTTGGTTTAAGGCTTTAGGCCACAGTAACGGGTATAAAATCATGTGCGAATTTAACATTTTTTTCATATGTAAAAGTGATTCACTTATAAAATTAATCACACATCTATTTAGTATGACCATCAAGCTGTTAGAAAATATACATATTTTTTTTCGATGTACAAAATGGCCGACTACTCGAAACTTCTCGAAACAGCTTTTTTCCAATTGGCGTGACAAATAACTTCAACAATTTTCACTCGATTCACTTCAAATTTAAAAGTTGTGTTCCTAATTGCATTTCGCAGAGAAGTACGTACGGAATTTCTGATTAATCGAAAACTTTTCATTTTATGAGCAGATTATGAGCAGTTGTAACGAAATTTTTCACTGAAAATTCATTTCTTAAGTTCAAATACCTACAACTTTTGAATAAAGCAATATTTTTAAAATTCCCTACGTACTTCCCTAGGTATTCTAATGTTGATTGACGAGAATTTTTGTTTTTTGTTCTAGGTAAAAAATTGTGGACGCTAAATGTCACGCCGCGGAGCGCCTAAAAAAAAAGACAAAAGAAAATTATAGTAGTCGGCCATTTTGTGCATCGAAAAAAAAGATATATTTTTTAACAGCTTGATATTCATACTAAATAGATGTGTAATTATTTTTATGAGTGAAACACTTTTTCATACGAAAAAAATTGTTAAATTCGCACATGATTTTATACTCGTTGCTGTGGCCTAAGGCCTTCGTTACACGAGAACGAGTAGCTAAATAATTCCGAACGGGAGTTCGGCCCGTTTCTTTATTGATTCAGCTTAAAAAAATTACGAGATTCCGCAGAGTTGAGCGACATGTTTTTTTCGTCCCGTAATGGATGTTTGGTCCTGTCTTTTTTCTCGGACGAAAAGTGAATTGGATAGGGGAAAAGATAGGCCGAGAGTGGGCCTCCTCCCACGCTTCCGTCTACTCCTTAATCGATGCTACACTCGACTTATCGCTTTCCCATAATTCGTCTCGACGTAAAAGAAACGTGAGCGGTGCAGACATGCGACACTCTTAACTCGCGCCCTTATCGTTGTGAGAAAAGTACTCGTCGAGCGTGGGTGTACGGAGGCCCAAAAGGGACCAATCCGGGTATCGCAATTAGACGTTTTACCGTGAAAGCAATGGGCCACGCGATTGCACTTACGTGGTACGTCGTAAAGCATACGCGTGTACACGGGTGTTGCGCAGTCGTGTTGTTGGTACAGCATTGGCCCGTGACTTACGCACAATGAGCAACGCCGCGCTCCCGCTCGATTATCTCAGGAATGCAATTATGCCCTGACGCCCTTCCTCATACGCGTACGGGAATTTCTACGTCTAATCGAGCTGGCTCTCTTGGTCCTCGTAATTTTGTTTTTTTTTCTCTCTCTCATGTCCACCACGGAACGCACTAATTTTCACATTCCTTCGGAACTTGCTCCCAGAGCATTGACAACGAAAGGCCTAATTATCGTGATTTTTCGTCACTGTGCTTCTTGCGCAAAAGTTAATCGGCTTGACCCAGAACGGGAGAACGAGAGACAAATGACGTTCAAGTTTGCACCGTTGGAATGCAATGCCAATTAATTATTTTTAATTACTCAATTTTTTGCCCATTTAAGATGTGAAAGTAGCGCAATCGTTTTTACGTATTGTTATTAGAAATTTACGATCTCAATTTAAAGAATGAGAGAGGAAACAGAAAAAGAATTGGAAAAAAAAATATATCGTTGGATCGCAACGATGCAAACTTTAACGTCATTGAGAGAAATAGTATTGATATTTACAACGTGGGCATGTAACGAAATTTTTTTTTTTCGCAATACTCTATTCTTTTTGGCCCATTTAGTCTATGAAAATGGCCGAAATACTTTTGAGAATCCTCATTGCGAATTTAAAACCAAAACCTGCGATAAAGATTTTAGGTAATATAACAATAAAGGAATGAAACAATCAAAAAGAATTTTCGTTGCATTTGTCGATGCAAACTTCAACACCATTCAACACTTCAACACCATTGCGAAGATCCGGTCTAGTTGCGTCTTCTGTGAACTAAAGGCTGTCCAAAAAAAACGAAATAATATAATCTTATTTAAATATTATTTGTGAATTAACGGTTTCTAGATGCTGACAATCTTGTCCTGCGGAGTTTTGACAGTTATCTTTCCATCGAATTTCTACAAATTCTAAATAAAGTTCTGAACATAAAAGTTTTTCAAAACATGTTTTCACATATTAATTTTGTTCCTACGTTAGACGATTTGTGTAATCGAGAAATCATTGCGCAATTCCGAAGTCATTTTCTCAAAAGAATTTCTCAGAAATAAAGAAATATCAACATCTCAAAATAAAAGTTTTAAATAACTAGCACTTCCGAAAAATATAAATGAAATTTCGAAAAAGCTAGAATATTTTTTTCATCTTAAATAATATTTTCAACCAGCTAGGATTTTCGAAAGATGTTTTCCTCGAATCATATTTTTACATGATACGGAATTTTGGTAATCGAGAGATTAATACCAAAATTTGAACTGACCCGAAAAAAATCACAGCTAGCAATACAACGAAGATGAAGGTTTACAATTCAACCTTTCCAATGAAATTTTGACAGATCTCTTCGCATGTAGTGTCTTCTATAAATATACATCTAATCCGTAAACTCTCCCCCAACTTTCTCTCCCCCTCTCTTTCTCTCTCTCTCTCTCTCTCTCTCTCTCTCTCTCTCTCTCTCTCTCTCTCTCCCCTCATCTCCCTGTTGCTTCAGACCTGATACTTTTCTCACGTTCTCCGGCACTTTGCACTTATCGCTATTCTTTTTTTTTTCCTCCTTTTTAATCAGTCCGTACAGCCTTCACACTTCATACATATCACGTATCAGACTGCTAACAGGAGATAGGTCGCGATACCGAGTGCTCGACGCGTTGTACGATCGGGGTTTATATGCACCCTCTCGTTCTGTCCGCGATGATCGATATATCTGTTGCGATGAAATTTCGTCATTGAATATTTACATATTGAATACGTTTTGTACAACGTGTATTCTCGCGCCATTACCATAAAATCATCGATTGAAGGGGCGAGAGAGAAAGAGAGAGACAGAGAGAGAGAGAGAGAGAGAGATGTATCCTCTTTGAGTGTACAGTGAGGATTTTAATGCTCGACGACGACGGTAGAGAGGAGTTCGTCGGCGAATTATATTGCCGGTAAACGCTCGAACACACGAGCAAAGCGATATCGAGATACACTTGAGTGTGAGAGTTGGCTGTTGCTTTACGATCTGGACCCCGGGTGACAAGAAAGAGCTTTATCTCTCTCTCCCTCTCTCTCTTTCCCTTTACGTCTCGACTTTTCTTCTTAGAGAGAGAGAGAGAGAGAGAGAGAGAGAGAGAGAGAGAGAGAGAAAAGTATCTCGGCCTGTCGCAGCGTTAAAGTCTCACGTTTAAAGCACACACCGCGTACCGAAGAGCACTTGCGTTGTATATATATATATACTCACGTAATAGAAGCGAGAACGTGCGAGAGAAGTTATTCGCACGAGCGGGTATATAAGCGTGGGCTCGCGGCGAGCTTCACAAGGAAGTGAATTACTGCCACAGTTGGCTACCGGGAAAGAGAGAAAGAGAGAAAGAGAGAGAGAGAGAGAGATACCCTCGCGTGGTTACAGCCTCCTGTAGGATCTGCTGGCTTATGTACGCTCGCACACCCCCTCGTTCTCTTCGGTCGTGAAGTCAACGAAGCGCGATACCTCTCGCACACTCCTCCCGAGAGGGTGCTGAACGGAGTAGGGGAAAAAAACGTTGAAAAAAGCTTGAGGGTGACGAGTGAAGGCAACTACCATTTTATCGGGCCTCAAAAAAGGCTGTTCACGCGCCTTGGATTCGCGAAAGGGTTAACCCGAAAGAACACCCTCGAAAAGTCACACCGTTACATCGAGGATACTCGGGCGTCTTTTGGCACCGAATGGAAATGCCCCGTACGTGGCATAAAAGAGTTTTGTTTGTTAATTTATCAATTAACGGGTCTGCTTAAGCTTGGGGCCCAGCAAACAGGTTTTCGAGATTTTTGTCTGATGAGGGTATTGGGATGAGGAGGTGGGGATTTTACACACAATTGTTATATAGTCATGCCAAGTTTGAGTTTTTTATCGTTATTTTTAATTTATTTTATTTTTTTGGGTTTGATTGTTTATTCTGATTGAATTTTTTTTTTCATTTACGTTACTTTTTATCATCGCATTATTCATGTATTGTTGCTTCGCGGCCACATCACGTTAGTGGCAAAATGATTTTTTTTTGCATATAAATTGGCACCCGGAAGGTTTACCACCAACCTTTCAAAATAATGAATTCGTTCCAGGGCTCAAAGTAATTACCATTTGGGGGTACGAATTTCTCCGTTCCGTTTCGGAAATGCAATTTCTGTGGGAATAATTGCAAAAAGCTGCGGTGCATGTACGTGCGTGCATATATTAGCAATCCTTTCATATTTATATTGCACCTCGTTGCGCAGCTTCCAACATGCACGAGAGCGCGAGAGCAACGAGCTGCCGAGGGGGAGAGAGAACAATAATAACGGACTTCCCTGATTAATTGGCAAGGGAGAGTTTCGCGAGCTTGAAACATTAATTATCTTCGTTGGACAGGTTTTCATTTAATCCTTTCTCTTTCTCTCTCTCCCTCTCTCCCACTCGGTTTGCTCGGCAGGAGATTACTTGAGGGTAGCAACAGTTTATTACCGTCGTATACAATACTCGTGTATTTATCAACCAGAATAATGATTCTACTTTCCTTTAATATACACATCAAAGACAAATACAATACGAATGAAAAATCACTTAGCTGCAATGTTTTATTCGAATGACACGTGTATCTCCCGTCACTCGTGGAGGAATTGTCGTAGGGATCCAATTGGAAGAACTTTCTGATAGGAATCCAATGGATCATCGCATTGGATCCCTTTACTAAAACGTTACGCTCGTATATGGGATTCTAATCGGAATTCTCCATTGGAATCTAATGTACGAATCCAATTTAAATCTCACATTATCGACCAGAATCCGATACGATTCTTCATGGATCCCATCGCATCATGTACGTTGAATCTTCTAAACAAAATAAGTGGATGTTGAAATTTACAGTTCTTTGTGGATCCTTCTTCTGTCTATCTTCTAAACAAAATGAGTGGATCTTGAACTTTAAAGTTCTTCATGGATCCTTCTTCTGTCTATCTTCTAAACAAACTGAGGTGAACTTTAAAGATCAAGATCCACTCATTTTGTTTAAGGCCTTAGGCCATAGTAACGGGTATAAAATCATTCGCGAATTTAATAATTTTATTCGGATGAAAAAGTGATTCACTCATAAAATCGATTACACATCTATTCAGTATGTATATCGAGCTGTAAGAATTTTTTTTTTCGATGTTCAAAATGGCCGACTACTAATATTTTCTTTTGTTATCTTTTTTTTAGGCGCTCCGCGGCGTGACATTTAGCGTCCACAATTTTTTACCTAGAACAAAAAACAAAAATTCTCGTCAATCAACATTAGAATACCTAGAGAAGTACGTACGGAATTTAAAAAATATTGTTTTATTCAAAAGTTGTAGGTATTTGAACTTAAGGAATGAATTTTCAGTGAAAAATTTCGTTATAATTGCTCATAAACTGCTCATAAAATGAAAAGTTTTCGATTAATCAGAAATTCCGTACGTACTTCTCTGCGAAATGCAATTATGGACATAACTTTCAAATTTGAAGTAAATCGAGTGAAAATTGTTGAAGTTATTTGTCACGCCGATTGGAAAAAGCTGTTTTGAGAAGTTTCGAGTAGTCGGCCATTTTGTACATAAAAAAATATATTTTCCAACAGCTTGATATTCGTACTAAATAGATGTGCAATTAATTTTATGAGTGAATCACTTTTTCATAAGAAAAAAAAAATTGTTACATTCGCACATGATTTTATACCGGTTACTGTGGCCTAAGGCCTTAAGTTGAACTTTAAAGAGTCAAGATCCACGCATTTGTTTAATTTGAACTTTAAAGTTCAAGATTCACTCATTTTGTTTAGAAGATTCAACGTACAGAATGCGATGGGATCCATGAAGAATTGTATCGGATTCTGTTCGATAATGTGGTAATCCTCAAGGATTTAAATTGAATTCGTACATTGGATTCCGATGGAGAATCCCGATCAGAATCCCATGTACGAGCGTGACGTTTTAGTATAGGGATCCAATGCGACGATCCATTGGATCCCTATGTAAGTATTGTCTTAAAAAAAGTATACGCCGTTTACAAAAGCATATCTTCAAAAGCGAATCGAATCACATCACTGAAAATCCCCTGTAATTATCGTTTGTTAAATTTACTAAACTTTGGCATCACCACACACGTACACGCTCACGAAGCGTGCAACTTATGTTTCAACACGCCGAGCTTTTTCTCGTGACATTTCACATATTTTCGATTCGAACGCGGTAAGAATTCACAACCGGCGTTCATCCAGGAACAGTGCAGAATCCAATTGGATCCCAGTGAGGACTCCCCATGTGCGGTTTTCCAAACAAATCCCTCTAGAGATGTGGGTGAATAGTGGGAATCCCCAACAAATTCATGCACGGGATCACGGAAGGATATTCTTTTCGGGAGATCCAACAAGTTCTGGTTTAGAATTGACATCATCTGATGTCAACTGGGAAATAGCGCGGATTCCACTTGGATCCCAATGTGGCCTCCCTACTAGCGCTGTCCCTACCAAATCCTTCTAGAACCGTGGTAGGATCTGGGGGCTCCCAACAACTTTCTGCCCAAGCCAAGCCGCAGAGTTCGTGTCCCAAAATGCCAACATTGGCCAAGATCACGATGCTGCTCAAGTTCGCATCGTTGGAAGCCACGAAAATTCTTCATTCGTTCATTTCTTCATTTTCGTCATTATCTGAAAACTTTTTTCGCAGCTTGTGGTTATAAATCTTCAATAAAGATTCTCAAAAAAGTTTTTGTGATTTCCCTAGCCTAAATGCGCCAAAAAAATACGGAGGAAAAAAAGATTTCGTTGCCTTCCAACGATGCAAACTTGTATCCCACATATCACGTATACGCGTACTCCAAAAGTCACATTCCCGTATGCACGATAAAGAACCAGCGTGAAAATCATTTTTCTTTCTCTCATTGCTCATTTCTTCGCAACCGTAAAATACCGGTGCAGTGAAAGGTTTTCCCTTGCGACGGTGTTGATGCACACCGCGATGGAAGAGCGTCTTTCCTTCTTCCGGGGATTTCTCCGCTCTTCCCCATCCCCAGGACCCTTTCACGCACCGGCTTAAGGCACTTTACCCGGGCCTTTTACGAGCCTCTTTCCGTCTTTCTCTTTCAATGCGCCAGATTTTTGGGCTTCGCGTCAGAAGAGGCCTCGAAGGCCGGGCTCACACCGCAGGGCATCTTCCCGTTACTTTTCCAAGCCCTCGACCTACCACCGACCACTGAGATTTCGTGCTTAAGACCAATGCAATTCACAGCTCGGCTTTACCTGTGTGCAATGGGAAAATTATATACCTACTATGGTACCAAAGTGCGCAGGAGGAGCCGAGGCTCATGCCCGCTTTCAGCACCTTGTACATACGTTCCATTGTCCCTTCTTACGCTTTGTATATACAAGTATTATACAGTGACTCGAGTACGCGTTCTTCGTTTCCTCCACACCCCAGCCGTTTTTATTACTTTTTTCCCTTCTTTCTTGCTTTTTTTCCCACCCAAGGGCACGGGGATCGTGAATTCATCTCTTCGAAGATCCATGGATCTTTTTCCGCACGCTCGAGTGCTGCGCTCTTCGAAAAGCAATTTGCACAAATCGCGTGGATCGCGTGTAGATATAGTAAAAAAAAAAAGAAAGAGCCGAGGAGAAGCGTCGGAGTGAATGAATTTTTCGGCCCTACCATGTCCCACCGAGCTTCGTGGTTTTAAACCGTGGGACGAGAGTTTGGACGGAGCATTGTGCGAGATTGACTCTCGACTGCGAAGAATCGGCCTGGATGCATTGTACCTTGATTAACGTATCAGACGACGTAGACTCGACAGCGAGTGAGAACACGATGCTGAAGTTTACATCGTTGGAATGCAACGAACCTTCATTTTTATTGCCTCTTTGTCATTATCGCCCAAAAAGGTTACTTACGTATTTAGGCTAAAGATCATCATTGAGGATTCTGAAAAAAGTTTTAGTGATTGGGGAGGCCTGAATGTGCAAAAAAATGGGATACGGAACTTTCGTTACGTTCCAACGATGCAAACGTCAATACCATGTGAAAGCTGAGATCGCGTGGGAACCCAATCATCGGACTTTTGCATTCGTGTCCTCCAGTATGGAGATGCCGTCACCGTGATGATATTCTCTCGACATTATCGCCGCCCAAATGTAGGGTGAACACACTGGAGAATCCCTGGTCATGTAACTTTGGCTATGTCAGTTGTATTCCCCACGAGAACCGGACGAAGAGGGTGATGTCAAAGATGATGTGCTCAAAAACGCCCTGCGCTGAATGGGAATTGATTGGATGCACGGGACGTCAATCAGGACTGACAAATTATAAGAAAAAGTGAAAAATATTCATACAAAAGTCGTTTTAGTTGCAGGGAATCGAAAATTACATTTTTTGTACAGTCATTGATGAAGGAAAAGCAGTCGACATGGGTCTGCAAAGACTGCGAGTTAATTAGTGGCTTGCCGAACTACGGTATTTTGCAAAAACCGATAGTTATCGATATTTGAGGGGTAAGATTTTTCGGATATTGATGGAAGTACGGCATATTAGGAATTTAAAAACAGTTAAAAAACATTTGTTCCGAAACGAATTATTTTACAGTGATGTCAATAAACGTACTTGAAAGTACTTACTGAATGCTTTTCCCACGAATAATGTCATACTTTCGAGGCAAAGGGTCGCAAGAAAAGTGGAGTGTGACAAACGCCGGTGATTACGGCTCCCTAAAAATAGTATCGGAGTAAATAATACTCGGTGCAGTATCAGATAAACAGATGATACTCGAATAGTATCAGATGAGAAAATATCCCAACAGTATTAGATTAAAAATAACTAAGATACTATAAAATTAAAAATATTTAAATAGTATCAGATTAAAAACGCCTTCAATGGTGTTAGATTAAAAAATACTCAAATAGTATGTATTTTTAAAACTCAAACAATATCAAATGACAAAATACTCAAATAGTATGACATTAAAAAATACAAAAAATTGTATGAGATAAAAAAAATACTTAAATAGTGTTACTATTTGCCTATTTTTTCAGTTAGCACTATTTAGGTATTAAAAATACTCAAAACAGTATCAGATAGAAAACAACTCGAAACAGCACGACATTAAAAAATACTCTAGTAGTATCCCATTAAAAAATACTCAAATAGTATCACATGAAAAAATACTTAGATGCCATCAGATCAAAAAATACTCAACTGCTGTTTTTCGTGCATAATCTCGATACAATTACTGCATTTCATGCAAAAAGAACATTTCGACCGAGTTCGTCGGCTGATCAACTTCGAATAGTACCCTTCACTCATCACATGCCCTATCAGTTTTCATACCCCATTGGATTATTCGTGTACTCTCTCATCAGTGTGTACATGAAACGGGTATATTTACGTCGATGTGTATTGACCACGCTGCAGCCTCGTCTGAAGTTCTGCAATCCGATGCGGCGACCGCTCGTATAAGCGCGAATATCCTCGCGTGTGGGCAGAAGCGAGAGAGCTCCCCCCTGTCCTCGAGAGACAGAGAGAGAAAGAGAGAGAGAGAGAGAGAAAGAGAGAGAAAGAGAAGGCAAAGAATACCACGGTATAATACTGTATATATATATATATATATATATATATACACAGAATATTTAGTACTGTACTACTACTACGACGGCTGTACGAACCATGAGCGCGGTGGTCGCCCATTGATGACTTTCATTCACACTCGGAAGCGCGCCACAGCTTCCTCGCCTCGACTCGCCGCCACCCTCTCCTATCCGGATCTCCTCTTTTTTCTTGCACTTTCTCCGTCTCCCTCTCTCTCTCTCTCTCTCTCTCTCTCTCTCTCTCTCTCTCTCTCTCTCTCTCTCTCTCTCTCTCTCTCTCTCTCTCTCTCTCTCTCTCTCTCTCTCTCTCTCTCTCTCTCTCTCTCTCTCTCTCTCTCTCTCGCTCTCTCGCTCTCTCGCTCTCTCTCTCTCTCTCTCTCTCTCTCTCTCTCTCTCTCTCTCTCTCTGTCCCTCTCTCTCCCCTCCTCTCTCTCTCTTCGTCCCTATCTCTCGAACCTTTAACTGGGCATTCACTCCTGCCGCGCCAAGATTTCGCGCGTGGGTGCTCAACGTGCGTGTCTCGATACGTGAAAAGCGACGGCGGGCATTGAATGCGCGATCTCGCGCGTGAACGCCCGACGAAGGGCACCATACGAAGGAGTTCGTAACCGCGTGCAAATATGTGCATACAATAAACGCGTGTGTATATTAGTGAAAACGAGTTTCGAGCACCGGCGCCACGAAGAAAAACGACGCGCGCGCGCACCCAAGTCAGAGGTGAATTCGTACTCCACCGAGGCTTTGATCGCGAAATATATACCCATATGTACTCCGTTATGTGCGAACGCGGACATCCTCCGGCCTGAAGACTGCAGGAGCAGGATGAAGGAACTTTTGTATCGAAAGGAAATATCGGACGGGACAGCAATTTTGTTCGTTGAGCTCTGATAAAAATGTATCGTTGCTGTTTTCCTTTTTATTTTTTTTTTCGTGAATTTACAAGCAACCCGCTCGTGGTGCGGTTCGCGCTTGAGAAAGACGCGAACACAGCCGATTAAAAAAAAGTCATCGACTCAATTAAATCGATGATACGTCGCAATCTCGAATCGGGAACAACTTGACGTCATTATTCGAAGGCGTAGCGAACGAGATGGAGATCGAATTGCACTTTATTTTCATTGGATTGTAGCCACGAAGAATGATGCAAAGCAAAGCCGTCGCATGGGGACAACACTTTTAGACATTTGCTTCAACGTTTGCGGACGCTTTCGCAGTTTTGAAAAATCAGTTTGACTTAAAATGCACGAAAAAGTATACGCAATTATAAGTGGAACAATTGTAAATTTTGTAAAATTTGCATCGTCGTATCGATTCTCGAAAAATTCAAGTCGGACTATGCTGTTCGTGTGTAGAAAATGGCATCACTAAATTTCAAACTTTGTCGAAGTTGGAGGGCGGTAAAAAAAATCGATGTCCACAATACATACACAGACATATTTTCAAATATTTCTTTATAAATGTGATGGTTTTGAATGAAAATTCGGGATACATACTGATTGAAATGTCAGAAAAAATCACTAAAAAGCCCCCTCTAGGGAGCAAAAAGTGCAAACATAATTTTAAGCTATAAGTAATATATTTTTGAAATTAAGATATAAAAAAAATATTTTAAAATAGACAAAATATAAGGTATATAGTGTGACGATGAATAAAGGAAAAAAGTCCGCAAACCGAAACGTCTTCGTTTTGCATGGTATGGAAGTTTGCATCGTTGAAATGCAACGAAAATATTTTTTTTTCTCATATTCCCGACTTTTTAAAATTACATCTAGTCTACGAAAGTACCGGCAACAGTTTTGAAAATCCTTATTCAAAATTCATAACCAGAGGTTGCAAAAAATATTCTGGCTAATAATAAAAATGAAGAAATTAAAAAATTAAGGATTTCTATTGCATTGCAACGATGCACACTTCAACATCATCCGGTTGCAACCTTCCACGTCTGCCGATCGCTCGCATAAATTGTGAAAAAGTGTGTCCTTGAAATACCTGCAAAAAGGTCCTTAAATCGAAACTTCTCCGTTTGCATAGTATCGAAGTTTGCATCATTGAAGTGCAACGAAAATATTTTTTTCTCGTATTCCCGATTTTTTAAATACATTTAGGCTACGAAAGTAATTACAACATTTTTAGAAATTCTTATTAAAAATTCACACCAAAAGGCTGTAAAAAACGTTCTAACTGATAATAAAAATAAATAAATGAAAAAATGAAGAAGAATTTCCGTTGCATTGCAACGATGCAAACTTCGATTCGATGGCAACCTTCCACGTCCGCCGACCGCTCGCGTAAATCGTAAAAAAAAAATTGTCCAGAAATTCACCGCAAAGTCAAAAGTGGAAATGCAAAGAAAATATATTTTTTTTGTAATCCCGATTTATTGAAATTACATTTAGGCTCTGAAAGTAAATGCAACACTATTGAAAATTCGCAACCAGAAGCTGCGAATAAAAGATTGTAAATAATAATAAAAATGGAGAAATGGGAAAATAAAGAAGAATTTTCGTTGCACTGCAACGAATTTCAATCTGGTTGCAACCTTCCTCGTCCGCCGATTGCTCCCGTAAATTGTGAAAAAGAAAAGCCTGTCCCGGAATTTCCTGCACGCCGCGATTTTCCAAATGGACCATGAGATAAGAGCGGAAAGGTTCTTACGCAGCTGGAAGGGAAAAACAAACACGTAGCAGGACCGACGAGATTTCCATGCGGCTATTACTCTTCTGCAGTTGCGACGGTGGTTCCCCCGGCCCGGACCACACGGCGCGTGTGTCCGCACACGCGGGGTTAGAAAGCGTGGGCGTGCATACGAGCGAGCATACCATAACCGCGAGTATCGTCGGGGAGCCGTGCGTGCGCGCGATCAGACCCAACACGCGTAACACAACAATACCCGCAGCCTTTTCGGAACGGGCCTCCTCTCGATGTTTAGTAAATACGTTATCGTGAACATGAACACCGTGGACGGGTACGTACGTACACACGCACGGGCGTACGTGAGAGGCTGACGCGGACGCGGTATGGCCTCCCGTGAGAAACAATTTGGGATAAAGCGAGGGAACGCGCCACACACTACGAGAGACGAGAAAAGGGAGATCGAAAAGGGCCATTAGCCTCACCACTCTCACGGCGTCTGTCTCGGACAAACCGATATTTATCCTTCCTCTAGGGGTACTTACGAAAAAGAGACGGAAATCCTCGTACGAATTTATTTTCTATGCATACCCTTTTGTTGAGATGTTTTTTAAAAGAAGCGGTCAAAGTGCGCGTCCTCGTTGTTGGTAGCATTATTGTATTAATGAATTGTCATTTACTGTCCAATAGTTTGCTAGCTAATTATTCTCAAAGAGTACTCGATTTAGGCGGGAGCCTGAATTAGAAGGTCCAATGAAGCGGTTTTTGGGGAATTTTTTTAGAAGGGAAAAAAACAAGTGAGCCCAGTAAACATTGAGGTATCTTTTCGTGTATATTTGAAATGTATAAAACATGTTTTTCAACATGAAACAGTAAATGACTGCAGATTTATTAGCCTATTCCATGTGCGTTTTGCCACTGCAGTCCCCAATCGGCGGGAAAGAGGCAGCTCGTAATTCTCGACTGAAACAAAAAAACCAATAAAATTTTCAATTGTCATAAATTTTTCTTCTGGGTGAAGTAAAAAACAGCTGACAAAAATCGTGTGATTATAACTTTTCTCAGGTTTGAAAAAAAATGTGTTAAAAAACCACTTCAACGTGCTGAAAAATTATTTAAAAATACTTTTTCAACATCTTATTTAATTCACTTACATAGATGAGATTTTTGAACTGAAGAAAATAAACTTTGGTTTGATTCAATAGGTCGTTTAGTTTTCTTTGCTATCACGCCCGCCAATTTGGAAAAAACGTGAAAATGAAAATTGGAGAAAACGCGCTTCAGAGTTTTCAATAGGAGGAAATATCAATATCAAATATCGCTCGCTTCTCTGCTTTTGGCCGTGTATCTTCGAAAATATTTAGAATTGGCCTCTTTAACTTCGTAAATATATTCTTGGATAGTTTATCGATTTTGGAAATTAAAAAGAAGATTTTTCCGACCTTCTAATTCAGGTTCCGGCCTTAATGGAGGACTCTCATATAAATTAATTACTTTCACAACGTCCCTAAGTAATTAATAACTCTCGTATAAATTAATTACTCTTAAAAAGTCCCTCTTTAATTGATTACTCTTCTATAGATTAATTACTTATAAAAAATCCTCAATTATTCAATTACTTTCGTATACATTGATCACCCTCGTTAATCAAGTACTCTCAAACGGTACTCAATTAATTAATTACGCTCACATTCATTAATTACTCTAGAGAAAGCTATCTAATAAATTACTCTGAAAATAATTTATAAAGAATTTTAAAAATTACGCTAAAAATAGACAAAAATATTCTAAAAAGCTACTCTAAACTTGCTCTACAACGATAAACAAAATGTTCATAATGAATTTAAAAACAACAAATATAATGTACGGAATGAATCTTCAAAAACCCTAAAAATTTCTTAAAAATAGAAAATATAATAGGAAAAAAATTAATTTGAAAAAAACTAGAAATATGAAAAATAATTTAAAAAAATGAATATAATAAACTCTAAAATCACACAAAAAATAAAAAAATATTAAAACAATGAATCTAAAAAAATAAAAAATTACACTAAAAAGAAATTTGAAATAATATTAAACATAACGCCAAAAATAATTTTGAAAGAATTGAAAACTTACTCTTAAAAAACTCCACGATTACTCTCAAAATAATTCTAAAAAGTACTCTAAACATCTAAGATGACTGAAAAAATTCATTACCTACTTTCAATTCCATTAATTCATGAATTACTCTAAAAAAGGTTGCGACTTTATTCGTTGCTCGTTGAACTGTATTCTACGAACATTGATAATTATTGGTATTTGACACGCAATCTTTTTTCGAATAGAGTCGAAAACATGTCCGCCAAAATCTCTCAAAAATTCAAAGAACCATTTATTCTTCTCGACGAGTTTAGTTTTTTTACCGAAACGAATTATTTTACAGCAACCGTAATAGTTCGTTCAGTGCCTGAATGTACTGAACGAACGAATCGCACATATCCAAATTAAAAGGCGTCCCAGTGTCTCCGAAGATCTAAAAAATAAGATCATTGCGGAATGTTTCGATCGCGCAAGCTCCAGTCCACCTTAAAGCAGCCATCCAACGAACGTGGACGAAAAGATTCCCAATAGAAACTCGAGCGTAAAATTTGTCCTTTTCTTTCTCCCCCGACGTCATCGCGAGGACAATATCATGATTTACCCGTGACTATTCGACTGTGCAGAGTGAAGCTAACAGAGTGCAATATTTCCGTTGCGGGGTGCAAACCCCGCGATCCCATATAAGGTTGATGGGCCCGCAAGCCGGATATGCACCTCGTGTTGTGTCCCCCAGGGGGCTCATCACGGAATAGTCTCTCCAAAGTCTCGCGGGTATTCCCCCCCGCGACTCATCGCGCCTTTAAACCGGCGGAACTTGCATCGATCCGCGCAGAGTCGAGTACGAAGACCCCTAAAGGAGTTTCGCAAATGGTGGAGGGATTCCAAATCCCCAGTCATATTTGACGGCGAAACTGCGATCGGCGTCGCGACGACCGTGTTCCAATTATTTTATTTTGCAAATGCACATCTTCAAATCCCCCGTTTCTCGTTCCACTTTGTTTTTCTTCTTTGCCGTCTTCCTGCTCTTTTCGTCTCCTCAATTTTCTCTCTCCTTATGAAACGGCTGGCGATACCCGAGGAGGAATAATGTCGCGTGACGCACGCACGTGCACGTGGCACACTCGGGGGAAAAGCGATACAAGCATCATCGTAGTGCTGCTGCCGCCGAGCCAGGCGAGAGTTGTAAGTCGTTTGCAGGCAACAAGCCGGACGAACTCTCCCTCTATTTTCGTCCTCATCAGTCACCTCTCGCTATACGGAGCCCCCAGAGATGAGGAGGGAAAGAGAGGAGAAGGAGGGCAAAAGAGAGCGAAATAGTCATCTCGTTTTCTGGGTGATTCTACTCTCTTCGTTTGTGTACCAGACTTCACTTTGCCATAACTATACACGTACGAATGTATGCAGGTGTGCGTGTATGTGTGTGTGTGTGTGTGTGTGTGTGTGTCTCCTCTCGCGAGAGAATTCCGCTCCATGTCTTTTCGCGGTTGCGGATAAACCGCAACCGAGTCATCGGACTACACTTGCAACCGTCTCAACTTCCAGGGGCGGCTTGCATTCTGCAGACACAACACACATCGCACAGCGTGTGTGGTCATGGAAGACACACCGCTGTGAGACATCACCGAGCCAAGGCTGCTGGCCTAGACACCGCCACTGAACACGCGCATCTTCGAAACTTCACCGCGCAGTGGGTATTCGCGAACTTTCGTCGATTTATGTATGTTTTGTCATATATATATATATATATATATATATATATATATATATATATATATATATATATATATATATATATATATAGACGTCGTCGTCACCGTTTTCGGTGTTTTCCCAAACAGCTGTTTCGTAGCCCTGCTGTGATGGGAGGAACATGACTCTCTACCGGGCTCGTGAACGAATGGACCTCTTCGTTGATCGGAACACCTGAATGATGCGGTTTTGTTCTAAGGAAATAGGAATGGTTAGGATGGGCTGGGGTCGATAGAAACACGGGTCAAATGAAACAAGGGGACGTACACAAATTACGTAACGCAAAATTTCCTAATTTTGACCCCCCTCCTCCACGTAACAGGACCATAACGCCTGGCCGGAAACTCGCCCCTCCCCCATTCCGTTACGTAACGGGCGCTTAAACGTCAATAATTGCGTTTTTTTCACAGACTTGACTAATTATTAAAGGATCGGGTTTATACTCATTTTATGAAGTATACATTCATGTAGTTTTATACCAATTTTTATGACAAAATCTTGAAAATTAACCGAGATGTACGCCTTGATTTGACGACGAAAAAAAAAAATTCTCCTCATTGTCCTATCGATATCTTTGTAAAAGGTTATCTGTGAATTAAAAGTCAACAATTTATCGACATCTATAAAAATGAAGTTATCGTTGTGCATAGCCGTTTTTTAATTCTGGTTTTTTTACAAAATGCCGTCAGTTTGGGCAGTTTTTTCTATTTTCAAGACCCTTTTTTGTATTCAAACAGTCTTTAAAAATAGTCATTATCAACATTTAAAAATCGACTACGTACAACCTTGGTCACTGCGATTACAAAAAAGACAATAAAAAAATTGAAAATCGGTTGATAAGTTTTTAAGTATTCGCTGGAACAAGGTCGAACAAAGTAGTTTCAAGAAAAAACGCGCTCAAACTTTTCGTTCCGTTTTTCTTGATATAAAGTTGTTTTTCCTCCAATATTGATACTTACATTACCGTATCTAGTCGTGGGCGATATGACGGTTCTTCATCTTTATTATATTTCACAAAATAATAAGAGCCTGCACTTTATCTATTGTGAACGATGCCACACCTGTAGGAACTGAGGGCACTAACCGGTCGTGCTACGTGTTCTCACTAAAGTGATTGTAATTCAGTAAATGCTCGGACTTTTGAACAAAAATGTTGCCAGCATATTTTTGAATATATATACTGTCAATAATTATGAAAAACAAAAATTTTTTTTTTGAATTTTGCTTGGGGAAAGTGGGAAAGCTACTGTGCAAGTTATTGCAGTGACCCTCCAGTCCCCCTTAACTGACATTTTATATGGAAGGCTGTCAACTTTCTGCGGTATAATTGCGCGCGATTTTCTAATTCAAAATCGAACATGCAGGAGTTTTGATATTTCTGGCAGTTCTAAAATGGTTACCTACCGCAAAGCTTGACCCCCCTCCCCCCCACGTACGTAAACCGCCACGCTTGGCCGACCCCCCCCCCCAATTGCGTTACGTAATTTGCGTACGCCCCCCAAGTTGATTAACTCGAAGACAGTGACAGCAGCGTGGCCCTGAGGAGGGAAGGGACTGCTTTGCGTTTTGGAACCTGTCGCTCAATGCGCGTCGCCCCCCGAGCGCGTCGGACATTTTTCTGTGGGTGCATCGCTTTTTCGACATAAAAAATAAGTGTTTTATAATTGGTATCTTGCGTATTGCTCCAAAACTATTGTTCCTTCTTCATCGTTGTTTACAATCATCATTACTATGAATATCCTAGTTGATTTTATTTTGGTCAGTACCTACCTACAACATTTAGGTTTTTTACTGTTTGATAAATTATTTGAAGCGAGGGTGTGGGGGCAGTTGAAACGTGTTTCTATTGACCGTGAACTAACATTTCATACGCAGGCAAGTTTTCCAAATCTTGTTTTATTTTTTAGATGCCAAGAAATCGTCCGAAAAATAAAATAATATTAAACAACCTTAATATACCTTCAGTGATACTCAAACTGGAATGAAAAGCAATAAAACTGATTATGTTAATTAAAAGTATAATTTATTCATAACAAACATACTTTATCACTTCATACACATCATTTACAGTACCTGGGTTTCGTAGAAACATTAGTTCAATCAGCTGAAAACAGCTATTTCAACTAACCCCAGGCACTGTTTCGATTGACCCCGACACAGGGTCAAATGAAACGTTTTACGAGGGTTTCTAAATAGTTTCTACCTAAGAAGACCTAACTAAGGTCATGTAAGAAGCAAAATCAATAATGCTATCATATAGCCAGATAATCTAGTTATAATTAAAGCCCATTACCAAACGGATAGGGTATAAAAAGAAGTCACACTAACGATTTTGTCAAAAACGTTCCAATTTACCCCAGCCTACCCTACTCTTTGACATTACGAATGAGGGGTAGAGAATGTGACAAGGATCGGGTGAAGTTGTTTTTTTGATGTTCGAGAATGGCGAAGAGAAGTGGTTTTTTGATGTTCGAGGATGGCGATTGTTTAATTTCAGACACATCCGATTGGGCAATTGGATGTGTGAATTGCCCAAACCTGGGCAATCAACACGGTTCTATGAAATCGATTATTGTAATGTGATAAATTATTGAAAATGCAATCATTTTGCAATGTGATAAATTATTGAAAAATATTTGAAAAATACGCCAATGTACTTTCAACTCTTTTCTACACGACCATACCGATTATTTTCAAAAAGTGAGATTTTAAATATGCAAATAAAATGTCCCATTTTCCCGAATGTACTGGAAGGTATTCCAGGTCAAAGAACGGCTGGGGTCTATTTCACCCGGTGTGACCATCAAGGGTTAAACACATTTTTTTTAAAACATGAGAAAAGTTATAATTTCACGATTCTTTCAGCTTTTCCTTATTTCACGCAGGAGAAATATATGACAATTGAAAATTTCGATGGTTTATTTGGTTCAGTCAAGAATCACGAGCTGCATCTTTCCCGCCAATTAGGGACTGCAGTGGCAAGATGCACATGGAATAGGCTGATAAATCTGCAGTAATTTATTGTTTCATGTGGAAACATTTTTTTCATATATTGAGAGTATACATGAAAAGATACCTCAATGTTTAGTGAGCTCACTTGTTTTTTTTCTTCTAAAAAAATTCCCGAAAAAACGCTCTTTTTTGGACCTTCTAATCCAGGCTCCCGTCTTAAGGCGAGGGTAGGGGTTTCAGCGTGAAAAAAAAACACGTTTTTGCGAATTTTTTTCATCTACATGGATAGAGTAAATTTATCGAAACCTTTTGTACATTGTTAAGTGTCATTTCAAGAACATTCCGTGGAATTTGTACGCGAAAATATCCACAAACAAGCCGGTGCCGCGTTTTTCTCGAAACCACTTTTTCAAAGTCCGTGTTCACTGCCATTTGAAAACTACATAACCGATTCATTTGAAACTTGGTACACACTTTCTACGTATAAAATACCTCCCCCCAACGGTTGGTTCGATATTTTTTTCACATTGAGGGGGTTTTCCACCCCCAAAATGGCGGAATTTTTCGTGAAAAATAGTACTTTTCACTTTACATAACCACCAAAAATTTAGAAATTAAAAAAAAATTATCCAAGACGGTTGGGGGGCGGATTTGACGATACTTTGACTAAATTTTAATGGTACTTGATTTCAGATAATTTCTAGGTGAGATACAGTGAACACCGCAAATCGTGTTTTTCCAAAGGCGTTCTTGGAAAAGCTTTGTCACCGGCTTGTTTGTGGATATTTTCGCGTACAAATTTCACGGAATATTCTTGAAATGACACTTAACAATGTACAAAAGGTTTCAATAAATTTATTCTATCCACATAGATGAAAAAAATTGGCAAAAAAGTGTTTTTTTTTCACGCTGAAACCCCTACCCTCCCCTTAACCCTTCGAGTGCACATCTCCGCCGCAAACCTATAAGTGCATCTTGGGTCAATCTGATCCAAGGCATTTTTCAAATCGTTGTATTCCGGTAAATATGCTTTTTTTTGTAGAGACGTTTTTTGTAGTGAATTATGCATATTTCATTGCCCTCAAATTTGTTTTTTGATGAAAACGAAAATTGAATGCCAACAAATTCGTTCAAAGTGGGGCATACGTTGAAAAATACGTACTTACACGTAAAAAAGCACCGGGTCAAAACGACCCAGTGAGCACTCGAAGGCTTGAGCAACTCTGCCAAACTCTGGGCATCTTCATATTTTCGTACCTTCCTCAAGACTATAATCCGACAGACTTGATAAAGCTGCCGTTGCATTGTCCCTCTCGAGAGACGTTCCTCCAATGACAATTGGAGCTTTGCATTTCTAGACTCAAGATTAAGGGTGACCGCCTCAACGATCCGCGGTAGGCAATGAACGAGAGTTCGTTCGCGTTAATTTGCCCTGCCAAATGGAAACCCAACGATGCCAGTTTAGTTTGCCAGCGCATTGCCGCGAACGCCTCGATGTGATAAATCGACCGGATGGGAAACGTCATACTGGTCAAGGAACTCTATGGCCATCAGCGTCCGGCAAAGTTCAACGACGAGAGTCATGTCTTCCCGTCGGCGAATAGTCTGGCACGAGCCAGGGGCACTCTTCTAAAATCGTGTTTCGCTCTCACGTTTCGCGGCGCACACATACGCACACGATTCACCACACGTTCTTGATCCGTGGCAGTCGCGTACAGCAGGTGGCGAAAAGATCGTTCTAAAATTATCATTTCTTCGCTCGCCTGCTCGCACTCGCTCGTTCTCCACGATCCACACCGAGACTCGGCTCGTTTTCTGGTACCCTTAATAATCGTGTGGCACACCGAACACCGCGATCCCCGCCGGTCCGATGACCGAGAGAGATGCTCGCGCGAACGGGACCGTAATATTGAGCCAAAGCTAGGTCGAATAGAAGAGAAGGTGTTCCGGTCCCTGATGAACCCTTCATTCGACTCGAGTACATTGACGTCATCTACATCTACGTCATATTATACAGGGTGTCCCTCGTATCTCTTCCACCCGAAATAACTCGGTAATTATCGACGTCACAAAAAAATGTTCCAGACAAAAGTTGTACGGTGTGAAGGGGGCCAATTTTTTTCTTTATTTCGTTCGAGGCGCTAACGCACAGTGAAGGTCACCTCCATTTTTTCAAATGGAATGGTACATTTTTTCTCAACCATCTTGTGGAGCACCTCAAGTCGCTTAAAAAACATTAGGGGGTCAAAGTCGTTCAAGGTCATTTCGAACACCTATTAAAATTAAATACAAATGTAAATATCTAAAAGATATTTAGATTTGTATCATCGATAATGACCTTGAATGACCTTGAAGGGCTTTGACTCCCTGATGTTTTTTTATGCGAGCTTCACACCGTACAACTTTTGTCTGGAACATTTTTTTGTGACGTCGATAATTACCGAGTTATGTCGGGTGGCAGAGAGAAGAGGGAAACCCTGTATATGCGGGATACGTTTACTCCTTTTATCTCATCGTAAGGGTTCACGCTGGATACAATCTCAGGCGCAAGTAGCTGATATGGAAAACTGTCGAATAATGGCATTTTAAGGTTCCATCGGTGGAGTGCAACGAACATTCTTTTGGGTTCTTTTAGTTCTCGGCTTGTATCACTCTTTGAAATTCTTTCCTGCATATGCAGGTTCTACGTTTTTAAAACCCGTGCAGAAGTTGTCGTTGGGAACCAATTGAATTCAGATACTTGTCTCCACTTTCTGATAGGAATCCAATGGGCCATCGCATTGGATACCTATACTAAGACGGGATTCTCCAATGTACGGATCCAATTTAAATCCTAAAGGATTCCCACATTATCGAGCAGAATCCGATACCACTCTTGATTGATCACATTGCATTCTGCATGTTGAATTTTCTGAACGAAGTATTTAGATATGAAAAATGAGTGGATCTTGAAAAAGTATAAATCTTATCTTAAAAAGGTATAAATCTTGTCTTAAAAAAACATATCTTAAATCGATTTGAATCACATCACTGGAAATGCACTGTAATGATCGTTTGTGATTTATTTTACTGCACTTTGATATAATATAACCACACACGTACACGCTCACGAAGCGTACGGGTTATGTTTCAACATGCAGAGTTCTTTTTCGTGACTTTTTACATATTTTCGATCGGAACGTGGCAAGAATTCTCAAACGTCGTCCATGGAGAAGCAGTGCAGAATCCACTTGGATCCCAATGAGGACTACCTATGTCCGGTGTCCCTAAAAAATGCCTATAGAGCCAATATGTGGATGCATCTTGGGACTTTCATACAAATTTGCGCACGGGATCAGGAATGGTTATTTTATTTCGGGAGAACCAACAAATTCCAGTTGAGAATTTCAAATAAAAAATTCTCAATTGACGTCAATCAGGAAGTAGCGTGGAATCCGCTTGGGTTCCAACGTAAACTTCCTACGTGCGGCATCCCTCCCAAATCCGTGTAGGATGTGGTAGGGTCTGGATACTCCCCAACAAATTTCTGCACGCGTAACAATGCTACAAACATTCGAGTGAATTTAAAAGACCGGAAGACCAAACGGCAATTTAGAAAAAAATTGACGGGCAATTAAAAAAAAATTCATTACACATAGGCGATGCAAACTTCAGCGACATCTCAAATATGGTTTTAGATGTCAAGTAAAATCCAAGTCTCAAATTTCCAGTTGAAAAGGTTTTTGTTAATTATTTTTCACCTATATTCGTTAATATTTAACTTCATTGGGGCACACAGTTTGACAAAAAATGTATGGAAGAGCTGATCCCGAAACTAAGCAGAGTCTCAGTACAATTAATTATGTTACAATTGTTATAGAATTATGAATTGAGCGGTTGTGACATTTAAAAAAAAAAAATTCCATCTATAAATTATTTGCACAAAAAATGTACAAAATTCTGTCGCATTTTTCCAATATATTTTTTCGCCTTTTTTGAGACCCACCAGAATGCATGCAAAACTAGTGCAAATACAAAATGTCACGATTTCTGAAACGTTCAAAGGTTGGTCGATCAAATTTTGCATACAAACGTTCTAAACGGAAGTAACGATGCATCGCATTTTTATGACCATGGTAGCACTGCTGTAAGACTCCCATACATGCTCAATATCACACCGAGCTCGTGAAGTCTTTATAAAGTGGACTGTATGCGCATAATGCATTATTACATCAATCCTACAGCTTTGGGCGAAGACAAAATTGGCTAATTTCCACGATTTTTTAAAAAAGGAACAATTTCTTTACTTTTTTTGAGTCTTATGCATTATTACTATTGGCGGTTGCACGGTATTTTTTATTAATCTTTCAAAATGACGGGGGTATGGCGCGGTCTTCTACACTGCATTTTCAAAACTGGCGTGACGTATAGCTAAAGAAACGAATCAACCATTCTGAGGAAATTTGATATAAATCTTTCCAACCTTATTGACGAAGATCCTAAAGGTTTTGAAAAAAAAGTATTTTTGATTGCAAAATGTAGCCATTTTTTACCGAAAATTCAATCTTTTTGTTTCAAAGCGTACCATATCATCGACTTACAACTTTTGTCACTTTTTCTTGGTTCATATTCTGCGTATGAGTATTAATAAAAGAAAAATCTTCTTTAGTTTTTTTTTCAAATCAATCCCGCCGACGCCAAGTGTCTCGCCGTCTCACAAAATCCATCACAACGCGTTCAGACGACCGTGCCATACCTCCGCTATTATTAAAGTTAATTAAAAAGACACCACGTGACAGCCAAAACTAGTAATAAAATATACCCTAAGTCTCAAAAAGAGCAAAGAAGTCTTTCCTCAAGGGGCTATACCAGTGAACGCTGAAAATTTGAGTGATTTTCGGGAATTTTTTTGGAAGAAAAGTACTCAATTAAATGTTTCGGAAAATTAAGAATATATTTGGCTATATTAGACCTATATTACATAATTTTTTCATAGAAAAATATTGAGATCCAAGCGACTTATGCGCAGCCTTTGGAGGCGCCGAAAAAAAGTTCCTCCACTGCTGACATGATTCCGGCCGATTGAGTAGCTGAAACCGAAAAAGGAAACAATGTCGTTAAACTGGAAGGTATTTCCTGTAGAATGACGTAGGATTTTCGAAAAATATCAAAATCTAACAAAATGGCGTAGTTATGAAAAAAGTCTGTTTTCTTGCCTATAAAATGATGGTTTGTTTCGGTTTTGGATTTTTCAATGCCAAATCGTCAATTTTCATCCAATTATAAATATCCTACGTCATTGTAGAGTAAATATATACAAGAGTACTCAGTTCAAATTTCAAGTCAATCGGATAATTGCTCTTTGAGTTACGATGTCAGCAAATGTGAAAAATCTCATTTCGAGAAAAACGCGTTTAAAGATTTAACTATCGATTTTTGCAAGATAAAATGATATTGATATAAATGATATAAATGATAATGTCATTCTTGAAAGTATAAACTGTCGAATAAGGCAAAAAAAAATCGATTTTTTGAAAGTGTCACACTGGTATAGCCCCTTAAAAAATCATGAAAATCAACCATTTTTTTTCCTCGCTTAAAGGTATCTCCCCCCTTAATCCCTACCGACGTTTGTACTTTGTACAGTACAGATGAATTCGCTTAACGGCAGGGCGATCATTTCGAAAAAAATCGTCTCGTCGCAGCTTCTTCGTATATCGCAAGAAGTAATTCCTATAAATTGCCAAGGTACGGGATAAGTAACGATCTACATTATAGCAGAGTGCGGGCAATCGTTACACGTATAGATCTTGCGCTCTTGCTCTTTCTCTCGCGAGCAGGATCGTGAGGATCAGCGGGTCAAGCGTGTACTAATTTATCGTCGTACTTATCTCTCCCTACGCCACGATCGTAATTATTCATTATAAACTGTTGTATGCTCTTTGGGATAATAACGAAACCCTATTCCACCTCTCCCTCTCGCTCTACCCCCCCCCCCCCCCCCCCGATATGCGCGTATTATACTCAGCCGCAATGATCGCCGGTCCTGCACGATCGTTTCTTTCTCTCTTCTTCAAATTTCCTGTTTCCATTTTTGTTTCTCCAGGTCAAGGGGATCAGTACGGTGCGAGCAAGGGTCCGAAGAACGGCGGCTTGTTTCCATCGACTTTCAACGTTGCCACGAAGGCCGAGATATTCGCCAATGCTACTTGCGGCGAGGAGGGACCCGAGACATTTTGCAAGCCCTCGGAATCGTCCAGATGCGCAGTTTGCGACGCCCGAAGTCCCGATCCCGGCAAGCGGCACAACATCAGCCACGTGCTCAATCCTGATCCTGGAAAATGGTGGCAGAGCCCGACTCTCGCCCAGGGCGATCGATTCGAGTACGTGACGATCGTTCTCGATCTTAGACAGGTTAGTGCCTCGAGGACGGGTAATTACTTCGTTTTATTCGCGTGAGTGTACTGAAACTTCACATAAATTGAATACTGCCTCGTTTAAGGGGCTGCATCGACCTACAGGCCACGAAAAAAAGTTGGGTAACGGTTGGTAAAAAAGAAACGCATTTTTTAAAATACGAAGGTACATATATTGGAAGCCTTAAAAAAAAACATCGTCAAAAAATACAAAAAAACATGGCCGCGAGCAGATGATAACATTTTTTCGCGACGTTTGGCGGTGGACACTCTTCAGCTTAAACCGTCTATCTGACATCTAAAAATCAAACGGGTTATTTTAGTTGCCAATAAATATGAGTCGTTGACGATCGTCGATTTGTGAAATTATTTTTTTTAAACAATGTGGCGACGAATTGAAACTCGAGCATACAAAGTCTATGAAAAAAGACGTCATTTTTATGTAACTTAAAAAAAATGAAGATCGATTTAAAAAAGTGAAGTCTAGGGAATATTCTAGAGGACTAAGTTTCGGGAGTCTTTTCAGGCTTGATGAAAAAAAAACAGTAATATTTGTCCATCGATTTTTTCACATTTTTTGTATTGTTGTTTCGAGAACTTATAAAAAAAAGTTTGTGCAAAAAAAAATTAAAATTGACGAGTTTATGAACATCTAAATATGGCCGTGAAAAAAGGATTGAGGTGGTTGACATGATTTCAAAGCTCCTATTCATCTGAAACAGAAATAAAACTAATTTTCTTAATCAATAATTTCTAAATCAATTGCGCTCTATTTTTTCAAGGTATATTTTTTTTAAATGGTGATAATAATTTTTTGCAATGCTCAAACTGGGGATGATAGGGGGATATATACTGAAGGTCCATACCAAACTTAAAGTTAATCGGTTGAATAGACGTCGAGATTTTATGTCAATCAGGTTCAAAAAATAGTTTCGTCAAAAACGCATTTAAAGTTTTGAGTACAATTTCGGACGACCACAACTATCTAAGGAGTATAATGGCATGTTATACTTGTTATATTAGTCGGCCATTCCTGCCTCGCAAGTGTGCCTTCCTCGACTTCGAAATGATGATTTTCGGAAGTTCGTTCTTCCCTCCGAGCGGTTCTAGCTTCCTCAGAAGCTTCTGAACTTCGTAGCTCCGACCTGGTCCCGTTTCGAATCGCTATAACCACATAAATATTGGGAATTTCGAAATTCCTCTTTTATTCTCAAGAGTCCATATTTTGAGAAAATGCCGAAAAATCAATTTTTTTCCAATTTCTGGACCAGAATACTGCCTTAAGGAGAGAAAAAATCCTCCGAGACTTGTCCAAATTTATATCGGTAATATATCTTTTATCGGTAAGTACCCCCAACCTTGTCCTCAGCATTCGTTCGACTCGTTCCGAAGGAAGTTAATTTTGAATAGCGCTTTGTGTATAGAAAATAATTCTTCCGAGGATTAGTTGGAGAAAACATCATTTATTTTCCCATGTACTATCATAATATTTTGTAAGGCGGGCTTGTTTTGACGAAGTTTCGAGACTGTCCCGCCTCGTAATTTAGGTCCGAAGAAGAGTCGTGTATCTCTGAGGACCAGTCCCTTTGACTGCACACACATACACACACACACACACACACACTTATATATCAGTCCCCATGGAGAAAGTATCATTGTGCGTGCGTTTTATCTGGATTTATGTCTCTTTTCTCCTTTCCTCCCTGATTTGTTCGAAACACGAACGAGAGGCTCATCTCGTTCTATGTTCGTCTTGCACCGAGGTATGCGCGCGCTTCGGGCTGCGTCGCGGCCAACGAGACACCGAGCAGCAAAACTGCATCTGAGAGAAGAGAGGCGGCCGATGGAAAAGAGCGATGAAGAATAACGATGGAACAAGAAGAGAAAAAAAAACATCGAGAAAAAGAACGATTGAGATTGCGCGAGGAGGAACTAGGTGGACCTTAAGGGGCGAGAGAGTACGAGCAAAAGGGCCAAAAGGGGAACAAGCGTAGAGGGAGGTAGAAGGGAGCAGAGAGAGAGATAGAGAGAGTAAGGAATCTTTTGATCCTTTCCGGGAATTCGGCGGCGTATGCCAACCAGGTATAACCATAACAAGGAAAGAAAGAGGAAGAGAGAGAGAGAGAGAGAGAGAGAGAGAGAGAGAGGGCGAAAGAGAGAGCTCTCTCCAGCCACTCCTACAAATTGCGAGCTGTGGCATAACGTTTTAACGAGGACCCCGTGCGCTCGCTTTGCTCGGCCCTTTTTTTCTTAAGGGTCGCTTCTCGCGCACGGTAATGGGACTATAGTGCGGTCCCGTCGAATTCTCTTTAAAACATCCTGACTCTCGATATACGTACACACATACACACACAAATATATATATATATACCTACAAATAAGGACGAGACGGGCGACGTCAACGTCACGGAACGATCGTACAATCCCCGTCGATGAAATAGGCAGCAAAAATTGATAGCTACTGAAGTTTCATTACACATACATCGGAAGAAAAATGTGCCAAAAAATAGAATTGAAAAAAATCCTATCACTCACTTTGTAGACATACTGGAGTGATCTGCCGAACTTTTCCATCCGATAGTTGTATCACGAGAACTGTCCGACAAAAATAACGTGAGTTATCACTGATGTATTCCCTGAGAGCTACGTGCAAATAATTACAAGTGAATTATAAAGATTATAAAATTATTTTTTTGATTGTCTAGATAATTTTATCTGCAGTAGATAATGGTATTTTTTATTTAGATAATGCCTCTAGAATCTAGGTTATGAAGATAATGTGTCCAAAATCTAGATGAAGTTAGGTCTGTGGAAATTTATTGAGTTATTTATCTAGAAATCTAGATAAATGTAGATAATATTATCTAGACAATCAGAAGAATAGATATTATCATCCTTGACAATTTATTTTACGTGTCAATAAATATGACTTCATTATCGAGATGATAATATCTATCATTTTGATTGATAAGATAATTTCATCTGCAGTAGATAATGGTATTCTTTATCTAGATAATGCCTCTATAATCTTGGTTATGAAGATAATGTCTCTAAAATCTAGAAAAAGTTATGTCTCTGGAAATGTATTGAGTTGTTTATCTAAAAAAATATAGATAAATGTAGATAACAATATCTAGACAATCAGAAGAATAGATATTATCATCTTGACAATTTATTTTACGTGTAAATAACTACGATGTAATTATCGAGATGATAATATCTATTATTTTTATTGATAAGATAATTTCATCTGCGGTAGTTAATGGTATTTTTTATGTAGATAATACATCTATAATCTGGGTTATGAAGATAATGTCACTAAAATCTAGATAAAGTTATGTCTTTGGAAATTTATTGAGCTATTTATCTAGAAATCTAGATAAATGTAGATAACATTATCTAGATAGTCAGAAGAATAGATATTAACATCTTGACAATTTACTTTACGTGTGAATAACTACGAATTAATTATCGAGATGATTGTATCTATTATTTTGATGGACTAGCTAATTTTATCTGTAGTAGATAATGGTGTACTTTATCTAGGGACTGCATCTATAATTCACGTTATCAATATGATTTCTATGAAATGTAGATAAAGTTACCTCTCTAGAAATGTATTTAATTATTTTCCTGGAAGTCTAGATAAAGATAATGTCTCTGGAATCTGGGTAAATGTAGATATAATTATCTAGGTAGGCAGAAGAGTACATATTATCACCTTGATGATTAACTTTATGTGTAAATAACTACAACTAAATTGTGAAGATAATAATATCTATTCTTTTTATTGTCCAGATGATTTCGTCTAGATTTATCTAGATTTCAGACATTATCTTTATCTGGATTTCTAGATAACGGACTAAATGAATTTCTAAAGAGGTACATTATTATAGATTTCAGAGACATCACAATCAAAGGAATATATATTATTCTCTTGATAATATCTAATCTTTTGATTGTCTAGATAATTTTATCTGCAGTAGATAATATTATCCCTCGTCTAGATAATTCCTCTATAATCTCGGTTATCAAAATAATGTTTCTGAAATCTTGATAAAGTAATCATCTAGAAATTTATTTACTTTTTTAGTTTAAAGATCTAGATAAAGATAACGTCTCTGAAATCCAGATAAATGTAGATAAAGTTCTGTCCATCTATAAAATGTTCTAACACCTTTTGTCGTTGATTTTGGAGACGGAATCTCGTATAGATATGCTTGTATTTATCTAAAGGTGATTTTGAAGACATAGGCCGTTGCATAATGTCGAGCATCCGAGTTCGAATGCCCACAAAATCGTGATCACATATGCATATGCACATTCATGCCTTCAATTAGATTGCGAATGTGATGACGTCAATTTTTCATTTTCGTTAGGTCAAGGGCGTTCCACGCTGAGATTAATGATCAGTTCTCATGCGTATGAATGAATCAAGCCTTCCCTCTCTGTCTCCCCTTCTTATTTCTCTCCTGTTGGCACTGCGCTCATTTTTCTCACGTATGATCGTTTGCGGCTGTTTTTCCACTCTCTCTCTCCCTCCCTCCCTCTCTCTCTTATTTTATTATTAAACACGAAAGAAGTACAGGGCGTTCGCACGAACGAGCTATGAATTAATTTGATCATGAGGAAGCATGTATACGGTGGCAATAGAGTCGGCGAGGAGACGACAAACATATGGTCTTTTTACGCAGCCACCTTATTTGGCGCGAGAAGTTCGAAGCAACGACTCATTGGAGATAATTCTGCGGAAGACTGATTCCGTTGCCGCCTTATGCATCATCGAGACTCGCTGCAATTCTCTTGACTCTCGTCTTGCGCGTTTCGTATACGTGAGTATGCGCTGCGTCGTTCTCCAGAGGAGCTCGAGGGTTCTTGAGGTCTCTCTCTCTCTCTCTCTCTCTCTCTCTCTCTCTCTCTCTCTCTCTTTCTCTCTGTGCATAGATTCACGTACGTAAATGAATCTTGTGAGCTTCGTGAAATGAAAATAACAGTAATGAACCAAAATAGCAATTTTTTCAGCTAATTGCATTTCCGACAGTTCATAATGTGTCATTAATTTAAATGGTCGGCATATTTATTCACACATAGCCCATGCAAATTTCGCCTCGGAGCCTCGCGCCAAAATAATTTCCGCCCTATAAAAATTTCCATTAACTTATCACATTTGGAAAATTCAAAAAGAGGCAGGTCCATTCGTTCTGGAAATTCTGTCCGCTCGTCACCGAGTGCACACGATCGGAAAAAAGTCGCAGTACCTGGTGATCAAATTTCCCTTAAGGCGTTGCCCCCACTTGTAGCGCAAAAAGGCCTTTTTCGTGAATTTTTTAAAAGAAAACTACAAAACTTTTTTAATCGATCAATATACCATCGTAAAGAGCACATCTTGAAGAACTTTCAGTAATTTTTTTATTGAAAAATATTACATTGTTTAGTGGCAAATGGCCGTCAATGAAATAATGTTTTTATATACACGGTTTGCGGTGACCAACATTGCGGCGAAGTGGATCATCTGAAGAAAAAAATGCGGATGGATTTAGTCAAATATAAGTATAAACTAGTCTTTAATCGAAGGATTTTAAAAAATATTTATTTTTCACAAAATGGCGGACAGTCAAAGTTAATGGTTCGATTTCAACGAAAAAAACGGCCGTTTTTCGGCTATTTTTTTGGAAATTTGGCCATTTTTTTCGAAAAAAAATCGAACGATTAAAGACTACATTTTTATGTATTAAATAAGCCTGCAAAATTTCAAGAAGATCGGTTCATTAGTGTTCGAGTAATCTTGGTCACCGACTTCAGAAATGCCATTTTGAGAAAAACGCGTTTAAAGTTTCTCTTTCAACGCTCTTTCAACGCGGATTCTTCTCTTTCAACGCTCATATCTCAGTCAATTTTGTTCGGATCGACTTGAAATTTTCAGGACATATTCTCAGATACTTATACTTCAAAAAATGCAATAAAAAAAAACGATTTTTTTCAAAATCGCAAGTGGGGGTAACCCCTTAAACGAATAATTTTCCACGATTTTTTGTATTCAATATTTGCCGAAATATTTTTCTGCTACTTTGGAATTTGCGATTTTTGAAAAATTAATCGCATTCACACGAAATTATCACTGAAATTTTTGGCGGAGAAGATCGGATTCAATTAATTTCTCGACGGCATCAAATTTAATCAGCATTCATTCAATTTACGTGCGGAAGCTGTTTTTCTCTTTTGAACTCACGTCATATTTAATCCCTCTGTGTGTGCGCGCGCGCGCGTGCATATCCTGAAAACGTCGGTGAGGGGTCGTGCCTGAAATCCTTCTGGCGTGAAAGGATTCCTGAATGCTCTCGTAGCATACTTGACAGGCATACACGCCGAGTGTGCGTATCCTCATTGTCCGCGGATTATGACGGGAGAGAAAGAGATCGAGACATAGTGAGAAACAGAGAGCAAGAGAGAGAGAGAGAGAGAGAGAGAGAGAGAGAGAGAGAGAGAAAGAGAGAGAGAGAGAGAAATAGAGAGAGAGAGAGACAAGGACACAATGAGATAGAGAGATTACGAGTCTGCGGGAGACCACTGAGGGAACGAAAAAACTTTGTGCGGGGGTGTAAAGCGTGAAAGAGAATACATCGAGAGAGCGTCTATGCGCATGAAATCCTGCGAGGATCCTTCAATGTCGAAAGTTTCGCTGGTTCAAAAGTGCTGGTTAAATATGAATCATCATCTCCTTTCTTTAAAAGTCCCCCCTCCGCCCCTCTGTCAGCGTCATGCTGACGGTCTGACTAAGGGAAAAGCAACTGTGAAAACTTCGCGACAAGCGTGCAAAACAATGTGGCATCGAGCCAATCTCAAGACTGTTTGTCATTAGTGAGAATTTCACCCGAGACTAACATCTTCCTTCGTTAGTATTCTCGCAAAAAGGCTTTTCCGGCAATCAGCGTGCAAAGTTGTCACGGAACTTTTCCGGGAAGTCGCTCAAACATGATTATGGCCTAATTGCACCGGTGAATTACTAATTAGGCCGCTGTGTTTGTTGTGAATTTTATTTGTGTTCGAGGAGTGAAAGAAATTGACGCCAAGGATGTCCCGGACAGTGAATGTGTCACCACCGATGATCACCGTGACATCCTGAACTTCCAATTATGATCACAATTAGCTGTTAGTTGTAGCATGAAAAAAATCCTCGTGCCACACAAAAATCGTCAAGTCCTGTGCGTCAATGTTTCTTGTGCAAAAGCCCTCAATCGTTAATCAAGCACATTGGCAATGCAGTTGATGGAGGAATTAAATTGTTCCATTTGAATATCAATTTTCAGGGTACTTGCTCTCGAGAATTCGGTCAGCTTTGCTCGCCGATAGAGGGAGCTTTGCTTTGCTCACTTTTTATTCGTGGTTGCGATGAGAATGTGTTCAAAATCTAGGTGGAAATTACACATGTGGATGACAGTATGCAGATGTGTTCGTGGGTGTGGAGATTTCGGAATCTCGGTGTGGAGAAAAGTTTGGATTTTTATTAAATTTCGTATTTTTTGTATTAGGAAACTTCAGTAAACGCTTGAGGGAGGATATCGCTGTGATGGGCCGAACGAAGATCGTTTTTTCCGATTTCTTTTGTCCACTGGATTATTTATTTGGGTTTTCGAAAGAAAGTATGTTATTAAACATACATTGAACTTATTCCATGTAAGTTTTTATCGAAAAAAAAAACAAAAATTCACAACGTCATTGGGGTATAATAAAGCCTTTGTATAAAAAACGGGGTCCAACACCTAGGATTGATTACTCGACAATAGTTGGTCCGACCAATAAAAATAAAAAAGTTTTATAATGTATACAAATGTTGTGCGCAGCCGTTTTTCGAAAAAAAATCCACAAAATGGCGGGTGTTGAAAAAGTGTAATTTTGGCGAAATGTTTACTTATATTCAGGGGCTTAAAAAAATAGTAAACTAAAAAAACGACTACGTACAACGATAGTGACTGGAATTACGGACATTTTGGTTTTTCAATAGAAAATGGTGCAATTAGAGTTATGTTATGCTAGAGTTATGATTTCGGCAAAGTCGAGAAAAACGCGATTGAAATTTTGGGTACACGTAAATCGTTGCGCTCTCACCAAATGGTCAATAACTTGATCAATTTTCCATATTTTAACTTGAACACTTTTTCACATATTCTTGAGTTTGTATACTTTGAGCAAATGCACAAAAAAATCGATTTTTTTTACCGGCCACAATGGTCTCCCGCCTTAATTTCACTGGTGTTGACGTTTGCACCGTTCCAATGCAACGAAAATTCTTTTCGTTTTTCAAATCTCTCCATTTTTATTGTTATACAAAATCTTTTTCACCAGTTTTTGAATATGCATTTTTAATAAGGACTCTCAAAAATGTTTAAATGACTTTCGTAGCTTACGTGTGCTAAAAAAAAATACGTGTATACGAAAAATACATTTTCGTTGCATTCCAACGATGCAATACCATACATTTTTCAATTCTTCAATAAATTAATTCCATTTTAGAATACATGGAATATCACCGATATTTGATCGCTCTCGAATTTAGCTACGGTCACTCGAGGGCTGCGAATTTTTCTTTTATCAGCCAGCTGTCAGATTCTCATCTTCCGCAATTCTGTGTGCGCGCTGATTCGCAAACGTTTTCTCGCACGCCAATTATGCGATGGCACCAGGTACGATTCCGGGAGAATCCATGGAATCTCGCTTCTCGCTAATTGAGCGGCTATCCCCCAAAGCCCAATGGACTGGCTGGTTTCTCTCGGAGGATCATTAGCGCTCTGCTTCTCTCTCTCTTTCTCTCTTCCTCCCTCTCTCTCTCTCTCCCTCTCTCTCTCTCTCTTTCTCACACACACTCCTTCCCTCCCTCCCTCTCTGCACATACATCCCTCCGACTCGCTGGCCCCCTTTTTTTATCCTTCGATTCTGATACGAGTACGAATGTCGAGTTTCGTTATAATCGGCCCGGTCGAGAGAACACACATCTCTGCAGGCCTCATTATCCGCTTCACGGGGCAGCGCGTATCTCTAATTGTATTTTAATTCGGTGTAAGATGAATTTCTCGCCGATAAACGCGGTGTGAAACGTCGTGTAAACTCTGCCCCGCGTTTGAGCCGCGAATTAACTTGTCAATTATTCGCAACAACGAATCAAAACTTAATCGTCGATCATTTTCGGTCCTTCGCAATTTTGGTGTGACGTACCACGGTCACGCGATGTTTGTTGCAAATTAATCTCCATTGGGAATCATTTAAAAATTTATTTCGTTAAATATTCGTGTCAGAGATTTGATTGTTACAGTAAAACAGGGTTGAATTGACATTAAGGGTAACTTTGGCAGTTTTTGGGTCTACTTTAACAGAGCGCGAAAATACGGTGTAAATGTGTCACAGACTAATTCTTTTTCAACGTTTTTTTAAATTGTTGCTCAAATTTGGCGTTCAACATGATTAGAATGTTGTTAAAGTTGATTTTGACATCGATGATAATTACAAGACTGATTAAGCGCCTATAATTCACTTGATCTTAAAATATCAAGTACTCTAGATACTTGATATTTGTATCTAAAATGTTTCCTCAATAAAGATGACAATTTGATTGCAAAAAATCGTTGTTTTTCATTTAATTCCATGTATAATGCATAAAATATTAAATTTGTTTACCGTAATTATATCAGAGTAACGCTTAATCTTTGATATAAGTTGCATTTCAATGCTTTGTCAAAGAAACCCCACACTCGAGGTTACTTTGTCACTTAAAAAAAAATTTGTCTGGCTCGACTTTTTCATACATTTGATAGCCAAAGGACACATTGTTCTATTGGAGCACAAAAGTTGGAATTTACGATATTAAAAAAAGTTACCTACAAAAGACTTCCAAAACCTGTTCAAAGTAACCAAAGTTGCTTGTAATGTTGCTCAAGTTGATTTTGACCTCAATGATAATTATAAGACTGGTTAAGTGTCTATAATAGTTCCCTAGGTACTTGATATTTTTATGTAAAACCTTTCCTTAATAAAGATGACAATTTGATTGTAAAAAATTATTGTTTTTCATTTAGTTCCATGTATAATGCATGTTAATTTTTTTGTTATCAAAATGATGTCAACGTAACCCTTTATCTTTGACATAAGTTGCATTTCAATGCTTTGTCAATGAAATTTCACACTTGAGGTTACTTTCATACTTTAAAAAAAAATATAAAATTGTGGGGGTTTGGTGGGGCTTGACTTTCTTATACATTTGATAGCCAAGTGATACATTGTTCTATTCGAGCAAAAAAAGTTGGAATTTCGGATGTTAAAAAAAAGTTACCTACAAAAGACTTCGAAAACCTGTTCAAAGTAACTCCATTCTACGGTATTTGACTTGCTTTTCGCCATGCTTTCATAATATGCAAGAGCATTTGTTTCGCTCGTATTTTCCGCCAAGTTACGTGTGCGCACATCAAATGCGTAATTCAATTCCCACGGTAACCGTGGCAATAATTACAGGTGGTGGTGCCTCTTTCTGCGCTTCTCCCTGCGTCTTTCTCTTTTGCTCTTTCTATTTCTTTCTCTCAGTTCCGAAGCTTTTTTTACGTGTCGTCGTCCACATGCCGACTCATCGGTCGCGAGGACGGTGTGTCAGGGACCACTGTACCATATCGTGAAGCCAGTCACGCTGGAATACTCGTACGTACGAAGCGAGACGAAGACAGGAGGAGAAAAGATTTGTGCCTCATCTTGCTCTTCCTCTATTCCTTCTTTGCGGTCCATTTGCTCATGTTGCTCTTTCTTTTTCTCATATATTCTCTCTTCCTCTCTGCCTTCACTCTGCCAGCGAGATTACTGGTGCGAATTATTATCTCATACCCGCGAATTATTATCTCATATGTGTACACGTGTGCAGGACACTCTACGCCGAATCGAGTTGGTCGGCAATTCTATTTTTGAATTTCTATCGTTTTGGGATTTTTGTGGCAAACGAAAATGGATTAAAAAAAAATTATGCATGGATTCGTATGTGATTGTTCTAAATTTATATGCAGTCCTTTTTCTATAATTATTTACAAATGATTGTACAGTACTGCGAGAGGTTTTTGAAATTTTGTGTTGAAGTTTGCAACGTAGGAATGCAACGAGGTTCTTTTTTTTTTTTTCCATTTGTTCATTTCTATTGTAATCGATCATTTTTCAAATCTATTGAGGTAGTGGATTTCTAATGAGGATAAGAAAAACCGTTTCGATGATTTTCGTGACCCAAATCGTAAAAAAAATCTGAGCAATAAAAGAAAAATTAAGTTGCGTTGCTTTCCAACGATGCAAACATCAATATTATGTTTGAATACAAAAATGTCAAGAAATTTTTTTCTAACAAGAAAACTAAAGGTGACGAATGCATGATATTGAGGTTTGGATCCTTGGTGATGCAACGGAAATATATTTTTCTCGTATTTCCCTATTTTTTTGGCACATTTAGGCTACGAAAGACACTGAAAGATTGTTGGGAATCCTTATTAAAAATTTATAACCAAAAACTGGAAAAAAATTTTTTAGATCATACTAAAAATAAAGAAATGCGTAAATCAAGAAGAATTTGGGTTGCATTTCAACGATGCAAACTTCAGCACCATACGAATGCGAGAATCGAATGGCTATAAAAGTTTGATTATTGAATCAATTCGGACAATGTTGTTGAAGTTTGCATCGTTGGAATGCAGCGAACATTTTTTCATTTTCCTTTTTTCTCCATTTTGATCGTAATCTACAATCATTTTCGATAGATTTAGGTTGTAGGTCTCTACTGAGAATTAAAAAAGTTTTCCGTAGCTTTGTTCTGCCAAAGAAAATTGGCCATTGAAAAATTAACGATTTTCGTTGCGTTCCAACGATACATACGTCAATATAATTTCGGACATCTGTCATTAACCCTTCGCAGTCACACGTTCTGGCTATAACACGCTAGTCACAGGGGGTCGCAATGACCCCAGCCATGTTTCAAACGATTGCCGCGTTGACCTATCGTTCCGAATGACTCGTAAAAATTCAGGATATTAGTTTAAACGTTCTAGAATGTGGCATTCTCGGTATTATATGTTAATCGAGCTTTGAAATCGCTGAAAAAAATCAGCATGGGATCAATGCGTAAAAAAACCCTGTGTTACTAAAAAAAGTCACAACGCTTGCAATTTTTTTCTTTTTTCATAAAATTTTAGGGTGATACTCTTGAGATATGATAGTTTAAGCGGAAAAAATTGCTCCACGTCCGACCCTAGTCTGTACTTACAAAGGGTACACAAAAGCACCGTTAGAAGGCAGGGCAGTCGCCGTGGGTGCCAACAACTTATAATAGTAATTGTGGCTTGAAGTTGCGCCTGGGGTCATTCTGACCCCGGGCGACAGCGGAGGGTTAATCAAATCCCTTCTGCCGTAATTTTTCTTCAGCTCCATCCGAACAAAAATTTCATCCATTTTCAGGTAGATGTAGAACGCCCCGTATGTATTTATACAAAAATACAGCACTAGCTTGCTCGCCGGTAGGGAATATACCGCAATAAAATGGAAGCACACAAATGCGTCCACTGAAAGTCGCTATAATAGGAAAATTTAATTCGTAATGCAAATTACAATGCAGAAAAATGTATTTCATACACGAGTGTATGCGGTTGGTATAAAAAAAGTCTTGTTTAATTTGCCATGTAGGAACTCCACGAGTGATCGTAAAATGTTTGCTTTTTGAGGACCTGCCTCGGTGTTATTAAACGTAGAAAAAAAGACGCCGCACAATCAGCGAAGACAGGCGCTGTCAGTTGGGCCATCCGAGACTGCGGTTTTTCGATCTTCGCGTTACTCCTTTCCTCTCGCTGTTTTTAAAGAGCCCTTTAGTGCGTGTGCTCCGGTCGCGGTCGCGAGGGAGAAACCGACGATTCCCGGCGTCGTAAAATCGATTCCCATCGGACCACCCGGCTCCACATGCACGTATGCACAATATACATAAACCAATATGCGTTTCATTTTACATTATTAATATCTCTAACGATCGGAGGCTCCCTTTGTTTCGGGCAAACTTATTTGTTTTCTGTACCTCAGGGCGCGATCGCAATTACGATACTTTTAATTATCGGGGAGAGCAAAAATCAAACGGGAAAAAACCTTGACACGTTAATTGGGCAATTATTCATTAGGAGACTTTTTCGAACAGCCGTATTCGCTTGTCCGATTATTCGAAGAATTTTTTCCGTACTTTGGCCGTCTCTAGTCGAGATCGCAATTACGATAGTTTTAATTATCGAAAAAAAAAAGAAACATGTAGAAAGCTAACCTTCCAACGGTGACTACGCGATTGGCGATTCCATCACAAAAACCAGTTTTTTGCTTAATAAACTGCGTGATTATTCAAAATTCCGTCTTGAAATTCCTCAATGCGCTGAGTCCACACTGCAAAAAAAAACATTTAATTTAAATAGGATCTATTTAAATCAAATAGGTTTTTTCTTTGGCTCACGGCCTACTACGATCTTATTTGTGTGAAAGATATTTTTTTATTTGCTTGAGCTATTCTTTTTAAATATTAAATTCATTCAAAATGAATAAATAAAAATTCGATTCAACTAAATGGGGCCGGGTTGAAATTCCGAATCTTAAATGCTCCGACGGTTTAAAATTCCGAATTTTAGTATTCCCGAATTCAAGATGTGGCCAGGTTGAATGCCCGAACGTTGAATTATCAGAACGGTCATAAGTCCGAAAAAATACTACCCCGAAAGATCAAAACTCCGATAGAATTTTACACGAAAGACCAAAACTACGAAAATCTGAACACCGTCAAAATAATTCGGCTATGGAAGTTATGAAAGTTTCAAAATTTTCCATAAATGGATGAATTATTCCAAGAATTTTTTTAAAATAAAAAGTGATTTTGCGTCAATTTTGAAATTTGTCTAGACAATGTTATATGTTCTACATTAATTTGACAAAAGTCAAAATTGACGTAAAATCACTTCTTGATTTAAAAAAATTCTTTCAAAAAATCGTCGATTTAAAGAAAATTTTGCAACTTTTAAAACTTCCATAACCGAATTATTTTGAGGGTGTTCAGATTTTCGGAGTTTTGGTCTGTCGTGTGAAATTCCTTCGGACTTTTGAGCGTTCTGATCATTCAAAGTTCGGAATTTTAACCCGGACGTGTTCAGATTTTCGGAACTTTGGTCTTTCGGGTAAAATTCTTTCGGAGTTTTGGGCGTTCTCATCTTTCAAAGTTAGGAATTTCAACCTGGCCCCAACTAAATCTCTATTTGCTTACAGTGTACACTGTCAATCTAAGTGTACTATATACATAAAATATTTCATAAATTCAAAATAAAATGAAATACTTAATTGAGACTTTTACGACAACGATTTTGTACCGTAATTCGTAATTCGAGACCAAAAGAATTCCTATAATTATTTGCTGTATGACATATAAAATATTAATTAGTTAATGTCACTGTGATAATTAGAGAGTTTTATTGAATAACATACTATAGATTTTTCCAACATAACCTACATATATATACACATATAATTCCTCTCTCTCCACCCTCCCTGCCCCCACACCTCTTTGATATGTGTGTTGCAATACAGACCATTCAATCAAATAGAAAAATTGTTGACCCTACGATAATTCTGTTTAATTTAAATTTAAACAATCAAATAGATCCATTTAGTGGATTCAACTGAATTGTTTTTTGGCAAGATGAAACCGAATCACAAATTTATTAGGATTAAATAAAATATTTAGTTATTGGACGATATTGAATATATTTTGATTTGGATAAATAAATATATTTCAAGAAAATAATTTCAAAAATGGAATGCAATAGGAAAAATTTGATTCCACGAAAAATCTAGTTATTTCAAATAAACAAAAATCAAATAGACGCGATTAGTTCATACCAATAGGATTTTTCTGTCAGTGCAGCTTAAAAATCTCCGAAGTTCGATAACTTTGCTTTTGAATGTTCAGCTTTCCTCAGCCATGCTTTCGCCTCGAAGGGTTCCCAATTATCCTCAGGTGTACCAGAGGGCGCTTCTTCGCGTCTTCTTCGCACACCTTTTGAATGGCTTTTTGTCCTTTTTCGCAGTCTCTCCATTCTTTGCCCTCTCGGCTGTTTCGCTCCATTTCTGATTGCTCTTTCCTGAGGGGGATCGAGACTAATATAGGTAGCAGTCCCGATGCTCGTCCTGAAGAGTCCTCCGGGCGTCTGCCGGCCACATTGGCCCAAGGGGAAGATTCTTTTCTGCGATATCGCGTTACCGCGCGTTCGCCTCTCCTCGCGTTCTCTCGTGACCGGCGCTGCGGATTTCTGGACCATGGCAGGTATTAATTGCAGGTGGAATTAAGGTAACGCGAGACGACATAATCCGATTACGCGCTCACGTCACCGAGCCATAGCCCTCGCGGCGTCACCACGGAAGATCGAGAGCTAGAGAAAGAGACGGACAGATGGATGGAGAGGAAGAGAACGAGATCGGCACGCATAAGTGCTCCCATAGTAGCTAGGTCCAGATTACTGCTTGTATGTATTCCCTCCGCGCCGGTTAGCGTTAACGGTAAATACAATTATTCGCATACTTGTATATCCTCGCAGTTTTTCTCGCAACATTGGCCAATTATCGAGGTGTGCGAACTCGTACCGGTTTATCAAAAAAAAAAAAAAAAAATCTTCTATCCAGGACGCGGTTGCTTACCCACCGTGTGACATGGCCTTAATCGGTTTAAATTGATCAGGAGCCTATCGTAGAACCGCAAATTGCGGAGCCCCACGTTTATTCAAGCACCGTATTCAGTGCCAGGCCCTTGGACTAATCGTCAAATACGGTTTGAACTACGGGAATATTCATTTTTTATCGTATTTTCACTGCAGCTTCCTTCAGTTTGGGGTATAGAAGTAGCAAAATTATATGAGGAATTCTCCGTCAATTCAGCCACTTTTTTTCGACCATCTCAGATCTGCCCCATAATTGGTTAAATCAAAGTACTACTAAAAGGAATTCTATGTGAATTTTTTCAAATTTTTTACTTCAACGTTTTAGAAAATGCCGCTTTTTTCCAAATGTATATATCTCGGAAACTAGAAGTATCTGAAAAAAATGTCTGTATATAAAAGTTGTAGTTTTGTGTTGCCTTTCGAGACTTGAAATAATTTTTACGTTCCGGTAACGCTGATTTTTTACCAAAAAAGGGGAAATTATTTTTTATTAAAAAACGGCCATTTTTTTTGGCTGACAAAAATTACAGAGTTTTCCAGTATGTCTGACGATATCGCAAAAAAATGGCCAGAGTGTCACGGATCGAGGTTCTAGGGTAAAAAAATGAAACCACAAAAATTAATTTTTTTATACTGGAACCTCGCTCCGTGCCACTCTGGCGATTTTTTTGCGATATTGTCAGACACACTGGAAGACTCTGTAATTTTTTCAGCCAAAAAAACGGCTGTTTTTTTTAATAAAAAAATAATTTCCCCCTTTTTTGGTAAAAAATCAGCGTTACCGGAACGTAAACATTATTTCAAGTCGTCCGCTCGAAAGCTAACACAAAATTACAACTTTTATGTACGGACATTTTTTTTTCAGTTACTTCTAGTTTCCGAGATATATTCATGTGAGAAAAAACGGCGTTTTCTAAAATGTTGAATTGAAAAATCTGAAAAAATTCGCATAGAATGCCTTTTAGTAGTACTTTGATATAACCAATTATGGGACAGATCTGAGATGGTCGAAAAAAAAGTGGCTGAATTGACGGGTAATCCCTCATATGCCCTTGAGGCCGTAGGCCACGGTCACGGATATAGAATCATGTGGGAATTTAACCATTTTTTTCGTATGAAAAAGTGATTCACTCATGAAATTAATTACACATCTATTTACTATGAATATCAAGGTGTTAGCATTTTTTTTTCGATGTACAAAATGGCCGACTACTCGAAACTTCTCGAAACAGCTTTGTTCCAATTGGCGTCATAAATAACTTCGACAATTTTCACTCGATTTACTTTACATTTAAAAGTTGTGTTCCTAATTGCATTTTGCAGAGAAGTATGTACGGAATTTCTGATTAATCGAAAAATTTTCACTTTATGAGCAGTTTATAAGCAGTTCTAACGAAATTATTCACTGAAAATTCTTTTCTTAAGTACAAATACCTACAACTTTTGAATAAAACAATATTTTTTAAATTCCGTACGTACTTCTTCAGGTATTCTAATGTAGATTGACGAGAATTTTTGTTTTTTGTTCTAGGTAAAAAATTGTGGATGCTAAATGTCACGCCACAGAGCGCCTAAAAAAAGACAAAAGAAAATATTAGTAGTCGGCCATTCTGTACATCGAAAAAAAAAAAAATTTCTAACAGCTTGATATTCATACTAAATAAATGTGTAAATACTTTTATGAGTGATTCACTTTTTCATGCGAAAAAAATTGTTAAATTTGCACATGTTTTTATACCCGTTACTGTAGTCTAAGGCCTTAACTTATTGTTAGGTAGAAGCTATTTAGAAACCCTCGGAAAACGTTTCATTTGACCCTGTGTCGGGTTCAATCGAAACAGTGCCTGGGGTTAGTTAAAATAGGTGTTTTCAGCTGATTGATCTAATGTTTCTACTAAACCCAGGCACTGTTAATGATGTGTATGAAGTGATAAAGTATGCTTGTCGTGAATAAAATATACTTTTAATAAAAATAATCAGTTTTATTGCTTTTCATTCCCGTTTGAGTATCACTGAAGGTATAATAAGGTTCTTTAATATTATTTTACTTTTCCGACGATTTCTTGGCATCTAAAAAATAAAACAGGATTAGGAATACTTGCTTGGGTATGAAATGTTTGTTCGGGCTTAATGGAAACACGTTTCAATTGACCCCGAAACGTTTGTTTCAACTGCCCTCACACGCTTCAAATAATTTATCAAAGTATCATAGTAATGATGATTATAAACAACGCTGAAGAAGGAATAATAGTTTTGCAGCAAAACGCAAGATACTAATAGTAAAAAAAAAACTTCCTATTTATGTCGAAAAAGCGATGCGCTCAAATAAAAATGTCCGACGCGCACTGAGCAACAGGTTACGATACGCAAATAGTCCCTTCCCCCCTCGGGGCCGCGCTGCTGTCACTAACCGTCTTTGAGTTGTTCAACTCGTTTCATTTGACTCGCGTTTCTGTTGACCCCAGCCTACCGACTTGTCCCACTTCCTGAATGGGGTTGACACTGCATCATTGGAATGCAACGAAAATTCTTTTCAATTTCTTATTTTCATTATTATTCAAAATCGCATTTAGCAGATTTAGGTTGTAGATCGTTAAATACGATTTATGAAAAAGGTTTGTGTGATTTTTCGTAGCTGTCAAAGGAAATTATGGTAATAAAAAAAAATCGTTTTCGTTGCATTACAGCGATGCAAACTTCAACGTCATCTTCCTGATAGGGATTTAATGGGTCATCGCATTGGATCCCTATACTAAAACGTCATCCTCGTTAATTGGATTCCGGTGGGGATTGTCCATTGGAAGCCAATGTATCCAATTTTAATCCAAAAGGATTCCCACATTATCGAACGAAATCCCGATACAATTCTTGATGGATACCGTCGCATTCTCTTTGTATTTTCCAAACAAAATATAGAGATATACAAAATGGATTTAAAAAAGTGTACATTTTATCTTAAAAAAGTACAAATGGCTTAAAAAAGTGAAATATAATTGGGAAAAATAGATACCCAATTGCACTGAAAATTCACTGTAATTATCGTTTGTTATGTATTTTAGTGAACTGTGACACAATATCAGTGAGTTTTCACATATTTTCGATTCGAACTCCGTAAGAATTTCCAAACGGCGTTAATCGGGGAACAGTGCAAAATCCAATTCTATCCCAATAAAGACTCCCTATGTGCGGTGTCCCTAACAAATCCCTATAGAGATGCGGGTGCATTTTGGGACTGCCCAACAAGTTTGTTCAAGGGATCACGAAAGGATATTTTTTTTAGAAGATCCAACCAATTCGAGCCCCAACAAAAGTTGGGGCTCGAAAAATCGACAATTTTTTTATTGCATATTCTAAAAGTGCATGCTTTCGAAAATATCTGTGCGGAATTTCAGATCGGAGCACTAGATCATAAATTGTGCCGCGTTTTCCACTGCAAGTATGGGGCGAAATAAAAATAAAACGTACCGTCGCCGTGAGCGTGATAACTCGAAAACTTTTCAACCGATCCTCATGATTTTTTTTTTAATTGTTGATATTTACAATCTCGTGTACTTGAACGGTTTCTTTTTCATGAAAAAATGTGCGATGCTTTGTTAAACAATTTTTTGTTCGAAATTCTCAACACCTCAAAAAACGATTTTTTTTCGCAAAAGGGTTCTTGTATTCAAAAATTTTTTTTTTGTTAAACAAACCGTTCAAGTACACCGAATGACATTCTTGTTCAATGATTTTTTGACTTTTTTATTTCAGTTGAGCGGTTCGCCTTTAATCACGTTCACCGCAAGCCTCTTAAAAAAAGGCTTTTCGGGGGAAGGGCCATAAGTCCTACAATTGTCAATATTTTTTATTGATAAAATTCTAATTTTGTTCTCCGAGACCAGTTCCAACAAACTGTATTTAGTTTTTTCCGATAAAATCTTCATAACGTCGTTAACAAAATTCACGAACATATCTCAATTTTTTCCATCAACTTTGTATATAACCCCTCAAGGCCTTAGGCCACAGTAACGGGTATAAAATCATGTGCGAATTTAACAATTTTTTTCCGTATGAAAAAGTGATTCGCTTATAAAATTAATTACACATCTATTTAGAATATCAAGCTGTTGAAAAATATATTTTTTTTTTTGATGTACAAAATGGCCGACTACTAATGTTTTCTTTTGTTATCTTTTTTTAGGCGCTCCGCGGCGTGACATTTAGCATCCACAAGTTTTTACCTAGAACAAAAAACAAAAATTCTCGTCAATCTACATTAAAATACTTATAGAAGTACGTACGGAATTTTAAAAATATTGTTTTATTCAAAAGTTATAGGTATTTTAACTGACGAAATGAATTTTCAGTGAAAAATTTCGTTATAACTGCTCATAAACTGCTCATTAAATGAAAAGTTTTCGATTAATCAGAAATTCCGTACGTACTTCTCTGCGAAATGCAATTACGGACATAACTTTTAAATTTGAAGTAAATTGAGTGAAAATTGTTGAAGTTTCGAGTAGTCGGCCATTTTGTACATCGGAAAAAAAAAATTTTCTAACAGCTTGATATTCATACTAAATAGACGTGTAATTAATTTTATGAATGAATCACTTTTTCATACGAAAAAAATTGTTAAATTCGCATGTGATTTTACACCCGTTACTGTGGCCTAAGGCTTTAAATGAAAATTCTCAAACGACGTCAATCAGGAACTAGCGCCCAATCCACTTGAATTCCAACATGAACTCTCCACGTGCGGTGTCCCTATCAAATCCCTATAGAGATGTGGGTGCATCTTGGGACTCCCCAGCAAATTTATGCACGGGACTCCCCAATCTGAAAAAAAATCGATGTTCTCATCGTTAGAATTGTCTTCCAATTTTTCTTGGGCATATTTGAGTTAAGATTGTCACCCAAACTATTTTGTCATTCTTACTGGAGATCTACCACCCAAATGTGCTCAAAGAGATTTTAGATAGTGATAAAAAAAAGAGTTAAAACAGAATTTGCTTTGCATTCCAACTATGTGAACTTCAACGCCATTGAAGTGAAGGAGAAGCAGGCTTTCGAAAAAAGCTTCGTTTCGTAAAAATACCACATGTTCTCTGTAGTCCGAGCAATCAGTCAGATTCAGACGAGGAGAGGAAAGAGCGAGAGAGGGAGGGGAGAGATCATCCAGCGGAGCAAGGGATGAGAGTGTTTATCACAATTGAGACAACGTCAAGATTAACCGTCACCCCTTGTTTCTCAGGCATATGACGTCTAACGAGCCCCCAAGTGCAATTCAACCGTGTATAAGTATATGGGACTTACGTGTATTACGAGCCTTTATCCATCTCTCCACGAGTGTGTTCGCGCGCGTTGAGCGTGGGCGGTGCGGCGGAAACAAACCCGAGAGATAGTCACGTGCCAGGAATCTCCAGGATTCTTTTCTTTCTCATTTTCTCACTCCCCCCTCGCCCTTCTCTCTTTTTCTCTGCTGTACCTCTTGGCGGTGCTTCTCGTGCCGGTGTTCCCTCGTGGGCGCCAGGACAATGCGTGAAAGGAGCGACCCAAACTCGGAGAAAGAAACGAAAAAAATTAAGAATTGCGCCCGTGCGTTGTCGAGCTCCGCCCGCGGCTAATGGGCGGATTAATTATTCCTCGCTGCTACCGCAAATAAATACCTACCATGTCCGAGCTCCTGCGCCTGCATATTTTTGGCCATGTCCGAGAACCAATTTTACGGAGGTCAACATTTTTTCGCTCGATGAAAATTGCCGTTCAGTTTTGCTTCTTCCTATCTTTCCACATGAGACATTTCATAGTTCGACATTGAAATATCTAATATCGTTTGCAATGTTGAAGGAGGCTGAGTGCTTCGTCGATCGATGTCGGAGGAACCGCATTTTTTTTCGTCGTGAATAGGTCTAATGAAATTTCGACTACGAAGTTTTTGTGAATTTTACTACGTCATTGAAAAAACATGTGTGTGTACATATATATATATATATATATATATATATATATATATATATATATATATATATATATATATATATATATACACACATGTTTTTTCAATGACGTAGTAAAATTCACAAAAACTTCGTTACCCAACTTTATATATATATATATATATATATATATATATATATATATATATAAAGTTGGGTAATTTAGAACAGTTGTGAAAAATGGAAAATCGTTAGTTAGGCGCAGTTGATTACTTCCAGTGTATATTGACTGCGCGCATGGTTTGCGATTTCCGACAAGAAATTATGCAAAATTATCTGTACTTTAATCTTATAATTTTGAAAACGGTATAACAAAACCTATGGACCTTACGGAGTTAAATTTTGGTTCGACATGTTGGCGTGAAAAAAAATCGGTCACCCTCAACATTAATGTTAATTAACAAATTGATAGATATGATTAATTGCTCTGAAAATGGGGAATATCGGAATGAATCTCCTGCAAGGTTCTTACGGTAAAAATATACCATGTAAATACTTTATGTATGAACACATACGATTCGTATTTAGAAAGATGAATGAATACGATAAATAAATACGTGCGTATTTAGAACGATAAATAAATTCGTAGGTATCTAGAACGATAAATAAATACGTACGTATCTAGAACGACAAATAAATACGTACTTATTCAGCACCATAAATAAATATGTGCGTATTTAGAACGATAAATCAATTCGTACGTATGTAGAGCGACAAATAAATACGTATGTATTTAGAACAATAAATAAATACGTACGTATTTAGAACAATAAATAAATACGTACGTATTTATTTATTGTATAAATATGAAGAACGATGTATAAATATGTACGTATTTAGAACGACAAATAAATACGTACGTATTTAGAACGGTAAATAAATATGTACGTATTTAGAACGATGAATAAATATGTACGTATCTAGAGCGATGAATAAATACGTACGTATTTAGAACGATGAATAAATACTTACGTATTTAGAACGATAAATAAATACGTACGTATTTAGAATGATGAATAAAGACGTACGTATTTAGAATGACAAATAAATACGTAAGGATTTAGAATAATAAAGAAATGCAATACGTATTCACCGATACTGGTGAATGGAGGATGGAGTTCGGCTCTAGCAATACTTCGAGTTTAGTAGCGATGTGCATGGCCGATACTCGGAGTGGTGACTGCTTAGCCGCGCAACGGCTGGCGCATCAACCAGTCAGCGGAAGGCCAATACTTCTAAGACCTCGGTGTAGATACTTGAGTAAAAAAGTCTGTGCACCAGAGAATCCGAAGAATAAGGGGCCGTCTATACCGGTACGAGTTTTCCACAGTTTCCTCCTACCCTTGGCAAATGCGGTATAGTGTAGCTTAAACGGACCGGGGACGCAACAGAAGTTAGGTTAGATTAGCGAAGTAGGAGTTACAGAAAACGGTTCGATTGGGAAGGGTAAAACGTAAAAACCCGTCAGGTCATACGTTGGAACATCTAAAATGATATTAAATATTAATAAAAATACAGTACGTATTCAGAACGACAAAAATATAAAAGGCACGCTTGCAAAGTTGCGATTCTGCAGTATGTAAAAACAGCCAAAGATGTCACCAGTCATCTCAAAAGCATCTCCATTGCCCTCGACAATAAAATTCCATTCAATTTGTTCATCCAGACATTTGATGTTGTTGAAGTTTGCATCGTTGGAATGCAACGAAAATTCTTCTGCATTTTTTCATCCCTTCATTTTCCCCACTATCCAAACTCTTTTTTTCCAGCTGCAGGTTTCGGCTTCCTGATAAGAGTTTTCAAAAAAGCAGTCACTTTCGTAGCCGAAATAAGCATTAAAAAATTAGGTGACAGGAAAGAAAATATTTTCGTTGCATTCCGACGATGCAAACTTCAATACCATGACATTCGAGAACATTGAGAATCCAATGTACCCAATGTGTTATCACATCTGGAATGTCCTGTACGTATACAGAAGTGCAGCAAATGTATCGTTGCTTTTGTTGCGCCGCTCGTTAGGTGTGGGTATAAGAAATATTCACGTATATTGTAGAAACGGATAGCACGAAGCACGTATACATAAGCTTGAGGGAGATAGCGTGCGAGGCCAATTTATTAGCGGTGCCCTTAAGGCTTATAAGCCTTTAGTTAAGGAGGTCTCCCGCGTCGTGTAAGCGCTTTGGTATCGTGTGGCTCTCTCTCTCTCTCACTCTCTTCTTCCTCCCCGTGGTACTGGCATACTGTAACCATAAAGGGAGTCGAAGGAGGGAGCGGGAGGGAGAGGGAGAGACGGTAAGAGCAAGTTTAACAAGAGGAGACTGCACTCTCGTGAGAAACTTAACAAAGTAAGTGGAGCAAGAGTACGGTAGCGACGCAACGTCTTTCGCTTTTGCAGCTGACCACACGTTTTGCTTGTCCAGAGGTGGTCCACCCTCTCACCCCTTCTCTCCGTTGCCCTCTCTCTCTCTCTTATTTTCTTTCTCTCTGACCTGCCTTCTCTCTTTGCGCGAGTTTTACCTTTCTCGGCTCCTTTGCGATCCTCTCGACATTGTCGTTCTCCTTCTTTCCTTTATCGTCACGACTCCCTTCGCCGTTTCCAGGAAGCTGGACAACGTCGAGGATTCGCGGGGTACAAGCGACTCTCACCGTGAGTCATCCACCGTGCAATCTTGCTGCAAAAAGCGGAGTCCCTGCTACCCCCCTGCGACCATTCTGCCAACCCCCCCCCCCTCTCTCTCTCTCGCCCTCTAATTTCTTCATGATCCATCATCACTCACATGTGTCCGGAAAATACTTCTGTAATAAGTCAATTGCACTTTTTGAACACATACCCTGCAAAAATTCTTAGCTATGCCGGGGCTGCATGGTTGCCTCTCGTCTTTTTGCCTTCCCCTTCTTTAACCCTTCGACTGCACACTTCCGCCGCGAACCTCTGACTGCACATGGGGTCGATCCGAACCCAGACGTTCTTCAGATCGTTGTATTTCGGTAAATATGCTTTTTTTTTGTCGAGACGTTTTTTTGTGGTCAATGATCCTTATTTCAGGGTCCGATATTTATTTTTTGAGAAAATAAAAAATTAAGTGCCCAAACATTCGTACAAAGTGGGAGATGCGTTGAAAAATACGTACTTGCACGAAAAAAATCATATTTTAGTTTTCAAAATATTAAAAAAGTCATTTGCGGTTTTAAAGAGGAAGGTTTGTAAATACGAACAAGATGACAGTGTCGATCGTCTTTTGAAAAAGTATATTTGTTCGGAGGTTTGAATTTCAGCATTTTCGGGATAGTGAACAATGAAAAAAAATCAACCCCTTCGGCAGATCAATCGTTGAAAACGTATACTTTTCGCATTTTTTTACGTCAATGACTTATTATTATTCACATTTAACGCAATTGACGCATAAGTACATTCGGTGCTCGTTGCATATAACTCTCATGCATAACGGACACTTGCTTTTAGTTTCATTATCGGCATTCTAAATACATCATTTACTATAGTAGCATAAAATAAAAAATATCTATGAGCATTTTCTATTGTATCCCACTTACTATAGTAATAAAACACCAACTTTCACAAAAAAAATGTTTTTACTTTCACTGCACTACCACATAAATGGGGTCGATCCGACACCAGGTGCTTTTCCGACAGCTGTCCTCGGTACACGGGCAAGAGATACAGTCAGTTGTAAAAAATGGGGTAAAAATGACCCAGTGTGCATTTGAAGGGGTAATGATGATTTTTTGTGTATCTATTCATTTTTTATGTGACACTAATGCACTGTCTTTTTTATTCGAAAGGAGGAAGAAGGTTTAAAAATGTATCCAATCATTTCTTGTAGTCCATTTTTAAATGCCATTGGAGATTGCATTGGTGAGGTGCAACTAAAATATATTTTTTACGGTATTGACGTATGGTGAAGTTTGCATCGTTGGAGTACAATGAAAACCCTTAGTGATTTTTTTATTTCGTTGTTTTTAGTACTATTTACACTCTTCTTCTGCATTTTCAGCTTATGGATCTCTAATAAGGATCTTAAAAAATATTTCAGTGATATTTGTAGTCTAAATGTAGGAAAAAAATTGGCCAATACAAAAGCAAAATAATTTCGTTGAATTCCAAGCCTGCGAACTTGAATACCATATTGAGGTTTGCATCGTTGGAACGCAACGAACATTTTTCGCATTTTTTTATTTCTTTATTTATATTACTATCTAAATACTTTTGGTGTTTGCTTAGATTTTAGATTTCTAAGGAGGCTCTTAAAAATTTTAAGATATTTTTAAGAGCCTCCTTAGAAATCTAAAAATTTTACTCAATGTGCCAAAAAAATCGGTCAATACGAAAAACAAATTCGTGGCATTCTAATGACGCAAACTTCAATACTATTGTTTTTTTTTAGTTTTTCGGTATTTTTTGGCCCATTTAGACGACGAAAATTACCGAAATAAAAACTAACAATTAACAAAAACCAATTTTTTTGGTTATCAGAAATTAATAACCAAAAAAATTAATAACTAAAAATAACCAAAGATTTTGGATGATAATAAAAATGGAAAAATGCGAAAATCAAGAAGAACTTTCGTTCCATTCCAACGACACAGACTTCAACACCACATTTTTTATTCGAATTTGAAGAGGGCAAGTTTTGTTTTAATTCTGAAATTCGAAGAAAAGCCTCGTAGGCATAAAATCAATAAAGTACGGAAAGTAATCGATGAATTACTTTAGCGATTTATGTTATGCCTCGTTTGTTATAACGAAAAAACATGAAAATGATAATAAAATCGAGCTTGCAATAACAAAAAATATATGAAAATATGCAAAAAGTCACAAAATCGTTATTTCTGTAATGAAAATGACGAAAACGATGCAAAAAGTTATGAAATCGAAATTTCTATAACAAAAAAGAAAAATATGGGAGAAAAATCGTAAGGTCGATTTTTTCGCAATGGAAAGTCATTAAAAAAATCATAAAATTGTAAAATAATTTTCGATGATAATTTTAAGCATAATTGTGCGCCCGGCAGCTTTTCGTCTGCGTGAGGGAGCCAAACACTTCGGTATAGCGAGGAAAAATTACACCTGTAAGAGGTTCTCGCAAGGAATGCTCTATCCAAGAGGACAAGAGTAGAAGGATCCTTCGACTCGCCCACGTTCAGACCATTTTCCTCTTCTCTCGCAGGGAGGAAACGAGGAGTTCTCGTTCTCGGTATACACGAGAGATCTTATAGGCAGGTCGGGATTTCACGTTGTTTCTTACGGATATATACGTCTGTGGCGTGTAACCGCGGCGTTGAGAGGCTCCTCCACTCCTCGCTGCGAAGACTTTTTCTCGACTGCCCTCGACCGCGACCCTGACCATTCTCAGCGTGTGTCTCCATCCCCGTCGCGCTCTTCAACAACCTACGAGCTCGGCTACCTCGTCGCGAGCACTCGACGCACTTTTTCGGAAAATCACTTTATTATTCTTCATACAGGACAGATTTTTATTTCACGAAAATTCAACGTAACTTCTCGAGACTCTCGAGTCCGAGGATTACTCGAAAAAAAAAAAAAATTGTAGAGGAATTATCTACTTCTGCATATTTAATTTACAGAAGAAAGCCGGGAAATCCGCTTAAGGGAAAGTCCACTTTTTACTTAGTGCATTGCAGAAAACAAATGGGCGTATTATATCGCGAGTGAGGAAAAAGAAATTATGTCGTGTATCGCGATCCTCGTCGGCGGTTTTTCCTTCTAACGGAAGTCAGAGGATCGTTCCAGAATGGATCTCCCGAGAAACTGTCAGCAAGATCTGAAAAACGCGAAGTTGGACGATTTTGTTATAACGACTTTGTTGCTTATCGTGATGTATAACGCGGATTGAAATCGGCGATGAAATTTCAAAATTCACCGAAAACGAACTCACGAAATGAAATAGAACAACGATTTTTGGAAAAAATTAAGCAAACAAGTTAAACAACCTCGAAAAACCGATTGCTGTCATGATTTGTTTAAAAAATCAAAGAAACAAACCCAAATAAATTGAAAAAATTGTTATCATGATTTGTTAGATTGAAATCGGCGATGGAAACACAAAATTCACCAAAAACGAAATCACGAAATAAAATAGAACGACGATTTTTGGAAAAAAACATTAGGCAAACAAGCCGAACAACCTTGCAAAATCGATTGATGTCATAATTTGTTTAAAAATCCAAGAAACAATCCCAGAGAAATTGAAGAAATCGAAAAATTGTTATCACGATTTGTTTGATTGAAATCGACGATGAAATCTCAAAATTCACCGAAAGCGAACTCACGAAATGAAATAGAACGACGATTTTAGGAAAAAACTAAGCAAACAGACCAAACAGCCTTGCAAAATCAATTACTGTCATAATTTGGTTAAAAAATCTAAGAAACAAATTCAAACAAATGTGATAAATCGAAAAATTGTTATCCTGATTTGTTAGATTGAAATCGACGATAAAAGCACAAAATTCACCGAAAGCGAACTCACGAAATGAAATAGAACGACGATTTTAGGAAAAAACTAAGCAAACAGACCAAACAACCTTGCAAAACCGATTACTGTCATAATTTCGCTTAAAAAATCCAAGAAACAAACCCAGACAGATTTTTAAAATCGAGAAAATTGTTATCGTGATTTGTTAGATTGAAATCGACGATGAAATCTCAAAATTCACCGAAAACGAACTCACGAAATCAAATAAAACGACGACTTAATGGAAAAAAATAAGCAAACAAACTGAACAATCTCGCAAAACCAATTACTGTCATAATTTTGTTTAAAAAATCCAAGAAACAAACCGAGAAAAATTTACAAAATCGAGAAAATTGTTATCGTGATTTGTTAGATTGAAATCGACGATAGAAGCACAAACTTCAACGAAAATGAACTCACGAAATGAAATAGAACGACGATTTTTGGGAAAAATGAAGCAAACAAACCTTGCAAAATCGATTACTGTCCTAATTTGTTTAAAAAATCCAAGAAGCAAACCCAAACAAATTTTAAAAATGAAAAAAATTATTATCATGATTTGTTAGATTGAAAAAATCGAAAAAATGTTTCGATGGTTTGTTAGATTAGAATCAACGATAAAATTTCAAAATTCACCGAAAACGAACTCACGGAATGAAATAGAACGACGATTTTTTTTTAACAATTAAGCAAAAAAAAACCTAACAACGTCGCAAAATCGATTACTGTCATAATTCGGTTGAAAAAAGTTGAAGAAACAAACCTAAAAAAATTCATAAAATCGAAAGAATGTCACGATGATTTGTTCGACTGAAATCGATGGTGAAATATCTAAATTTACCGAAAACGAACTCACAAAATGCAACAGTGCCACAATTTTCTGGATAAACTAAGCAAACAAACCCAAACGAACTCAGGAGATTAAAAAAATATCAGAATCAATTTATCAACAAAAAAAAACGATAAAAAATAAAAAATAAAAAAAAGTCAATAAAAATGATTAAAAAATACCTTGAAATTTGCAAGCGACTCTCGCTATGGTGCATATCCCCTCGTTATCTCGAACGAATCCAGGAGCGCAAACGCACCCAGGGCGACAATCCTTGACGACGGGGTGAAAATTATCGGGGCACAGACCTCCCGGATTATCGCAAGACGCGTCGCATTTGGCGACGTAGCAAGGCGTGAAATATTCTTCTTTCCAGGTGTTGCAGAAGAACGATATTTTTCGTCTCGATAAAACGAGTGGCAGTGCCCAATCGAGCGTTAAAAACGTTGAAGCGATCAGAAGAACGGTGAAATTCATGGTGGCACTCGAGGCACTGACTCGATTATTCCAGCGTCGCGAAACTTTTATACAATTTATTATCGCACCTTCGATTATCGCTCGAGCGAGCCGACGGAAAGCCAACAATAGTAATCACAATGACGAATTGCTCTCGAGATCGCGGTGAATAAGAGAATTGGCGAACAATAGTTTTCTTCGGCCAGCGCCGATCGATATGATCGATCAATTTTTCATCGCGGTGAAAAATCGCTTTAGCCAATATCCAGCAAAAAAAAGTCAGTCCAGGAATTCATCAGTATCGATCGTAATTTCATAACTTCGCCTGTAATTTTGCATATAAATAATTAATGTAAATACAAAAATGGCTAGAGTTTAAAAATAGTTCTTCATGAATAGACCGAATTTTCACCTTGGTGAAGATACTTGAGTAAAAAGTCTGTGCACCAGAGAATCGGAAGATTATGGGGTCATCTATTCTGGTACGGGTTTCCCACAGTTTCCCCGTGCCCTCGGTAAATGCGCTATAGCGTAGCTTGAGGCGGCCTTGGACGCAAGGAAAGTTAGGTTAGATCAGCGTAGTGAGGATAGGGAGGGATGGGAAAGGGTTCAACTAGGAAGGGCAATAGGTAAATGCCTGCAGGTTTCCATTGCAACTGAGGAAATAATATATACATATAAAACAGTTCCGTGACTGAATGACATATAAAGAACGCACAACCGTTGAACATAGAAATAGGAAATTTGGTAAATATGTTCCTTAGAAGGCGTGGGGGGGGGGTGAAATTCCGAACTTTGAATGCTCCCACGGTTTAAAATTCCGAATTTTAATATTCCGAAATTCAAGATGGGGCCGGGTTGAAATTCCGAACTTTGAATGATCAGAATGCTCAAAACTCCGAAAGAATACTACCCGAAAGATCAAAACTCCGAAAATCTGAACACCGTCAAAATAATTCGGTTATGGAAGTTTTCAAAGTTTCACAATTTTTCAATAAAACGACGAATTATTTCAAGAATTTTTTTATATTAAGAAGTGATTTTGCGTCAATTTCGAAATTTGTCTAGACAATGTTATACGTTCTACATCACTTACAGTCAACTGTGTAGACTTTCGCTGGCATGATCTTGACATGGAGGCCGGGTTCCGAAATTACAAGGTTCGTCAAGATCATGCCAGCGAAAGTCTACACAGTTGTCTGTAAATGATGCAGAACGTCACGTCGTTGTCTAGACAAATTTCAATATTGACGTAAAATTACTTGTCAATAAAAAAATTGAAATAATTCGTCGATTTATTGAAAATTTTGAAACTTCCATAGCCGCATTATTTTGACGGCGTTCAGATTTTTCGAAGTTATGGTCTTTCGTGTAAAATTCTTTCGGAGTTTTGATCTTTCGGGGTGGTATTCTTTCAGAGTTTTGAGCGTTCTGATCATTCACAGTTCGGAATTTCAACTCGGCCCCGTGTAGGGCTGCATCAACGTTCTATGCCTGGTTGTAGAAGTCGAAAACGGCCCATTTTTGGGATTAGTTTCTACAAATTCGTGATGATAAATTTCTACGGAAATTAGGTATTTGAAGAAGTATGATCTGAAGGACACTCTGTAATTTTTATGTGTAAAAATATTTAATTACAATCGATTTACAGCCGACGTCCGGGAAGCACCCCTCGAAACTAATTCATCTAATACAAAAAAACCAAACAGATTTCGTTGGTATATTAGTTTATCCTATGATTAATCGAAGGAATTTCCGAAATATCAAATAAAAAGGCGCGTGTTCAAGTGAGTCTTGATTTTTGCGAAAAAAATTGGCATTTTTCGCGAATACCACATAACTACATCTAGAAAAAACCCTAAAAATTTCAAAAAGATCGTTGCGGTATTTTTGGAGATATTTTGCTCACCGACTTTGGAAACGTACTTTCGAGAAAAAAAGCGTTTAAAGTTTCGAACGACGTTTCGAGACTCCCGACGGGCGTTGACACAACAGCCTACAAATCTGTCAATTTTCATTCTATCACCTTGAATTTTTCAGGGAACGTTTATAAGATGATATACTGTCAAAGAAAAAGATTGGTGTTAAAAAAAGTGATTTTTCGACTTTTACAACTGGGCATAACGGATTCTTCGAAAATCACCTCCTAAGCGAGTGAAACGTGGTTTTGATGTTTGTATGGAATTCCTTACGTGTACCAACGCGGGCGAAGTCGTGGAGGGAAGCCAGTTTTTTACAAATATCAACCTCAAAGGAACCGAATAAAAATAGTCCCCTAATTTCGATAAATTTTCCACTCTAGGACTGACCAGCAATACCACCACAAGCTTCAAAATCTCGACTCCGTTGAATTCCATCGATACATTCTCGTAAAACTAAAATTACCATCCAACCTTTCTTCATCTATCCTCGGGGGCTCTCTACGATCAGCCAACACTCGTCACCCTACTATTTCCGGTTTCCGCGCAGTCGCCTATCCTAGTATCGGCCCAGACCAACTCTCGACACGACAGACGACAGAATAAACCGGTAACTATCACTGCCAATCCGATTGTTGTGACGTCGAGGCACGTTTCCGTTATAAAACAGCCCAATAATACATAAAGCAATACTCGAACGTATAAACCTGCACGTTAAACGTAATCCGTGATGGCAGAGATCGAGCACAGCCGATCGAGAGAAAAATCCCCGTGACGTACCGTCTTTCTGAGTAAGGCTATTATCGATTTTCTTCATCTCTTACCTCGCGAGTTTCTCAGCTATAAAGCCATTTCTGTCATTCGATGCTAATGCCGCGCACACGGGCGTCGCGAGAGATATCCTCCTCAAATGGCACTCTCTCGCCTCTCCTCTTTTCCTCTTTCTTCGGCGTCGCACGAAGAAAACTGGCGACTTCGCGTCCCGCGGATCGTGGGAGCCACTCGACGGGATCTGCCAACACACCATCCCAGTTCATAGGCTCCTCAAATACACACACACATACGTCCGTGTGTGTGTGTGTACCAACGCTGTTATATATGAGTATAAGGCATATATACACTAGGCAAAAGAATTAAAGGATATTGAAAAAGTCCGCCAATTTTAGGGTCATTTTCAAATAGCTGTAACTCCTCGAAAAATGGTCGTACAGCAAATATAAAAAGAAGCGAATTAAAGGTATGAATATCTAGTTTTGAGATGTTGAGCTGAACATTTTTTCGCATCAGGCAATTTTTAGTAGCCATCAAAAAACCAAAGTAAGAAAAATTTTCAAAATTTTTGCTCATCTTTTACAGTCTGCACGGACTTTAATACATTTTTTTGAATAATCGTATTAAAAAGATCGTCTAGCTGGATTCTTTCCCTTTAATTTGAGCGGTGGGAGAGCTCTGAACGATTTTTTCTCGCTGAGTTATCGATGTACAAAGCAAAAATGACACTTTTGACTTTGATGACTGATTACTCGGAGACTAATGGTCGCACAGAAAAAAACCAGAGGGTTTTGGAAACTTTGGAGTATTCTCTATAAGATGCTTTTATCATTTTTTTATCAAGATTTTTTATGCGGGAAAATGGATTTAAGAAAACGTGAAAAATTGCATATTTACGAAAATTCTTTTAACTAAGGATTATTTTGCCAATATCGGATAGATAAAAAAAAGTTTCGGTTTTTTTATGATCTGAAAGTATTCTAAAAAAGCCCTCAAAAGTTTGAACCCCTGCGATTTTTTTTTTGTTGTGTTCCGAATGACCGAAATTGTGGTTTTTGCCAAAAATCGATGAAAGGCTAAATCTACCACCTTTTATTCGTCTTTTGAGAATCACAATTTATTTTGGCACTGATCCAAATTCCCGGTGCTAAAAAATGTTGATTGTTGAACAACGGGAACAAATTTTTTTTTAATATATATATATATATATATAGGCTTTATGCAATGAACAATATATATATGTGTGTATGTGTGCCAACGCTCTATATATGCATTTATATATATATGACACTACCGGCGTAAAGTTTCCGGATAAATTTTTTTTTAAGTTCCGCAACGATTTTTCTTGCCATTTCGCCGATAGTTGACATAAAAGAATTTAATAAACGACATTTTGAAGGGGAGAAATTCACCTTTAGTTATATTTTTTTACACTATTTTTGTTACGACTAGTACCCTTTTTCGAAAACGACCATTTTTCGCCTTCTTTGTTCCTTCTCTGGTGGACCCCGTTTACAGACAACATTGGCAAGCTTCAATTTTGTTTTTGTTTAAAGCTTCGAACGATTATTTTTTAAAAAGATATTTTGATTAAAAAAGAAGAGACAATTTGAAAAATACCATTTAACGCGAAAACAAGGAGGATTCAAGGAAAAGCTCGAGAAAGTAAAAAGTTGAATCCGTTTTCGTTGAGTTCGCGAGAATTTTTTCAGATGTTTTTTTCGTCTATTTTCGGTAAAAAAAATCAGATGATTTAATTACCGTAACTCGAGAACTAACGGGTTCGTGGTAAAATATCAGGAGCGGAAAAAATTGTAATAGAATTATTTCAGATTTTTTTTCTACATGTTTTCCCCCGTTAAAATATTATAGTTTTCTAGTCACGTTAATCGATTGATTTCAACCGACTCTAATAATGCGTTGAAAATAGAAAAATACAAATATTTCCTCTCTTGAATTTTTGGCACAAACCCCAGAGTTGTCGAGTTACGGTAATTAAATCATTTGATTTTTTACCGAAAATTGTAAAGTAGTAGCGTAAGTATATATATATTAACATATTTCTTCATATATTTTATCAGTCGGAAGGACGTAATTCGAGGCATCGAAAGCCACGAATTATTGGAACTTCCGGTCTTTTTCGGTCTCCGAAGATCTATGCACGTTCGGGGTAGCAAATTCGCGGGTTTTCTCCGGCTCGTTCGGCAAGCCCGATAAATTTTCTCGTCTCTCGAAAAACTCGGGCACTCTCACGACGCCGGTTGCGAGAGTTGCGTACCCACTTTGGAAGCTGCAGGCACTTCCTGCTCCCGGAGAATTCGGGTACGCGCACGCTCTCCCCGTTACTCTTGATCTCGCAATCTCAGCTGTCACGATCTACCTCAACGTCGTTTATTTACTTTTTCTCGTCTTTATTTTTAATATGTGGAAGGGTGATTCGGAATATTGAAACACACGGGCGCAGGCTAGAGTAAATATTTAGTCTCGGATACAGGTCGAGACCCCACTCTGCCGTTCATCCTCTCCAGACATTACACATACGTTTGTGCGTGTGTATGTATAAATCAAGCCGAGGAGTCCAGACGTATGTTTTCTTGAGCCTGAATCGACAGTCGTTGGGAAAAAAACTTAATTTCAAACTCAAATCCAATCTCAGCTTTCAACGGATTGCGCTCGTAGTAAAATTGATTTTTCGAAGTTCGAACTCTCGCTCGCCATGACGAACGTAAACTCGATTTAACAATTTATCGAAGACTTGAGGGAGGACACGACTGTGACGGGCTGAAAAAGAACATTTTGTCCGCATTTTTTTGTCGAGTAGATTATTTATTTGGGACTTGAAAAAAAAAGTATGTTGTTACGCATACATTGAACTTATTGCGTGTCATTTTTTATTAGGAAAATATGAAAATTGACAACGTTATTGAGGTATAATAGAGCCTCTGTATAAAAATGTGTTTCAACGGCCAGATCGACAACCTGACAATGGTAGGTCAGAATAAAATCGAAATAAAAAAGTTTTATAAATTATATTAATGTAGTTCTCGACGTACGTAGCCGATTTTCGAGAAAAAAATCGCAAAGTGGCAGGTGTTAAAAAAAGTGTAATTTTAGCGAATTTTTTTCTTATTTTCGGGGGCTCAAAAAATAATAAATTTTATATTTGGGGTCTGAAGAGAAATACCAAATAAAATAAAAAAAAAAGGCAACGTACGAGGTAAGCTACTAGAAGTACGGAAATTTTGGATTTAAAAAATTTAAAATCGGACAATTATAGCTAGAAAAGTCGTTTCGAGAAAACGCGTTTCGAGAAAAACGCGATTGAAAGTTTCAGTATACGTAAAACGTTGCGCTACCCGCTCTCACTAAATCATTTGTAACATGGTCGATTTTCAATACTTTAACGCAACATTTTTTCCAGATATTCTTGAATAATATCGATTTTTTGTGGATCACAGTGTTTTTATGGATCACAGTGATAACGCCCCCCCCTTAAATTCAGAAAAAAGATAGAGCTTAAATCTGACAGAATCGAAACTGTTTTTTTTTATCGCTTGATTTTTCCAACTTTCACCACCCCATGAGGGTGGCTTCCGGAAGTTAAAGATCGTTGCCGATTTTTTTTGTGGCTTCTCTTAGGCACTAAAAATATGTAACGCAAATAAAAAAAGTTGAGAAAGTCTTTACCGCCGGAGATATTGATTTTATTTTCACTTCTCGACCCCCAATAAGGTTGGATTCTAGGCCACAAATCTTTTTTTACCGTTTTGTATGGTCTCTAGTCATTCTGGAGTAGAAATATTCACGAGAGCGATTAATAAAAACTAAAATTTTAAAAAATACATTGCAATCTAACGATGCAACCTTCAGAACCATACACATTACAACCGTTCCAACATTTCCGATCATGATGAATTTTGCATCGATGCAACGCAATGAGAATTCTCTTTTCTATTCTTTCGTCCCTTTATTTTTTATTCTCGTCCAAAATCTCTGTCCGCAGATTTACATTAGATCTGAATTTACATATAAATTTAGCCATCTAGTCCGAAGCCTAAAAAACGCCTGAGTTGTCGCGACAGTCTGATGAAGCGAAAGAAAAATTGGATGTTTCTTAAAAATGCATTTTCATTGCACTCCAACGATTCAACCTTCAGCATCACAGTTTGCATCGCGAAAAAGTTTTTCCTCGACATTTTGTAATTGGACGGCGAGCAGCTCGAAAAATTCTCGCCTCGGTCATCCCCGAAAAAGTGGCGAAAATCATCGCGGCTCCCTCGCGTCGAGGCAATTCCATAAATGGACCGATGAGGACCACGCGAAAGGGCAGCACAAACGCGCTTCGTATACGAGGAGGATGCGTACGCATTTGTCTCTCGTTTCTCGTGTGCGCGCGCGGTCGAGTTTTTTTTTTATGAATTAAAGTGGGCGTCATCCAACTATGGGATATTGGAGGACTCCGAGTGCCTCTCCGGTTCTCTTTGTTGCAACGCTCTGTAATATCTCTATAGATCGCTCATGACAAGAACCGGGAACACGGAGGCCCCACCTAAATAAAAAGTTGCGCCGCATCCTAACGCGAGCACGTTGGACTCTCGTTGCAAAAACTTTAGTCATCTCCTTGCTTTTCGATTGTATTTTTTTTTCTTCGTTAACTTCTCTACAGTATTTACCAGTATATATTTATTCCTCTAACGGTATTTATATTATTCGTGCTCATATTTTTTTCCGAGTCGTTGTTTATATTTCTGCACCGCAGCTGCGTGAGGTTTTCTAGGGTTGTCTGGCCCTACGAACCCCTGTAAATGTCGCCGCGTCCGTCGTCCGTCGTGCCGCTGCGTAACTTCTACCGTCTGCCGTCTGACGTTGTTCAAGTTTGCATCATTGGCACGCAACGAAATATTTACTTTCTGAATTATCGGATTTTTTTGACAGGGGGGGGCGTACATAAATTACGTAACGCAAAATTTTCCAAAATTTGACGTTTTCGATACATGAAAAATGACGGTGCGAAGACAAAAATCGCGCACATTTTGGAGACCTAGAAATCCAAGAAAAACCACAAACAAAATTAATTCTGATGCCCCAGTCGTGGGCTTCGAGACTCCAAAGTCGTCGGCAAAATGTTTTTTTCTTCATTGATGCAACGCTTTGGTCTAAAAATCGAAACAATTCACGAAAACAGCATTTAGCGAGTACTTCCAAGTAAATTTCTCGCGATTACTGCATAATGAGTAATTTCGTAAAGAAAAAGAAAACCGATTTTTCATTCGAAAAGCTTCGCTCTGCAAAATTTTGCACGATGTTCGATTTTCACGTCAAACATCGATAATTATCAGTATTTGGAAAATGACGTTGTATTATTCGTTTTTTAATTAATACGCGACCTTTTTATAAGCTTTTGTTTAATTTGCTTCGTTTATATGGCTTTCCCGTTCAAAATTTGTAATCCATTTTTCAAGCACTTACTGGCATCCGATTGAGCTGAAATTTGGCATACCTATGTAACTTCGGCGACAATGCAATAATATGGTACCATGAAGCGGGTCTGATTATGGAGGTGGGAGGTGGGCCATGCAACTCTTTAACAGCATATACTAGGACATGAGTTTGTGTTCATTTTTTTTTGTTACCATGAGCACTTTTCATTACACGTGATAACGAGAGTCTGATAATGCTATGGGAGGTGGGAACTGAAATTTTCCAATGGCAAATGGTAGGAAAATCGAGTTTAGGCTCATTAACATTGTTGACTTTAGCACTATTTATAATCACACTATTATAAAGTTCATCCCGAAACCTTTATAACCTAAGGCAAGGTTTTTTATTACGCCGATGTCTGAATGGCATGGGGGTCTGGCACAGCAAATAAATAAACAAATTCTAAAACTGAAAAGTATAAAATAAAATAAACGTAAAAAAAAACTTTTTAAAAACAAGCTCTTATTTAAAAGGCACTGTACTAAAAAGTAAAAAAAATAATGTTCAGTGAAATGAAAAATCAAAACAGTATAACTACAAAAAAGTCCCTTCCTTGATCACTCATCATAGGTGCAAGTACTTAAAAGGTACATAAGCGTGGATATTAAAAAAATATAAATTTTCAAAGTTTGAGACGTCAAACGTCATAAGTACGAATACTACTTTAAAATTGCTAAAAAAAATCTTCAAGCTTTTAAAATGTATAATTCATATTTAAATAATATCTACGTTTATGTACCTTTTAAGGCGGGATATACATTTAGAACGATAAAAAAAATCAATTTCTTTTTTTTCTTTAAACGATAGAAATATATATGTAGAATATTTTCCCAAAGTTTCAAAGCGAAATTCGAAAAACTTCAAACGTTACAGCCCGTCAACGCTGTGCCTCACCGCTCGGATTCGGAGCGGGCGTGAACTTCAAACGCGTTTTTCTCAAAACTGCATTATCGAAATTGGCGTGCAGGATTACTCAAAAACTATTAAGCCGATTGAGTTGGTGGAAATATTGATAATATTAGTACCTTCTACTTGACGAGAATTGTTTTTGAAAAATTGGAAAAAAACGACTTTTTTAATCCACATTTTACAGAAATGTGGCGTAAAGTGTTGATTTTTTTGTAAATGGCTGCCATTTTCTCAAATTTGCATTTTATTCATTAAAATTACCGTCACATAGTAACTATACATGTTCTAACTGAAAAAATGTCTGTACTTTTTTGCAAATCAAAGTCTACAGGAAGTCTAGACTGCACGCCGATTCGCAACTCCCGCGCCGACCTTGCTGTAACTCTCTGCCACAGCTCCGCCATTTTGATGATGAATTAATAAAAAAAAAATTGTTTCGTATACTTAAATATACTATTAAACTATACCTAAAGTTTGATAATTGTAGAATAATTATTTCTTAGTTTAAAAAATCCCTCAATATTGCTTATTTTTTCCCTGTCTAAACGTATATCCCGCCTTAAGTACTTGCACCTATGACGAGTGACCGAGGAAGGAATTTTTGTATAGTCACACTGCTTTGATTTTCAATTTTGAACATTTTTTTCACTTTTTAGTACAGTAGCTTTTAAGTTTTTTAAACGTTTTTTTTTCTTCTATTTGTTTCAATTCCGTTTCGAATCCGATAAGTTATCAAACGCAAACATGACAAATGATCGTTTTCTCAATACGTTCCTTGCAGATTTATCAAATCGAAAATGTGATAGTAAAGGCGGCAAATTCACCGAGGCCAGCGGCCTGGATCCTCGAGAGGTCTTTGGACGGCGAGACATTTCGGCCCTGGCAGTATTACGCCCCGAGTGACGAGGAGTGCTGGAGCCGATATTCCGTTCAACCGTTGACGGGAAAGCCTCACTCGATCGGCGACGACGAGGTCGTCTGTACCAGCATATATTCGCGTCAGACACCGATGGAAAATGGCGAGGTACGTGTGCACTCACAATATTAATCGGCGACATTTCTAAATCCATGCACCCAGGAAAACTCGCTGGAAACCTCATATCGTTTGTTGCAACGACAACGCGAAAGAAAATAAATGAAACTAATAATGAGGGTATAATGAGAGGTCTCGAAGAGCGCGTGTCCGCACACATACGCGGGAAATATGTGTGTGTGTGTGCGTGTTGGACGCTTTAGTCTTTTATTTTGTTCTCTGTGGGGTGGTACATGTGTACAGCCACATATGTACACATGGACACGAGAAATTCCCGTCGCTGCACACACGAACGCCATCGATCATTAATTATCCTTCGGTTTACAAGCTCCCGACATAAAACGCATTCCCCAATTACATGATTGGATGATTATCGAGCGTCGTTTTAGCGCCAGTGTGCAAAACTCGACACGAGGGAGAGAGAAAGAGTGAATACGTTTTGTCGAGACGATAAAACGATCTCGCGAAACACACGACACCGGTTCCGTCTCTCGTTATGTCGCGACGGTAATACTGTATATCGTTGAAATAACGTTAGCTATTTATTTATATTAAAAATGACAGGGGAAAGGTGTACGAGTTGATCCCTTGAGGTAAGATGATCATTTCCAATAGCGATAAAACTATTAACGCTATCTAGGGATATTCTTTGGTAAAACATAGCGTCCGGTCCGCCCCTTAGTCAATTTATGATGGCGGTGTGATCGACGCACTTGTTTTGACGGAAAAAAAATAAAATTGTGAGCTATAGATGTAAGGCAAGGTTGACTTTAAACTTAGGTAACTTTTATTGTGTACTGTCAGTTGCAATCATTGTTTGTTCGTGGCTTTATAATATGCTCAATTTGGGTTTTGGTCGGAGTGGTAACAGTGGACTTATAGGTTATGTTACCGAGCAATGAATGAAAAAGTTGAGTTTAGGTGGACAAGATGATCCCTAGGGATCATCTTAATACTTAACGTACTACTAATAGGGTACCTACTTTATTTTCATTAAATACATTGTCTACTTATGTTCAAACTGCACTACTAATGTATAATCGATATCACAAACAATAATTGATATACCTAAGTGATTTAAGACTAGCTGTAGAAGACTGGTTTAGTTTAATTCTATTTGGGTGAGATGAAACTTATAATATATAAAGGTAATTTAACGGTAAATATTTACAAGTGGGGCTCCGGCTAGAAAAGGGGTTTTGAAATTTTGTACCGAGTCTTTCAGGGCACTTTGTTTATAATATTTAAGTCGCGGGAAGACAATTTCAACCCTCAAACGCTTTTGTTTTACTTTCTGAAAGGTATGGAGGAACTGGGTTTGATGACATCATGTGGGTCAAATGACATTGGTTTGGGTTTGTTTGGGTACAAGTCAAATTAGGAAATGCTTTTTTTTCTTAATAAAATACCCTTCCCCCGTCATGAAAAAAAAACATATTTTCATACTGCAGAATAGCCCAGAATACGTGAAAAAAAATTTGGAGACGATTAGGGCTGGAGCCCCACTTATAAATGTTTACCAATTTAACTTGTAAGTTCAGTTTATGTTGTATACCTATGATTAATATATATAAAGGTGTTGTAAACTCGAGCAAATTTTTATTTACATTTACCTAGTTTCTCCAAAATAAAAAAAATTCCAAAATAGGGGCAAGATGATCCGGGGGATCTTCCTGTCCATACCCTAGGGATCATCTTGAATTCCGGGGTGTCCAAGATAATCCTTATGTAAGGTTTTTAAAAAGAGAAACATTTTTATTACAACCCTTATAAATTGAATATTTCGAATATGCCAAACCAAAAACGCTTTTAGATCTTAGTTATGTTGGATATCTTTGAAATTACGAGCATTCTCCCTTAGGGGGAACATCTCGTACACCTTTCCCCTACATACAGCATATATATGGACACTGGTGGGTGAGGTGTCGGGGTTCGGCTCCGGCGGTCCTTCGAGTTGAGTAGCGTTGTGCTTGGCCGAGGTCGAGGGATTTTGGTTTTTGGTAGCTAAAATCTAGTAAAAGAAATTGGAGAAAGTGAAAAAATAATTTTCATTGCACGCCAACGATGTAAACTTCAATCCCAAGAAAGGTTATACGTTGGAAATGAGGAAAAAAATATAAATAATATACTTACGAGATTGATACGTATTTCATGGATTTCTAATAAATCTAGAAATAATTCTGAAATAATTTCTAGTTAAAATAACCTTGCCTATAAATTGTTTAAGTTTAATTGTAATAACTTCAACTTTATATATATTCAGTATCGGTCAGAAGTTTTCGATCACTTTGGATAAGTGCAAAATTTTCGATTTCTCTGGATAATTGAATAATTATATTAGAATAATATGATTCATTTCATAGAGCTATATAGTATCGTTGTAAAAAAAGAAATTAGATGCATTTTATATTGTTCTAATATAATTTTGCGATTATCCCAAGTGATCGAAACTTTTGACAGTTACTCTATACAGATATAAAGTCAATAATAATTTATAGTTAAGGTTATTGTAACTATAAATTATCTTTTAATATATAAATATATATGCTGTATAATTTCATGACTGCCAACGCATACGCTTGCGGGTTTTTACGTATTACCCTTCCTAAATAAACTCTTCATATTAAGGTATAGTAAAAAGAAATCCATTATTTTTGCATGAAATTGAAGGCAAAAATAATGGATTTATTTTTGCTACATAGCAGTGCCGCAATCAAATGTCCAATTTTTCGAATCTCTTATTTTTTCGTACCATATTCACAGCAAATCGTATATTGAAATAAGCCGATAATTTGTCATCATTTGTCATCTGGCCACATAGTATTATCCAATAAACATTGGTTATCTTTTTTATTTCGACTTCTTTAGACCTGATACCACACGTCATTTCGAGATTCGCAAGTAACGTCTAATTTTTATGGCGCTGAAGCTTGCATCGTTGGAATACAACGCATGTGCTTTTTTTTATTTTATCATTTTTACTACAACCCAAATTTCTCGCGGTCGTAGATTTCGACCAAAGAAGGTAGGCAAATTCATTTGAGAGATTTTCTCACCCTAAGTCACCGAAAGAAAGTGTGAGCAATTAAAGGAAAGTTATCGTCCGTTGCATTCCAACCATGCAAACTTCAACGTCATTAATTTTTCGCGTAATGCGATACAAATCAGCATATCATTAGGTCGAGCAATAAGTTCTCTTTTAAGGGGGGGAGACATTGAACACATGTTGAGAGAAAAATGTTGAAAATCGATTAAATGCTACGCGTTGAAACAAAAAGATTGAATTTTTCGGAAAAATGACTACATTCCGCAATAAAAAAAATACGTTTTTTTTTCCCAAAGACTTATACCAAATATCATCAGAATCGGTCGATTGTTTTTTTACTTCTACGTCACGCCAGTTTTGAAAATGCAGTTTAGAAGACCGTGCAATTTTTAAATATGAATTTAAAAAAAATACCACGTAACAACCAAAAGTAGTAATAAAGCATACCCTAAGTCTAAAAAATGGCGAAGAAATCTTTCCTTAAAAAAAAAATCATGGCGATAAAAAATCATCGCTGAAAGGTGTCTCGACCCCTTAAAAATTTGTCTGTGCGCCTGTCTGCCTTCTACCTACAGACTTCGCATTTCATTTTCTCGGCCACCTTTGATTTTCGTTAAAAATCGTCGAAAGTACATGGAAACACGTTCATCGCGTCAACGCGATATAGATTTGAGTGGCTCCCAAAAACTCCGTGAAAACGATTTCCACGGATTGCCACGACCGTTCTGCAAATTTGCGCAAATCATCTCTACTTTTACCTTCACAAAACGTCCCCCAGAGATCTGGTTTTCTTCGAGTTTCCGTTTGTTTGTTTTATCGTCCCTCGGAGTGGATATATACCGTAGGAGCGCAACGATTGCTTCCTTCTCTCGCCCCCTTGAGATTTGCCACGGGAGTGTACGTGAGATCCCTTACAAGGGCCTGCGGTATCACCGTACATGGCCGGAATGTAGGGATCGCCGTTTTTGTCATCTCGAAGACATCGGCAAACAGTCTGTACCTCTCTCTCTCTCTCTCTCTCTCTCTCTCTCTCTCTCTCTCTCTCTCTCTCTCTCTCTCTCTCTCTCGTCCAGAGAGCAAAACAGCACATACACAAATACAAACGAGCCTGCCACCATTTATGTGGTGAGTCTTTCGTTTCGCTCACTCTTTCTTTCGTTGCTCAACTCTCTTTGCTTTCTCATGTGATGCGAGGTCCCTTTTTCTCAGGCTCTCATGCTTTTACGCGCTATCATCGAATTCTTTGTCTCTCTCGGATTCACACGAAAGCGTGGTGTGCAAGCACCTTTAATTAGAACCCCCCCCTCCCCTCTCATCCTCTCTCTTTCGTTCGCAGCTTCCGAGAAATCGGACAATTACCTGCCCACTCTCTCGCTTGAAAGACGAGAACACACCATTCCGCGTTTCTATATAGTCACCGTATACGTATGTGTGGACGTGGGTATTTATCGTAGTATGTAATTCACCCTCCAATCATCAAGTGACTCGTTCTTGCATGACTTACGTACGAGAGACTTAGCCGGCGAGAAATATATGGCTTAGGGTATGCATTTATCTAGATACGTATAGACGTGTCTGTGTATATTCGATCCCTCGATGACGATCGAAACGATTTGCTACGCAGTATCATTGAAATTATACGAATAGTCGATTATCCCACGATGGGTCCACACTTTGTCCCTTGTGAAAATCGCGGAGGTGGCGCGGGTGCCTCCCACGCAATTATTGGGGAAAGGCAGAGAGGCAATGATTGTTATTACAGAGGGAAACAATTTCGTAGACTTGAGGAATTGTTTTTTGAATAAAGCATCGTACGGTCCGTGGAATTTTTTTTAACAGTATATACGTATCGATTTTTTATGAGGTTGAAGTTTGAATGCGAATGCAATTCATATTTGTTTATTCCTACAAGGCTACTGTGATGACTCGAAAATCAGGGTTGTTGGAAAATAATTAATTTTGAGGGAATAAGTAAGGTGATTGAGAAATCGTTCGGATATTTATTTGTATGTATATTAACGAAGTTGTGTGCCAAATTTCATAAAAAAATGTTGATTTGTGCAGAAGTTGTATGTAATCTCGTGATGGACCACTGACGTGAGGGACTCAACGGTGTGGTTGATTGTGGCCACCCGGTTAGTCTGAAAAAAAAACGAGTTTTTTTTCTTCAAATAGATAATATTGGCGAAGACTCGACCGAATTTTTTTTTCTCATCGTGCTTCAATCATTGTACATTTTTTTTAAATTTTCGCGGAAAAATGGGATCATTATTGTTGATAACTAATGAAAAAAAAAAATTAGGAAGAAAAACGTCGGTTAAGACTAAAGTACTATTACACTGAATAAGTGTGCCAAGTTAATTTCTTCATTATATGTCGATAAATCGCGTACACCGTTTTGAAAAACAGGTTGGAGAAAAACGCGTTTAAGGGAGGAAATCCCTTTAGACGCCCGAAAATGAGTCATTTTTTATGGTTTTTTTAAGGTGATAAAATAATCGCATTATTTAAAAATGTTGACATTATCTTATTACAACGTTCAAGTGTTAAGAAAAAAAATTATTTTTTAAACAAAACAAAATGGCAGCGTTATAAGGTATTCCCTTAGGCGTCTTTTGAAAAATTGCTCATGTTACAGCTCAACAAGTTATTGATCGATCTGGCTGAATTTTTGGGAGGTTCCTCACTATAACATTATTGGAAGGATATACCTAAAGTTTTAAGGTTATCGCGTAAATGAATGACTTTTTGGGATAAAAATTGTCGAAAAAAGAGTAAAAGATATGAAAATATGATTACAAAGCCTACTTAATTATTTATTTTATACTTTTTCATATTTTTATAAGAATATCTTCCCAACAATATTATAATGAGAAACTTCCTAAAATTTCAGCCAGATCGATCAATAACCTTTAGAGCCATAACGTAAGCAGTTTTTCAAAGGACGTCAAAAGGAATCGCTTAAAACGCCATTTTGTTTTGTTTAAGGAAGAAAAACATTTTTAAACACTTGAAAGTTGTAACAAGATAAGGTCAACATTTTTGAATGACGCGATTATTTTAACACATTTTAAAAAATTCATGAAAAATGACTCATTTTCGAGCGTCTAAAGGGATTCCGCCCTTAAACTTTTTCTAGCAGTTCCATCGTTGTAATCATAAGTTGACCTTCAATGTGTGATTCTTCCACCATACGCTGAACCTTCCGCTTCAATTTGAGTTGCCTAAAGCGACGAAAGAGTGTTGGTCATTTTCACAGTAAGCCTAACCCCTTAATTGGTTGCCAGATTTCGCCCATAAAAAATTTTCAACCATTTTTCGAAATACTCATCTACCGATCCACAATGTAAATTTACAAAAAAATGTTCTTTAAAAATGAGATAAATACGGAATATAAAATGTAGAAAAGAACTTCCGTTGCGTTCCAACTAAACAAAGTTCAATACCATTATTTTTCACGTATACTTACTTCATCACAGTTCGATATTTTGAAAACTAAAGTAATCGCCAATAATGATACTTTTCAAAATGCTACTTTTTGCTGATAATCGAGATTTTGTAATCGAGACAAAAAATATGTATCTATTCATCTATTCAAGTTGCATTCGATGATCTGCAGAATTTTTCGAATAATTAATATTATAAATTCGAAATAAATAACTCGCTTCTGTTCTCGTAGACATAAATGTGAACATACTTTTGAAAGCAAATTGGTACGCTGCTAAATATGTATGTGGCAAATGCGTAAGATGGGCGCGGCGAGCATATACGTGTCTTGTATGTATACCGAAGTGCTCGCTGGATTGTTCCGTATTAGGCACCGCGCGAGCCATTTACGGAAGCTGAGCGCCAACTTAATACTCCCATTTCGTGCTACTTTATGTATTTATGTGTATATATATATATGACGTACTCGTTTTTTCGCAGACCCATTCGCGGATGATTTACCCTTCTCCGTATTTTGCTACACGAGGCCCTCTTTAACTTTTAAGTCGTTTGATCGTTTTTTTTTATCATCCCTAAATGATCCTTAATCAACTTCTCCCCACGGTTCAATCTTACATGAATTACTTGTTGAGCATTCAATGAATCGTCAAGCATTTACCTGATGTCGGATATCTGCTTTTATTTATTAATGACGTTTGTTATTTGTGTAGAATTCAATTGATCGTCAAGTATCTACTTGATTATGAGGATTTGCGTAGTGGTTGATTGTATACAAATTAAATTTACCGAGGACGTTGCGTAGACGAAAAATTTTTTATTTTCCTCAGAGGAATAATTATTTTTTCGTCTTGGTAAATTTAATATATAGGTATTATATATAATTTGACAATACGCAACGTCCGTGGTATATTTGATTAATTATTTCCGCTGACCTAATGGCCTATAAAATGGATCTAAGGTCCATTATGTAGGCCATTAGGTCAGCTAAAATAATTAATTGACAAAACAGAAAGATTTTGGATCCAGATAAAATTATTATGTTTTATGGAATCAAATTAATGAATTTAATTTGATACATTTAAATGAATAAATTTAAATTATATACTTTAATTAATTAATTCGATTTCATAAATTAAAATTAATAAATTGAAATCAATAAATAAAAATGATAAATTCTTGATCATTTTGACAATTTTGACTTCGACAATCAATGAGGAAGCGCCCTCATGGATGATCCAAATACAACAACTTGTTTCTTTCCGTTTTGATGAACGATCCGACGGATGTGTTTTTCGTACCAGATTCACACGCATCTGTTGAACGGTCGCCCCGGAGCTGTAAATCACTCGAGCTCGCTTCAGGAATTCACTCAAGCGCGATATGTGAAGCTACGTTTTCAGGGGCTTCGTCGCGGTGGCGGTGTGATCGCCGACAAGAGACGGGCTTTCTACTCCGTGAAGGAGATCAGCATCGGCGGACGTTGCCTCTGCTCCGGTCACGCGTCAAGATGTCGTTACAGCCCACGACACGGGGTGAGTAATCCAAGAGCCCATGCGCATAAATATTTAATTGACGAAACGACGTGATGGATTGGAAAGCGATTATTTTACGAATGAATTTGAGACTGGACATTCTTCGAATTGAATCAACGATAGATTGCGAGTCGGAGAAGAATTTGAGATTGTTATCTCGTGCCGAAATTGTCGTAGGAATCCAATTGGATTCCCATACGCTTTGATAGAGATCCAATGGCCCATTGCATCGGATCCTTACACTGAAAAGTCATGCTCATACATTTGATTTTAATCGTTGGAATCCAATGGAAAATCTAATAGAATCCAATGGAATCCATTAGAAATCCAATGGAAAATCCAATGGAAAAATCCAATCTGAATCCTGAAGGATTGCCATCTTCTCGAACGGAATCCAATACGATTCGTAATGGATCTCATCGCATTCTGTACATCAAAATATCTTCACCTAATATATATATATATATATATATATATATATATATATATATATATATATATATATATATATATATTATATATATATATATAATATATATATATATATATATTATATATATATATATATATATATATATATATATATATATATATATATATATATATATATGATGAGATCCAATGCGATGCGATGCGATGAGATCCAATACGAATCGTATTGGATCTCAGTGGAATGGATGGATCTTGAAAGAGGAAAAATTGCTTCAAAAAAAATATTGTCAGCCTTCGTTGACACACTTATTTTTGGCCACGATTTGATGGCCTGCCACTAACAGCCCTTCAGATGGTTTTTATTGGAAAAAAAATCAGGGATACACTTTAAACATTTCTTAATATGTTTGCAAAATTAAAACTAAAAAAATATCAAATAGTATCGTTTAAAAAAATCATGGAGAATCTTCAATTTTGGGAATGTGAACATTTTACTAAAAATGAATCCGGGTCAAAATGACCCAGTATGTCAACGTAGGATTCAAAATCGATACGAATGACATAACTGAAAATCCCCTGTAATTATAGTTTGTCATTTATTTTACCGCACTTTATATATATAATATCACAACACGTACATGCTCACGAAGTATGCAGGTTATGTTTCAACCCGTCGAGTTTTGTCTCGTGACTTTTCACATATTTTCGATTCGAACGTGGTAAGAATTCTCGAACGGCGTTTATCGGTGAACAGTGCAGAATCCAATTGGTTCCCAATGAGGACTCCTTATGTGCATTTTGGGACCCCTCAACAAATTTGTGCACGGGGCCACGAAAGCATATTTTTTTTTGGAAGATCCAAGAATTCCAGTCGGGAGTTTTAAATTTAAAAAATCTCAAATACGTTAATCGGGAAATAGCGCGAGATCCACTTGGATTTCAATGAGGACTCTCTGCGTGCGGCGGCCCTATAAAATTCCCATAGGGATGTTGTAGGATCTGCGGACTCCCCAGTAAATTTTTGCACAGAATTTTTGTAGTTTAACATTCGCTTTGAATTCATAGCTGTCGCGAATTTTGATACTCATGAGATTCCAGCACGAAAAAGAACTGGCCCGTAGATAGATACGCTCTTACGGGGTAAAATTACTCCAGCGACCCCAAAAATTGATGTAACTTTTAGTATGTCTTCTGCTCAAAAACGTAAAAAGAATATCTATTCGAAGAACTTTATTGTATATGCTTTACAGTGTGTGAAACCATTTGTTTAAGTCACCTACAAATTCTTTTTTGAATTGGAACAAATCGGATGCAAATTTTCAGCGTGAAAGAAAAACCAATATTTAAAAATTACCTACAAGGAGATTGTTGAATTTGAAAAAAACGGGTGCAAATTTTGAGTGAACGAAAAACCATGTTTTTAAATAATCTGCATATCAGCTGGAGAAATACTGTAGGAGTTTGAAAAATATTTTTCATCAGAGGAATAGCAAACGTTCGAGAATAGTGTCATTTTCGGAAAAATAGTTCACAAAAAATTGTTTATAACAAAAGTAGTTCTGAAAAAATCGATAAATTCCTGTTTTTTTTTTCTCCGGAGCATGTTGTTGAGAAAATACTGTGAAAATTCGAAGTGCCGAATAATTACGTATCGGGAACAATGCCTTAAAAGTTTCGCCTCACATTTTCGTGACTTCAACAATGAAAATTTCACACTTCAAATAGCAACTTTTTCGTATTAGACCAATAGCGGCTTTTTTAAGATTGTAAATTTTATTTTGCAGATAAACAAAACCCTTTTTCCGACTCTCCGCCTCATTCCATCAAGACCCAATTATTTTGAAAAAGTGTGCTAATTGATCTTTCATTAATTCCAATAATGCTCGACATTCGACATGTAGACGTTTCCCCGTGGTATTAAAATTATGAAAAATCTTATCAAATCAAAATAAGTTGTCGCCATTAATTTCGTCAAAAAAACAAATTGACAGTAAGCCAGCGGGCACTCCACTGCACACGGACCCGACGAAACTATAACGGTCCCTCCACTGGCAGTTCCAAAAACGGAGATCCCATTCATCAACTTTTATTTCGCCCCAAATACAGCAGATTTTTCGATCATCGTAACTTCGGACCTGTCAGTCCAAAAATCCCCAATCCAGATCGCAAAGAAACAAAAATGAAACCGCGTTTAGGTTCCATCGAAAAGCAAATGGCTCTGGCGATTTGTGGGTCGTTCCCGCATCGGGCGATTGCTCGTATCGCAAATATGGTCGCGGTCCTTAAAAGAGGAGTCTTTTGTGCGCACGTCGACGTTAATTACCATTGTCCTCAACATACTTTCTCCTTGGCGGAAAGTACAAAAAACTGAGGGCCCGCACAGTAACGCTGCAAATTTATACAGATGCAGCGAATAAATACCATCCACTCGTTGGAGTATGTGAAAAAAAATGGTCCGACTATGGTCATTGCCAAGTTGGGCCTGTGTGCACGTGTATGTATTTACCACCCGACACGTAAGATCGATCCTTTAGCTTTAAGTGTATCCTTGCATTCGCGGCGAGGCGATGTTCCCCGCTTATTTCTCACGTAAATTGTGACCAAGTGCGTATATATATATATATATATATATATATATATATATATATATATATATATATGAATATACACATACATATATAATTGTGAAATTATTCGCTTTGGGTTCGTGTGGTCATCGGTCACGATCTGAACGTGCGCTTGGATTGCCGTTCTCTCGTTCCCGATTGGCCCACTAAAACGGCCATATAAGCTCAAAGAAAACGAGCACACATTTCTCATTTATTGCCCTCGTGACGGGAAAATAAATTCCCCCCGCGATCTATAAATAAATATTTCTAATGTATTTTTCGTAAAGGCTTATTCGTAAAATATGCTAATGCAATCAATAAAACTGTGCCCCGAAAAGACGGTAGTGGACACGTGTAGGATGTGCAGCGTGTGAAAAAACAGATATAAAAAAAAAACTTTTTCTAAACAAGCTTTTATTTATAAACTGTTGAACTAAAAAGTAAAAAAATAATATTTAGTGTATGAAATTAAATAGTAAATGTAAAGAAGAACCCCATCCTTGGTCACTGATCGAAGGCGCAGACAGTACATAATTAAACTTGAATAAACATAGAACTTTAGCAAATTTTAATATTTTCTTAAGGCCTTATACACGCGATTTCGCCGATTTTTCGAGGGTACTTTTCTAGACGCGGTTAAAAAAAATGACGCGATATTGACAACATTTTTTTTACAGATTATTCATGCACATGGTAAAGTATATGTTTTAAAAAATCAGGAATATTAACAAATGGCGGAGATATAACATAATAAAGCAATGTATTTTTTTTGCGCGCGCGTTGATGGTGAAAGTACTCGGCATCGATGTGAGTGTCCGAAAAAAATGAACATATTTATAATTGCATGATGAATGTATCTTCAGTGTGAACCAACAATATTATTTTGATAAAATTATTATAATGAAAATTCGAAACTAAACATTTTTTTTACTCAATTTTCTGTCGGTATGTTATTTTTTATATTTTTTTGGGTCATTGAAATTTTTGTTTCTGCGGATCACACGATAGGTGATGATACTAAGAACATGTTGTAAACATTTCAAAGCGATCTGAACCTTCGTTCAAGAGTTAGAACTTTCACAAGGTTCCAAAAAGTGAATCGCGGAAAAACGGCTTTGCAGTTGGCGGTCGCGCGAACCGCGCGGAAACTATGATAAATGCAATCGACTTATTTTTGGAATGTTTCTATTCTGTAAAGCTTAAAATATTCCTAACCGTCCAGGCTATTGAAATAAAAACAATGAAAATTTTTGAAATTTTTCGCGTATATAAGGCCTTATATGCTTGAGGCTTTGTCTCAAGTGTAACAACGTTTCACGCAACAAGTTTTTAAGAAAATGTTTACTTGTTAAAAAGTTCTATGTTTATGTAGGTTTTATTAAATATGTACTGCGCCTTTGATCAGTGACCAAAGATAGGGTTCTTCTGTAGCTTTACTATTTGACTTCCTACACTAAATATTAATTTTAACGTTTTAGTTTAATAGTTTATAAATAAAAGCTTGTAATGACATTGAAGTTTATCGTTGGAGTGCAACGATTCTTTTTCCCCATTTGTCGATTCTTCATGTTGAACATCATCCCAAGAATATTTTGCGAATTGAGGTCATAAATCTCTAATAAAAATGCGGAATAACGTTCGAGTTTTAATTCACAGTATAAATCGAGCAAAAAAATTGAGTGATTATAATAATTAATTTTCGTTGCGTTCCAGCGACGCAAACTTCAACCTCATGGAAATAAATTCAATTCCATTTTTTTCCATCTTCAGCGACCGCTGTATTCTTCTTTTATGTATAAAAATAGATTGAAGATGAATGCCGCATAAGCGTTCCAGATCCAATTCGATTCGTCTGGTTGGGAACATCACTTGACTTTTTGTGATCGCGATCTCGCGATGGGTGCGACTCTTCGGTCAATCTCGCTGGCCCCGCAAATCTGAGCTGAGAATTTTCGATATAACAAGACTGGGTTGAGGCACGGCGAACGATAGTTGATACGAAAAAACGATCCCGTATCTACGTGTGTGTGTGGGCACAAATATATTAGAATAAGGTTATGGTTGCGTCCGAAGTCACCGTAATTGAATTAGTTTTTCGTCATCACCGCAATCCCCTCGATAAACTTTGTCTCTCTCACTCGTCCACCAAAGGCTGCCCTTGCGATTCTTTCTCTTTCTGTTCCGCCATATCGCCTGAGATGAATCGCATAGCGATCGAATTTTTCGGGAGTCACCAACGCACATCAAGTGTACCGGAGGCCTCCAGGCACGTCTCAATTCGTTCAGCTGTCAATTTTCTCAGCTTCCTCGTCTAGTAATAACAAAAAATAAACGATTATCGGAATCGAACGATTATTGATGAAAAAATTTCATCACAATCGTCAAAGTATTTTCATCGCGATACATCAAATAATTCGAACACAAAGGACCCGGGATAATAATTCAGTCGAAAGAAGTCTTCGTCGCGCCATCCAACCCATGGTCGCAGGTACAAATATAAAATAGCCGAAAAAATGATTTCGGGAATCGCCCCCGCAGTTTCAACCGAGAAAAGATCAGCTCGACAGAGTTCGATAATTATGTCGTGCGTGTGGTCGATTCGCTCGAGTAGCTCGAAAATAAACGTGAAACGTTTTTTCCTTTTTTTTTTCAATGACCGAACGATCGAGCGATGAATCATCCCAGCCGAGATCCTACCGTTCACCTTTCGTCGTTATTTGCCGTCTCGATAATCGCTTCCAGGCAAAGCCACGCGTTTGTTCCGTGTCTAGCCCCCACTCGCGGTCACGAAAAAAAAGTACATACACGTACGATGAAATGCACACGCGAGTAATCAAGTTCACGATTCCGGCAATTAGTCCTTAAAGCAGCGATCTGTCAACGTAACGAGAGAGCACGCGGTAACGAGTCGTATTTATGCGCTCTCGAATGTTGAGCCACACCGCGCGCACCTGTTGGCTTCCTCGTGTTCAACGTAGGAACGTCAGACGTTCCCGATTTTTTGTGATTCGTCCTCGCGTAATTGTTTCGACAACTGTATTTTTATTACTTTTTCGTAGTATCTTTCGAACGTTATAACTATTATTCGGCGGGAAGAAAAATCAAAATGGAACGAGTATTGAGAGGGTTTGTTGATACACACACACACACACATATATGTACGAGGAAAGCAAATAAACATAAGTATAAAATGTATGAAGAGATGCGTATGGCGGTAGATAATTTTATTGCCGCTCATAAAGTTCGTCTGAGAGTAAAAAACGGAGGCAAAAGAAGAGAGAAAGAAAAAGAGCAAGAGAGAGAGAATGAGAGATTGAGAGTGAAGGGCCGTTTCGTTATTGCTCGTCGGACAGTATGCCAGAGGTAACATGGGTTCTGTTGTACATACGATGATGCTCTTACATTGCTTTTACATTGCCTCCACACTGGCAGACTTTTCTAGTGTGTGTGTGAAATAATTTATCTCTCTTTCCTTTTCTCTCTCTCTCTCTTGCTCTCTCTCTCTCTCTCTTGCTCTCTCTCTCTCTCTCTCTCTCTCTCTCTCTCTCTCTCTCTCTCTCTCTCTCTCTCTCTCTCTCTCTTTCTCTTTCTCTCTCTCTCTCTCTCTCTCTCTCTCTCTCTCTCTCTCTCTCTCTCTCTCTCTCTTGCTCTCTCTCTCTCTCTCCCTTCGCCCGAACTCCATCGAACTTGCACCATCTCTCGAGTGTATATTATAAATTGGAGTTCAAGAGACAGGGTCGTAAAGGAGGCGCAGGCTCGTGTTATTAGAGGGTCACGAAATTAACCGAGTCAATGGGGATCGCGTGGGATGTTGGTCATCGATTTAGTTGTGGGCGCAGATACTTCAGACCTCAATCAAAAGGAATTAACAGTGCGCCCAACATCGACGAACGTCCAAATCGTATTGGATGATTCGCTTTACATCCATTTTCATCGTTAAAACTATGTCCAATTGACCAAAGTGATTTAGCAACATTCGTTACGCACTTTTAAGAGAGATTATCGCTTTCCAAATTCATTCGAAGTCGAGATTTGCACGGCAGGATATACCGAGTTGAGAATGATGTTCGTTTGCTTTCAGCACCAGGAGTGCGAGTGCGAACGTCACACCTGCGGCGAAAGATGCGACAAGTGTTGCCCGATGTTCAATCAGGTGCCATGGAAGCCCGGAACATCCGGCAAAGGTTTTCACTGCGAGAAATGCAATTGCAACGGCCACGCCAGTTCCTGCCGTTACGATGAGGACGTTGCCGAGAGACGTGCGTCCCTCGACATACGTGGCAAATATCGGGGTGGTGGCGTCTGCGTCAATTGCACGGTCAGTAAAGAGAGCGCGGAAATAATATTTTAAGCACCCTGATTATCGACGTATGACATGTTTAATCTTTGGCACAGTGTTGAAAACACGACAGATAGAAATGAAATGGAAAACCGTTCGCCTAGATCCTATTTTCACGAATTCAGATTTTTCAAGCTGAAGTCTGAAAAAAGCTCAAGGGGCTATGCCAGTGTGAACGCTGAAAATTTGGGTGATTTTCGGGAATTTTTTGGAAGAAAATTACTCAATTAAATGTTCTGGAAAATTAAGAATATATTTGGCTATATTTGACCTATATTACATAATTTTTTCATAGAAAAATATTGAGATCCAAGCGACTTATGCGCTGCCTTCGGAGGTGCAAAAAAAAGTTCCTCCACTGCTGACATGATTCCGGCCGATTGAGTAGCTGAAACCAAAAAAGGAAAAAATGTCGTTAAACTGGAAGGTATTTCCTGTACAATGACCTGGGATTTTCGAAAAATATCAAAATCTAACAAAATGGCGTAGTTATGAAAAAAAGTCTGTTTTCTTGCCCATAAAATGGTCGTTTTTTTCAATGCCAAATCGTCAATTTTCATCCAATCAAAAATATCCTACGTCATTGTAGAGTAAATATATTCAAGAGTACTCAGTCCAAATTTCAAGTTAATCGGATAATTGCTCTTTGAGTTACAATGTCAGCAAATTTGAAAAATCTCATTTCGAGAAAAACGCGTTTAAAGATTTTTTCCTTACGTTTTATACCTACGAGTGGTTGCTCTTTAGAAAGCTGCCATTCGGGGAGTATTAGAGATACGGCTTTGAACATTTTACAGGATATTCTTGAAAATATTAACCGTCGAAAAAGGCAAAAATCGATTTTTCAAAAGTGTCACATTGTTATAGCCCCTTAATTTGATTTGACAATCAACGAGTATCCTCTCAATCGATTTTTTTTCGAAAATTGAACTGACGTTAGAGGCTGAGGAAATTAATCATTGTAATTCGGCTGTAATTGTACGGCTATTTGCAACGATATGGCAAATCTATTACAGGATCATACAACGGGAATCAATTGTGAGAAATGCGAGATCGGCTATTACAGGCCAAACGACGTTCCGCCCGATGCACCGGAGCCATGTTTACCATGCGATCATTGCAATCTTCAAGGCAGCACCGGATATTGCACACCAGACGATTCTTACACGAACGTTGGAAAGGTAAATTGCACCATGAAGAAAGTGCTTCATTCTTTTACAAATAATATCACGTTTTCTCCATTTCGAGAGCTATAATAAAAAATTAAAAAAAAAAAAAAACAGGCACAAGTTACCGGATATGATAAAACGCCACGGTTGTTGGACCCTTCGTCATTTTTACCATCGGCTAGCGTCCATAATCTTCCACAAATTTCATTTTTTCCATCTGCCCACAATTCCGAAACGCATTTGTACATTGTGACGAGGAACAAAAATGCCCGATCGTTTACAGGTGACGGGCGCCTGCGAGTGCAAACCCGGCTATTCCGGATACAAGTGCGATCAGTGCGCGGCGGGTTATCGTCAGTTTCCCGATTGCATGCCTTGTCCCTGCGATTCCCGTGGCATATTACCCGCCCACGATTGCGAGGGTGATTGCCTCTGCAAGGTTCACGTCGAAGGTGAATTTTGCGATCGTTGCAAGACTGGATATTACGCCCTGACACGCGCCAACCTCGAGGGATGCCTGCAATGCGATTGTTTCGGTATTACCGACCAGTGCAGAGTGGCCAGATTGACCTACGAATCGGTAAGTCCTGCTGATACACGACGTCACGTTGACGTCAGCGTCGAAAGGTCAAAAAACGCCGCACGCACTTAGCTGAAGTGCGTGGGCTTGGTGTTGAAACTACACTCATTACAAAAACTAAGGGAACAGTAAAAATTCAAAAAAATTTCATTGATTTTTGAATAGCTGTAATTTCGTGAAATATGGTCGTATCGTAAAAAAACAAATGGGGTTTTGAAGCTCGAAATCTCTAGTTTACGAATCTCACCGGTAAACATTTTTTTAAGCAACACGCTCGGCGTGAATCTAAGAAATAGCGCGAGGCAAACATTTTCGATTTTTTTTTTCAAAATAGTCCACGGGCTCAAATTTTTTTTGTTGAGCTTGATCAATACTGGGCTCATTTAGCCTGATTCTTCAGCTTCAAAACGGTATTTTTTGGACATCTGCACGACGATTTGTCGCTGAGATATCGGCGTTTAAATAAAACGGAGCTTTTTTCGTAGATCATCAATATCTCATGAACAAATGATCGTACAGCGAGCTAAAGGTGGGTTTCGTAAACTGGAATAAATTCTCTAAAAGCACCTTTTGGTACTTTAGAGATTTTTTTTAACCTTAATAATGATTTGAAAAAGTACGAAAAAATGACTTTTGTCCCTTTGTGGAAAATCCACGTGAACTTTGCAAATATTGCGAAATTGACTCATGTGTCTAGGTTTTTTTTTAAATTCAATACATGCCCAAAGACCCCCCACAATTTAAAATTGATCGGCTGAATCGTTTTTTCCGCCCGAAGCGTCAAAGTTTTATCAAAAATTAAAGGAACACTTTAATTGTTCTTTAAATGTCAATTAATGATGATTAAAATGGAGAAAAAAAATCCGTTATCTTTTATCACAGTTTCGCAATAACTTTTCTTTCAATCATGGAAAAAGGAAAAAAAATCAAAATTTTGAAAAATCAAAATGTCAAAACATTTTTTATTCACGATATGAACCATTTTTCACGTAGTTATAGCTATTAAAAAATCAATGAATTTTTGTTGAAATTTTACTGTACCCTTAATTTTTGTAATGAGTGCAGTATGAGCTGCAATGATGATACGAATTGCTGATAACTTCGACGTAACGTAATTGCTTAAATCGATGACACTGATACGATCAATTCTCTCAGAATAAGCCTCCTCGTGGTCTATTCTATACTGCTAAAGGAGCAGCCATTGTGTATTTGTAAATCTCATACTGAAAGCGGACTTGAAGATTTTGATGAAGTGATTTAGTTTACAAAAAAGTTGATTTAGACACTTTGGAAGCATCATTTAGGGGGCCCAATAACCAGATTGATTTCTATCAATAACGAAGTCCATTTGTCCGTGATTCGCCTTACGCAATTGATCTTGATGATGTTGCTTTGGTGTACGAATGCTCGAAAATAACCCAAAAGTTCATTCTTCGATGCTCTTCCTCCTAAACTTTCCTGATCCGCTAACCCGACCTCCACAGTGCAATGATCTTGATACGATGCCTTCGAGACTCTCCAATCTTCTATATTCCATGTTCCATACATCCCAATGCTGGAAAATGATCCAAAAGTTCATTCTCGAGGCTCTTCCTCCCAGACTTTCCTCATCCGCTAATTCCACCTTCACAGTTCAATATTTTCTGATACCATGCCTTCCGGACTTTCTCCAATGTGCCATATTCCACGTTCCATATATTCCAATGTTGCTAAATGATCCAAAAGTTCATTCTTCGAGGCACTCTTTCCCAAACTTTCCTCATCCGCTAATCCGACCTCCACAGTGCAATGATTTCTAATACCACGACGTCCAGACTTTCCCCAATCTGCTTTAGCCACCATACACTCAATAATGACGGTTCTTGTCACCAATGGCCGCTGATTTTTCCTGCTTTACCGCTTCATGCATCATGGTAACCATTGCAATAGATTTGGCATCGATCACACCGGAGGAAAATCACGCGTCGTAAATCCTGCATCTCCCTCCTCTATCTCTATCAGATGTACATGCACGCACCGTATATCTCTTTGTCTGGAAGATGATAGATAAGCCAGGCCGCTGAGCTTTACCCAACCTAATGGTGGTCTCGGTGGCGTAGGAACGTTGCCTCATGCTCCGCACAGTTCACACACGGAACTATCCTGCTTACGAACCATAGAATGAACGTTAGTGTATATACGCAATGATGTTATGGGTGTGTTAGCCGTATGGAAGGATCGAGCCAGCCCGCAATTACGTTGTCGCAGTAACAACTCCCAGATATACGTATACATGTGTGTCCTAGTGTGTTTACGTTTGTACATACAGGTATGTATGCAATAGCGGTGAAGGGGCGACATGCCGAGAAATGAAAACGCGGAAGGCTGATGATGATTTGTCCACCATCGAAGAGTCGGCCTGTCATAATTATTATTATCGTATAAACGCTCGTACGCAATACCACGTTTTCTATTCAGCGCGAACCAGGAATTATCCGCTGCTTCCGCAACTTGTTTTCCCTCTGCCCAGTAAGAAAGGGAGAATAACGCCTCCAAATGAAGTTTCGTCAATGATCGCTTGGACGTTGTTTTCTTTTTTCTTCTCGTTCCGCATACCAGATATCGAGTTTGGAGGGTTGGATGATAACTGACATGAACGCGTCGCGTTCGTTGCTCGTCAACGTCGACCCGGACAGCGATCTGTTGACCATGTCTTCATTCGAGGTCGAGTATCAGAGCCCGTACTGGCTGGCGCCCAAGATCTATGCCGGAAATCGTCTCTCCTCGTACGGCAGCAATCTCACTTACTCCGTCACCTGGGTCGTCATGCGTGGCGACACCAGCGGCAAACCCACCACCGAGCCGAACGTCATACTCGTCGTGAGTGTATTATAAGCATGACATTTGTGTACACACGTATCCGCAAAACTACTTCGAATGGTGATGTGCATGGCTCGAGTTCGTGCTGAAATGGACCGTCCGGTTTGTCTCGTTGTATCTTGTCTCGGGGTTGACTAATCGAGAACCTATTTCGGTGACAGTGTCACGTCATCTAGGGGCAGAACATTTTAACATGTGCTTTTGTTCCGGATCCTTGCTCCATTGAGGCCTTATATACACTTGTAGCGGGCCAAGGGGGGTGATTTTCTGGATTTTTTTTTTCGACGGGACAATAAATGTTTATTGGAAAACTGTGGAGAACATCGATTGGTACATATTTTTATGTACTCGTACAATTTTTTTTATTCAAAAATATTTGACAATGGCGGAACTCCTGTTGTCTTTCAAGAGGGCCTTCTTTTGAGCGTCAGGTGTGGTGGACATAACTCGAGAACGGTTCATCTGAAATTAGAATTTCAAAAAGATTTTATTAGTATATTACATTGGGCTTGGACAAAGGATTTTTACAAATTTTGATTTAACAAAAAAAGACGATAATTTTAACAAAAAATTCATTTTTTGAAGTACTAAATTTTCGGTTTTTGGTCACAAAAAATTTGTTTTCCAACAAAATTCAAAATCCTTCGTCCAGGCCCTAGCTATTATCATAATAAATTTGGCATGTATCGGATTGATGGTTTTTTAGTAATCGTGTCCACCGCAAAGGTGGTGCTCGAAAAAGACGATTCTGAGATAATGTCGTTTAAGGGGGGGCTTCACCAGTGTGAACGCTGAAAATATAGGTGATTTTCGGGATTTTTTTGAAAGAAAAGTACTCAATTAAATGTGTTGGAAAATTAAGAATATATTCAGCGATATTTGACGTATATTACATAATTTTTTCATACAAAAATATTGAGATCCAAGCGACTTATGCGCTGCCTTCGGAGGCGCCAAAAAAAAGTTCCTCCACTGCTGACATGATTCCGGCCGATTGAGTAGCTGAAACCGAAAAAGAAACCAATGTCGTTAAACTGGAAGGTATTTCCTGTACAATGACGTAGGATTTTCGAAAAATATCAAAATCTAACAAAGTGGCGTAGTTATGAAAAGAAGTCTGTTTTCTTGCCTATAGAATGGTCGTTTTTTTCAATGCCAAATCGTCAATTTTCATCGAATCAAAAATATCCTGCGTCATTGTAGAGTAAATATATTCAAGAGTACTCAGTTCAAATTTCAAGTCAATCGGATAATTGCTCTTTGAGTTACAATGTCGGCAAATTTGAAAAATCTCATTTCATCTTCTTGAAAGTAAAAAAATCTTATCTCATATTCTTGAAAGTATAAACTGTCGAAAAAGGCACAAAAAATCGATTTTTTGAAAGTGTCACACTGGTATAGCCTCTTAAGATTCGAGTATGTTTCTTTTACATTTAAAGTTAATTTATTCATACTAACATGGAGTCATCGATTCCAGGCCCATACAGTAATCCTTCTGCATCCTCTGCAGCCTCTAAAACATTGATTCGATACTGCCTACGAGCCATTCTTCCTCCTCTTGTGGCTGCTTGCGCTTGCTGCTCGGCAAGCGTAACACGCTTCGTGCGGTTGAAATGCCTTTAAACTGCGAATCTAATGCTCCGATCTTTATGAAATTTGGTGAGAATATTCTTCAGATATTGTACTTAAAGAATATGCAATGAAGAAATCTTCCAATTCTCCTACCATAACAAGTGTTTATAAGGTCAGAACATCGCCTTCGGACAAATTTGTCTTTCAAAGTTTGGACTTGGGAAATGGTGGTCAAGATTCACAGACTCGAATGCCACGAATACTTTGATATCAACTTCAGAAGTTCCATGGCATTCGTTTCTTCAGAAGCAATAAAAACAGTTGATACACGTCGGCACCCAATGAGCCTGGGTGAACGAGACTTGTCTGGTCCATTCTAGCACCAACTCCTCTGAATATAAATGAACGACGCGATCTCCTCATTCGGAACGTTCACCCGAGAAAATTGAATATCCAGTTGCACGCTTCGACGATTTCGACTCTTCTTTTCTTTCTCTCACTTCCGCTTTCAACCGTCATTGGCCGTCTCGTCAGGGCAAAAATGGGATGAGAATAGCTTACGGTGAGGAACAGTACAGTGGACAGGGTGCCGAGATATCGGTGACCCTTCAAGAACAGGGATGGTATCACGTCCGCAGCGAGATTCGAGACATACCCACGAGATTGAGGAGAACCGAGTACCGCGGTGATCCCGTTACCAGGTCACAAATGTTGCGGATACTTTCCGACGTTCGACACATCATGATAAGGGCACAGTATCACTCGGAGCAGATCGAAGGAAGGTAAGTTATCGCTTGATCAGAAAATATTATCCAAGCAATCACAAGTGAGTGCAGGATCCAAAGCAAATGAAGAAAAATCTATATTGACAACGCTCTCTCACGGATACGCAGCCTGCTATCAGCAATATTGCCCATTGGTGAAAAATCGTCCGAGGAAACGGGCGAGTCGTTGGTCGAGCAGTGCGAGTGTCCGGCGGGTTACGTTGGCTTTTCTTGCGAAAATTGTGCCTGGGGCTACGCGAAGATCATAACGAACGGTACGGATCATCAGGATCATCACGAGTGCGTGAGGTGCGATTGCAACGGTCACGCTGGCTCCTGCGACCTCGTTATGGGAGAATGCAAAGTACGTACATTTTCTAGACCGTGAAACCGGCTTTAGTCAGGGTCCGAAGAGGATCCGCACTGCTTTACCGATCGTTGGTAAATTTGGCTCGCTCGGAAGTTCACAGGATTACGCGTAGGTAGCGATAGCTGCAATGTCCGCGGTTCGACTTCTCGACGGTGTTCCCGGCAGTCGGTGAAACAGTTTTGTAGATCGATACGCGAATATTTATCGTCTGTGGATCACGTATCGATTTACCTACCAAGATCCTCTCAATTCCTCGTCTTGAGGAAGAAAGAAACGTTTAGGGACTACATCCACCTAAAGGCCCGAACAAAATTTCCAAATTTCAAAACTTTTTCTGGGAAACGGTAAAGAAGCGCACTTTTTGCACAAAGGTACATATATTGAGACCCTGTGAAAAAAAATGACCAGACAATACAGAAAAAACAACAGAAACATGACCGGTCGGCAGATGGTGAAATTTTATCGCGACGTTTTGCAGTGGACACTCCCCAGCTCAAACGGTTCAACGGAAATCTATAAACCAAACGGATTGTCCAAGATAACAATAAATACGAGTCGTTGACGATCGTCGATTTTTTTCATCATTTTTTTAAACCACGTGGCGACGAATTGAAACTTGATCATACAAAATGTATTGAAAAAGTTGTCATTTTTGCGTAACTGTCAAAAAATGAAGATCGATTCTCAAAAAGTGGGATCGTCAACGACCTTTGAATATGTCTTGTCGTATCTCTTGTAAATTTGGAAACAATCTATTAAGTGGTTCTTGAGATATCATGTCCACCGACTTTGAAAACGGTGTTTTAAGAAAAAAGGCTCGCCCAGCCGACTGCTAGGAGCTGTAGCTCACTCAATTTTAGGAATATTTGAATGAAATTTTTCAGGGAATATAGCTAGAAGGTGATACTATCAAATAAAAATATTTTTGGAAAACGCAATTTTTTCACCTACCTAGCTAGATGTAGCCCGTTACGAAGAAATATTTTCTCAAATATTTCGAAACTTGTGATGAAAAGAAATGAAGATACGTCCGCGAGTTCAATCCCGATCCAATCTAACCCAAACAAAGCTGATCTGACGCTAGTGCAAATTAATCAAAGAGTGTTCAACTCTTGCACAGACATGTGAGCATCACACGACAGGTCCCAAGTGTGATCGTTGCGCTATCGGCTATTACGGAGATCCCACAAGAGGAACATCTCAGGATTGCAAACGTTGCGCGTGTCCTCTCGCTGACGATTCCAACAATTTCAGCCCTAGCTGTCAGCTCGATGATCCTGGCAATTTGGACAGCGCTTACGTCTGCACTCAATGCCCCAACGGTTACACGGGAGATCACTGCGAAAGGTATTCAAACACATCGTCAAGTTGATCAGAGTGATCCGGTCTCTCTGTCCAACTCTTTATTCGGTCCCCCAAAATTGTTATTCCATTGCTGAGCCTTCCGTTGATTATTGTTCCGTGGTTGATCAACCGCATAGCTGTGACTACGGATACTTCGGAGATCCCACAACACCCGGTGGTAAATGCGAACTCTGTTCCTGCAACGGGGGAAGCTGTGATCCGGCGACCGGACGCTGCTTGGAGTGCCGAGGCAACACCGAGGGTTGGCGTTGTGACAGATGCCTGGAAAATCATTACGGGAACCCTCTGGATCAGAACTGCCTTCGTAAGTAGCCGGAAAAATTACATTTTCAGCTTCAGGAAACAAACCCATTTCCTCCGATTCAATGATAACCCCTGATCCAATCTATAATTGCCCCCACAACTAAAATCGGGGCCGGGTTGAAATTACGAACTTTGGGATCAAAACTCCCAAAGAATTTTACACGAAAGACCAAAACTCCGAAAATCTGAACACTGTCAAAATAATTCGGCTATAGAAGTTTTAAACGTTTCAAAATGTCCAATAAATCGACGAATTATTTCAAGATTTTTTCTGTTTATTAAGAAGTATTTTTATGTCAATTTTGACATTTGTCTAGACAATGTTTTACGTTCTACATCATTTACAGTCAACTGTAGATTTTTGCTGGCATAATCTTGACGAACCTTGTAATTTCGGAACATTGAAATTAGGAATTTTAAACCGTCGGCGCATTCAAAGTTCGGAATTTCAACCCGGCCCTCATGTCAAGATCATGCCAGCGAAAGTCTACACAGTTGACTGTAAATGATGTGGAAAGTATAAATTGTCTAGACAAATTTCAAATTTGGCGCAAAATCAGTTCTTAATTTAAAAAATTCTTTAAAAAATTCGTCGATTTATTGAAAAATTTGAAACTTTGAAAACTTCCATAGCCGAATTATTTTCACGGTGTTAAGATTTTCGGAGTTTTGGTCTTTCGTGTAAAATTCGTTCGGAGTTTTGATCTTTCAGGGTACTATTCTTTCGGAGTTTTGAGCGTTCTGACCTTTCAAAGTTCGGAATTTCAACCCGACCCCATCTTGAATTTCGGAATATTAAAATTCGGAAATTTAAGGGGCTATACCAGTGTGAATGCTGAAAATTCGGATGATTTTTGGGAATTTTTTTGAAGAAAAGTATTCAATTAAAAGTTTCGGAAAATTAAGAATATATTTAGCTATATTTTACCAATATTACATAATTTTTTTATAGAAAAATTGAGATCCAAGCGACTTATGCGCTGCCTTCGGAGGCGCCAAACAAAAAAGTTCCTCCACTGCTAACATGATTCCGGCCGATTGAGTAGCTGAAACCGAAAGAGGAAAAAATGTCGTTAAACTGGAAGGTATTTCCTGTAGAATGACGTAGGGTTTTCGAAAAATATTAAAATCTAACAAAATGGCGTAGTTATGAAAAAAGTCTGTTTTCTGCCTATAAAATGGTCGTTTTTTTCAATGCCAAATCGTCACTTTTCATCCAATCCAAAATATCCTACGTCATTGTAGAATAAATATATTCAAGAGTACTCAGTTCAAATTTCAAGTCAATCGGACAATTGCCCTTGAGTTACAATGTCAGCAAAGTTGAAAAATCTCATTTCGAGAAAAACGCGTTTAAAGATTTAACTATTGATTTTTGCAAGATACAATTATATTTACCATAAAAGCTGCTAATCAGCTATACCTGGCCTACACAATGGACTGTCGAAAAAGGCAACAAAAAAAATCGATTTTTTCAAGTGTCACACTGGTATAGCCCCTTAAGGGGGGATTGTCTTTTTTTTCGCAAAATTTACCGCTTTTTGGGAATTTTTTTGTGAAGAAAGTATACAACGGAAAACTTGTGAAACTTGGCATATAGTTTTATTGATCTGTTTACTACATACAAAAAATTTTTTAAACAATTTCATCAAAAAATCCGCCTCCCACCCCCCTCGACGCGCGATGTTCCTTTTTTGATGGTGTGCACGATTACAGCCTTCACGTTCATCCTGCAACAAAAACCCAAAAAGTTTTTTACTTTAGACACATATAGCTATCGTTCGATGAAGGGTAAAAAAAAAATGACGATTTGGTGACGTTTTGAACTTGAAGTATAGATTTTTCGAAAAAAGTTGATCGATTTTTTGTTATAAATAAAAAACTATTAAACGTATTGCTTTTTTGCTTCATCAAACGATAAAAGGATGTCAGCTGAGCATTCTGTCCAAATTTGAAGGCAATCGGTTGAATAGTTTTTGAGAAATCGTGCACACCATCAAAAAAGGACCATCGCGCGTCGAGGGGGGTGGGAGGCGGATTTTTTGATGAAATTGTTTAAAAATTTTTTTGTATGTAGTAAACAGATCAATAAAACTATATGCCAAGTTTCACAAGTTTCCGTTGTATACTTTCTTCACAAAAAAATTCCGAAAAAGCGGTAAATTTTGCGAAAAAAAAGACAATCCCCCCTTAAAGATTGAACTATTGATTTTTGCAAGTTAATATTATATTTACCATAAAAGCTGCTAATCAGCTATACCTGGCCTACACAATGGACTGTCGAAAAAGGCAACAAAAAAAATCGATTTTTTTCAAGTGTCACACTGGTATAGCCCCTTAAACCGTCGGAGCATTCAAAGTTCGGAATTTCAACCCGGCCCCCTACAGTTGATTTCACCCCTAAAACAGCGTTTCCAAAAGTGTCCTAGTTTCTCGACATTTTGTAAGTGACTTCACAATCACCTCACTTGGCCCCTACCATCCTGATATCGAAATGCATACCGCAAGAAAAAATCCTTCAAAATCCCACTCGACGAACAAACTCCACTCCACACATTAACAAAGTCACGAAAAAATGTTCTTTTCAGCCTGCGGTTGTGACGCTGTCGGGAGTAAAACGAGTCAATGCGATCCCACGACCGGCCAGTGCGACTGTTTGCCTCTCTTCGGATCACGCGATTGTTCAACCTGTGTCGAGGGATACGGGAACGTTACCGCCGGTTGCAAAGTGTGCGATTGCGACCTAGGCGCGATCGACGAAGTTTGTGACTCGTTTACGGGAAATTGTGTTTGTGCATCGGGTGTCGTTGGATATCGTTGCGATCAGTGTGATCTTCATCATTACGGACTGAGCGAGAGCGGCTGCAAAGGTGAGTTCCTCTCAAGATTTTCTACATTCCCCATCCAGGTCTTGTTTGCTATCGACGATTGTCCGAGTAACCCAAACAAAATCACAGCGCGTAAGATCACTGAGCAAGGCAAACGAGCCTCCACGGAAGCCTGCAAAAATCGTCAAAAGATACGATGCTGGTACATTCCAGGTACTTTCTCCTTCGTCCATTATGAAGATTCCAACGCTGCGAATTCGTAATTCAATGCAAAATACACGCCCAGAAAAATGGTTAAAAAAAAATCAAGCCGCATTAGAGATAGGGTTAACGATCGCAAAAGTCCGTTAACTGAGCGGAAATTGATCCGAAGGAAAGAGCCAGGGGGAGAAAGAGTCAGAGGGGAGAGAGACTTTTACGATGAATTTACCTTTCCTCTTGACCAACGTACGTGCGTCGGGTGGCCAGTCATATAGCCTCTTTCAGGGTCTGCCAGCCTACGCGCGAAAACGGCTCTCCCACGCGCGCCAAACGTGAAATTAACCAGTTATAAGACACTAATAAATAACTCGTCGATGTTGCTCGTTCGCCGTATTCTATATATATATATATATATATATATATATATATATATATATATATATATATATATATATATATATATATATATATATATATATATATACACACACACACATTTAAAGGTGATTTTGAAGATATTCGACTTCAAAGCCCGTCCTCATAGTACATTATTGTCCCCGTACTCAACATAACGTAAGCTCCAAGGTCTGCAGAAATATTTCACGACAAATGTGAGGATATTTATCATAAGAGCCTCTCAAGGTCCGTCTTGACTCTAGAATCAACAATTTGTTTGAAAAAAAAAAATGATGAAAGTTCTCAAAACAGCCGAAAGGGCTGATAGTCGCCGTTACAGAGATGTGACGGGTTCAAAATGTTTTTCGCCCGCAGCTGTGAAAGAAGTGAGGTGCGCGAACATGTGTACTCGACGCTGGAAGTCCATATGTACAGCCAGTCGAGTGATTTTTAATTTTTTCGCTTTGTCATCTTTTTCTTATTTCTCTCGTATACCTTTCATCGCTGATGACGTGACACGGTAAAGGCTGACGAACGGTTGAATGTAGTAATTTCTTAATGAAGCTGGTGGCTGGTGATGACGTGATCTCGTGAGCCAATGGCAGCGTCGCGCTGCCAACCGCCGCCCCCAATGGCGCGCCACGTGCTCGAGTGATGCGGTGCTTTCTTTTTCCGCCGCTAAGCGCGCTGCGTCATCGTCATCGAGTCTAGCCGCGCTATGACTAACGTAGCCACCCTCCCAGCGGCCATGTCGCGAAATATTTCTCTCGCGCACACTCAATTCGGGATCTTCACGTCCTAGAGGTGGCGCAGCGATATTTCAATATGGCTGGCCGAAGTGTAGCCTCGAACGTGAAATATGACAATGTTCTTGATTTTAGGCAAGTTGGCGGTTGGATTTACCTCTATGGTAGATTGTAAAGATACTACTGCAGTGAGTCATTCATTTTCTTCTGTTTTTAGCTCTGTCAGCTCTGGATTAAAATTTTTTAAGGTTATGAGAGTCACTCGCGGGTTTCGAAAAGGGATTCTATTTTTTAGGGGATATGTTTTTACAAGGGAGGTCTGAAATTATATTTATACATTGTATGCAGGGTGTCCCGCAGTGAATGGATAATCCTGCAACTGTCGATAGGTCGGATCATGTCCTACGATATGCTGGAATTTCAGTTTAGTAAAAGTCCCACGGTTTTCGAGATTTTGAGCTTTGTGTCATTTAAAAAAAATCATCTGCTTTTGGTTTTTCGGGTGTCATTACTATAAATGATATGAATCGACAATGACTAAGTAACATTTTAAAGTAATTGGCACGACATGCGTAGTGCATAAGATCTTTTTTCATGAAGTTTCCTTAGCGTTTGAGGTTAAAAAGAAGACTTTTCTTGATAAAACAAATAACGAAGAGTATTTTTTATTTAACCGTGTCAAAAAGGGTATCATTTGTAGAAATGGCATGCGAAAAACGAAAAGCAGATGATTTTTTACAAAAAATAATGAACAGCCCAAAGTCTCGAACATCGTGGGACTTTTACTAAACTGAAATTCCAGCATATGGCAGGACATGACATGACCTATTGACAGTTGCAGGATTATCCATTCATTACAGAACACTCTGCATGACAGAAATAACTTTGAATATTTCTCGATTTACTATTTATAAAGATACAAACATGGAAAGAAAAAATCTTGTGTAGTGACTACAAATTCGCCGTGATGGCCTAATGGAGTCATCGTTGGAATGCAATAAAAATTCTTCTTTATTTCTTCATTTTCATCACTATCCAAACTTTTTTTTGTATGTCCAGGTTATGGATCTCCAATAAGAATTTTAAAAAAATGTCAGTGATTTTCGTAGCCCAAATGAGCAGAAAACAATTATAGGTGATAGGGAGAAAAAAAAATGTTTGTTGCATTCCAAGAATGCAAGCTTCACTACCATATTTTCAGAGTCACTTTTTAAACAAGACTTTATCTTTAGGTGGCTTCCCAGGTAGGAAATCAAAAGGCCGACGATGGAAACAAACTTGTGCGAGCCTTGTTTCACCGAGCCTGAGTGAGACAGACCTGGGCCAGGTTTCATTGCATCATTTGGAACAGCCTGTAAATTTTAAGGCTAAAAAATCAAGGCTGGATGTAGGCTTGTTTCAGGTTGTGATAAAATAAAATAAATTTTAAATAATATGTCTTCTGTACTTTTCTGAAAAAAAAAATTAGCAATAAATTTGTCGGGTGCGAAGGCACGAAAAACGAAAGCGAAGGAGGCAGCTCAGAACATTTAAACATATTCTCTTATCGATATTTATGAGGTACACAAAAAAGTTTTTTTCCCATCACACACACATTTCGTATATACTCACTCTCTGGAGTTTGCGTACACTCTGTGTATCACGTGTCTCAATAAACAATAAATAAAATAAAGTATTGTTTTTAAAAATATTTTTTATATATATTTTATAATAAATAATATAATGAATAATAAATATATATATAATAAATAAAATGAATTCTTTACAAATTTATTAAATGTACCCCAATGTAGAATATAGAAAACTAAAAACAGGCCTCATATAGCCTCGAGAAGAGTTTGGGATAAGCCTGGTCATAAATGCTCGTGAAGACTTCATTAAGGCTCGTTTTGAACCTTGTTGTTCCGTCGTTTCAGGCTTAGTACAGGCTTTTCTACCCGCCTTTGGTCAAGCCTGTGTGCAAGAGCCTGAAACCGCGTTATCATTCAGAGGTTCAGCAAGGCCTGAAATCAGGCTGGTGCTCAGCCTGAATTAAAAAATGTGAGCCTTGTTTCAGAGCTTGGCGAGCCCTTTTTTCATCGTCAATTCCTACCTGGGTTATGGAACGAAAATTCTCTTTTACATTTTGCACCCTGAAACACAGCAATCTCGAGTAATTATTCGTTTTCAAAAATTTCGTCTATTGATATCAATGTGTTTTGACATAGTTTACTATACTAGTAGAGCTTCTACTTTGGGCTGCGAGAGGCGCCAAGACTTTTCGGGGTGGCGAATTGCATCGTCGAATATATGCTCGGGCGCGGGTGGTCGCTGACTCTCTCGCGCGGGGTCGTCTAATTTATGTACCTCGACCTGTTCCGGGACGTTAATTAAAGTTCCTACCACCGTTGAGCCGCTAGCTGGTGTACAACGCCGACTTCTGAACGCCCGCGTCTCCGTTACCTTTTCACCTTCGCGTTACTACTACTCGCCTTCAATTGACACGCTTCGCTAAGCTCTCGGCATCCCACGCGTTTTACCGCGAGACACGCGCTCCTCGTATTCAACAACGTGTTATTGCACGTAATGTACACCAGCGGCGTGAAATCCTCGACCGCGCCATCTGGCGTTTTGCACGATTGCTCATTTTTGCGAAAAAATTATTCCCGCCGCAGGAATTGCGATGACGGGCGGTGATTAGCGAAATTCTCCAACTGGACTAGTCAATCTTATCGATGTTGCGGATTTATAGCGTCTGCGCGCACATTCGTTTCCTCAGGCTGGAATGTAATGACGTTGGAGGTTGCATCGTTGGAATGCAACAATGCTCTTTTTTTTATTTTTCAAATTATTGTTTGCTGATATAAGCTACAGTAACGGGTATACAACCATGTGCGAATTTAACCATTTTTTTTTCGTATGAATATTGATTCACTCATAAAATTAATTGCACATCTATTGAGTATGAATATCAAGCTGTTAGAAAAAATGTATTTTTTTTCGATGTACGAAATGGCTGACTACTCGAAACTTCTCGAAATAGCTTTTTTCCAATTGACGTGACAAATAACTTCAACAATTTTCACTCGATTTACTTCAAATTTAAAAGTTATGTTCCTTATTGCACTTCGCAGAGAAGAACCACGGAATTTCTGATTAATCGAAAACTGTTCATTTTATGACCAGTTTATGAGCAGTTATAACGAAATTTTCCACTAAAAATTCATTTCTTAAGTTAACATACCTACAACTTTTGAATAAAACAATGTTTTTTAAATTCCGTACGTACATCTCTAGGTATTCTAATATAGATCGACGAGAATTTTTGTTTTTTGTCCTAAGTAAAAAATTGTGGATGCTGAATGTCACGCCGCGGAGCGCCTCAAGAAAAATATTGATTCACTCATAAAATTAATTGCACATCTATTGAGTATGAATGTCAAGCTGTTAGAAAAAATACATTTTTTTTCGATGTACGAAATGGCCGACTACTCGAAACTCCTCGAAATAGCTTTTTTCCAATTGACGTGACAAATAACTTCAACAATTTTCACTCGATTTACTTCAAATTTAAAAGTTATGTTCCTAATTGCATTTCGCAGAGAAGTACGTACGGAATTTCTGATTAATCGAAAACTTTTCATTTTATGACCAGTTTATAAGCAGTTATAACGAAATTTTCCACTAAAAATTCATTTCTTAAGTTCACATACCTACAACTTTTGAATAAAACAATATTTTTTAAATTCTGTACGTACATCTTTAGGTATTCCAATATGGATTGACGAGAATATTTGTTTTTGTCCTAGGTAAAAAATTGTGGATGCTAAATGTCACGCCGCAGAGCGCCTAAAAAAAGATAACAAAAGAAAATATTAGTAGTCGGCCATTTTGTACATCGAAAAAAAATATATATATTTTCTAACAGCTTGATATTCGTACTAAATAGATGTGAAATTAATTTTATGAGTGAATCACTTTTTCATACATAAAAAAATTGTTAAAATCGCCATGATTTTATACCCATTACTGGGGCCTAAGGCCTTAAAGTAGTACGAGCGCGCAATCTTGGTTTATATAGATTTTCTTTTAATTTTTACCAGACATTGTTCATATCAGTATGTATGTTTGAGTGAAATTTCAGAACAGTCGACTATTCAGATTGGGAGATAATGGGTTTAAAAATTGCAACTTTTAACACTGCAGGGTCTGTATTGAAATTTCCCAATTTCCCTGCATTGAAATTTCCCAATGTTAGAAATTTTGTCATAAAAAAATATTTGCAATATAAATATTAATATTTTATATTGTTTATGCTATCTTCATTAACAAATAAAAGTGTTGGTTCATTCATAACTAATTTAAAACTTTGTTCGATTAAAAATTACTTCCGAATGAAAATTTGTGTCGCAGTATTATTTTGAACATGCCGCGCAAACTCACGTCATTGGATACGTGGAACGATGCGGTGTTGCCATATTCCTTCTTATTATAGGGGACAAATATTTTTTACGGAAAATTATTTTGTCTAAATTTCAATGCAGACCCTGCAGTGTTAAAAGTTGCAATTATAAAACCCATTATCTCCCAATCTAAATAGTCGACTGTTCTGAAATTTAACTCAAACATGTATAATGATATGAACAATGTTAGGTTAAAAATTGAACAAAATCTATAGAAATCAAGATTGCGCGCTCGTACTACCTTAAGGGGGTAGCTCAGCTATCGCGAAATAGTGCGAATTTGCTGAAATTTATTGAGGATATTTGCGAACAGGTGTTACGACTCCGTGTAAAATTTCAAGTACTTTGTCTGCATGATCGTTGAGCAATTGATTATTGAAGTTAGGGTCTTATACACGGGCGACATAGCAAAAGCTTCATGAGAACTCCAATACGACTGTTGCAACGTAATGAAAATAGAAGAATTGAATGGAAGTAGGCAGAAAGAATTCTTGAGATTTTTATGAATAATTCGGTCAAGTCGGCCATTTTGAATAGGCGCCAAAATTTGAAACGCACAAACTATTGCTTCCTTGCTACAAATTTCTTACCGCGGTTTCATAAAGAGTATTTAAATATTTTGAATCATTCTTTACAGAAGCTGCTGTCCATGTGTTTCGACATAACCTTCAAATCAATTACGCGTCGTCCCTCGACTGCGCATTCTTTTCCGGCTCAACAACTTTTTTCCGCCGTTTTCCAGGTTGCACTTGCTCCAACCGTCGATTGTACTGTTTTTCGGTTTGCATGTTTCCCTTCCATCTTTACATTTTTGCCGAACAAAAAAAACGGAATTCGCGAAGGATATTTGACAGCTACGCGCTCACGATGTGGCGTTCGTATCTGAGCTCAGTGATACCAGTTACTGAGAACTAAATTGCGCGTTTTCCACATTTCAATTTGGTAATATTTGGTATAATTTGGTAAATAAACAAAAAAGATTAATAACATTTCTAAACAGTCAGTTATATGCATTCCACATATTTATTAGCTGACATTTATTTATTTTACGTGACCGAAAATTTGATTATTCGGAGTTGGCAGCCGTTACAGGCGCCTGTGTTTAAACATATGCGTTTCCCTCTTGCCGCCTACCCCGCAAAGACCCTGAGCAGTCTCTTTAAGTGTCCGCCTCCGATTTTGTTGAAACTCATATATGTGATAAAGCATTGAAAACTATTAGACGTGTATTTTTTTTATCTGCGAAAAAACGTTTTTCAGGGGGGAAACGACCCCTCAAAGAAAGGCGTGTCATCCCTTAATTTAATTATATTTTTTTAATGTTGGTGGTTTTTTCATCGATTTATACAAGAATTCTGGTTCTTGTTTCATTCCAATCGTTCGACTGCTTGTGGGTGAAACTGCAAAACCACCCCTCGACACGCCTTACTTCGAGGGGTGGTTTCACCCCTTAAACCGTTTTTCCGCAGTAAAAAAAATACGTTTCGGATAGTTTTTGATGCTTTATCGCGTAAAGCATCAAAAAGTTGAGTTTTTGATGCTGAGAGTTTGAGTTTTGATTTTGTTGAGTTTCAACAAAATCAACGGCGGACACTTTAGTGACATTCCTCGTAAGAAAATCACGCGAAGAGTTTTTGGTGCAAAGAGATTCTTATTTAGCGATCTACGAAAATTTGCAAAATATTATTTTGGATAATAATGATAATAAAAAATAGGAGAACATTTTTCGTTGCATTCATGTTGCATTGATTTTGCAGCGTTGCAATGCAATTCAATTCAAATTTAACGCCGTAAAATAACGATGGTTGGGTAAGAATAGAATGCTCAGACGATGTCTATCAGTTTTGGAAATTATGTGCGGCCGGTTGAGCGAAGTTGGCGTGAAAATGGTCGAAGTCTTTTTTAACATAATTTACCCGTCGGGATAAACACTCGAAGAATTTTGCAGCACTTTGTTCCATCGGGGTACGTGAAGTAGAACAGCCGAAAATGCGATCTTTCTCTCCCTAGTCTTTATAAGAAAGCTCTTTAGGAAATACTCAATGTAAGAGACTTTCATTATCTGACTCCTTTTTTTGTTTTTCATGGTGATGTTATTACGAACACTTACTCAACGAAATAGAAATCGTTTTTTTTTTCTATATAGGAAATGTGATTTTCATAATAACGTTGGTATATAACCCTTGATACGATATGACCCTAAAATCTCATGCCGATATACAAATGGGCCAAGTTTCCCACATGCACGCGAGCGAAGCCGCGGCCAAAGGCTAAATTTCATTCACTTATGTAGTTATCGCCTATACCGATGATAAGAAATGACGAAAAGACATTGTCGCAAATGATGATATATCAATGGATTTTATGGTTATCGTATAATAAATTAGAAACTATTTACTGTCATAGCTTTAGTAATTAACGATGGATCGCAACAATAATTATTATAATAATGGAACTAACGATCACACCAACATCTATAATAATAATAATGGCCATGATGATGATGATAAAGACAGCAGTCATAATGATGACTGCTACTTTCATCATCATAATCATCATTATTATTAATATTATTCTTATAAGAACGATAACTGCCGTATCAGTATTAGTAATAATGATATTAATAATAACGATGATGATGATGATAATATTATGGAGACAACGACCAATTGACAAGCGCTCAAATAATTTCATGCAGAAGCAAATAAGAATTATCATATGAGCTGAATCCAAAGAATTTCAGCAAATTTTGCCTACCGTTGTAACACTTATTTCTGGCCACGGTTTTGACACACCGGGTCAATTTGACCCGGATGGTACTCCATCCACCTGTCATTGGCAAGCCGTCGGTCCATTTTCATTTAAATAATTCCAGAATACACTTTTAACACTTCTTAACGAGTTGCACCTAGGTCGTGGCCGGAAAGAAACCAATTTCTAAATATCTTTTACAATGTGTGTATTGAAAAAAATATTTATCAATGTGGTAGATACAATGGAGTGTGCCGACCGCTGCTTGAAAACCGTTCTTCGTGGTGACCGCTGCTAGTCGAAAACTAATCAAACGCGTTTAGTTTTTGCATAAAATTATCCAATGCTTGGACGAAGGATGTAACAAAATATTGATTTTTAAAGAAGTGGCCACAGTCCAAAGTTAAAGTATCGATTTTCGGTAAAAACGCTCTATCTTCGCTGATAAAAAAAACGATGCATCGAAAAATAAATTCCTTCGTTCAAGCACTGCTTTTTGATATGTTAAAGATGCTTGTAAAATTTATAGTCGCAGTGGTTGCTCGTAAAATTTGCAAGTGCAGTGGTTTTTGAGAAATCGTGGTCACCTATTTTGAAAAAGTAATTTAAAGAAACCGCGTTTTAAGTTCGCCGGTTCGCGGAACCTACGTATAAACGCCCATAACTTCCGCATTTTTCCACGGATCGACTTGAAATCTTCGGGGAATATTTTTGAACCGTTATATTTCGAGAATCCTTCAAAAACCAAAAATCGATATTTTCAAAAACTCCAACTAGACATGCGCCCTCAACATTTCTTAATTCGCCTGTACATTTGAAATTCGTAAAGTACAAAATGTAGGTGTTGTACCTACATTATTATAGAAAATTTTTTATTTTCGAAAAGTGGGCATTTTATTTAAAATTCATCAGGTTCAAAATGACTAACTATCAACGGAAGGTTAAGGTTCCAGGCCGCGACCCAACGCACCTTAAGCGTGAAAACGCAACAGGTGCAATCCCTCTTCGTAGCCGAGATCCGAGGCACATCTCGTAAAACCGTACAAGACACTTTACGAATTCTCAAGAGCCGCGACTTTGCACACAGCCGCGACACCTGCACGAAAAATCCCAGATAAAACTTTTGCTTAACGCGGTACTCTGGTCCCGATGACACTTTGACTTTAAACCATGAAATCTCGTTCCTCATTCAGGGAACACTCGGCAATTACGGTCAATTACCAACAAATGTAAGAAAACACGAAAAACAATCGCTGTCGCGTTCGAATATTTCGCGTTGATAGGCTCGCCGGGGAAGTTGGTAATTAAACGTCCGCAACGTGTCTGGCGAGCGTCGGTGTATCGGATTTTTATTCGCGTATGCATACATTTATATATATATATGTGTGTGTGTGTGTGTGTGTGTGTGTGTGTGTGTGTGTTTGTATTAATACATAAGCATTTTTTTCCACTGCAAGTAATCTCGCGAATTGCACGAAGGATGCCTGGAAGTCGAAAACAAAAAGAGCGGGAGGAGAAAAAAAAATTCGAGCCTGTCCCGTAATTAACCATCGTGGAATCGCGACGTGGAAATCTCGTCGTGTGGTATAAAAGTCTCTTACGAACTTTGACCGTTCGTATAGCGTTGTGCATACGAATACCATCGCGCTCGCTTGGATTCGCGAAGGCAAACTTACCGGGGCATATAGCTCGCCGAGTGCAGATGCTTCATGCAAGCACTTCCGTGCAGCTATCGAAGTGACGCGCTGGTATTAATAATATAATATTTTTCTGTATACACGTGTATTTATGTATGCTCGAAAGCATGAGTACTGTATATGTATATATAGATGAATAAATAAATATATGTATTTATGTATGTGTGTGTGTGTGTGTGTGTGTGTGTATATATATATATATATATATATATATATATATATATATATATATATATATATATATATATATATATATATATATATATATATATACAGCCGCCATTTTGAAATTAATCGCTTCAAAAAAATTATTGTAAACAGTCACTGATATGTATGATAAACACCCTTTTTTGTAATCTTGATTTATTTTGTAGTTTTTCTGAAAAAAAAAAAAATCCCCAAAAAGCCTATTTTTTCGACCTCTGGAGTGGTCTAACCCCTTAAGGCTCTGCATCGACCTTCCTAACACCCTCTATATATATATATATATATATAGAGGGTGTTAGGAAGGTCGATGCAGAGCCTTAAGGGGTTAGGCCACTCCAGAGGTCGAAAAAATAGGCTTTTTGGGGATTTTTTTTTTCAGAAAAACTACAAAATAAATCAAGATTACAAAAAAGGGTGTTTATCATACATATCAGTGACTGCTTACAATAATTTTTTTGAAGCGATTAATTTCAAAATGGCGGCTGTGCAGTGTTCATCTCAAAACAGCATTTTTTAAGTTGGCCGGAAACATAACTCAGACAATTTTCAACCGATTCATTTGAAATGTTGAATATATCTTGAGAAATACATTCTCTATGGAAGTACGTAGGATTTTTTTTTATATTGCATAGTTCATTTGTTATCAACAATTATCTGACTATTTTTTTGGCAAATTTTCCACTTTCCAAAAATTTGGCTAAAAAATCGTTAATATCAAATGAACTATGCAATATAAAAAAGAATCCTACGTACTTCCATAGACAATGTATTTTTCAAGATATATTCAACATTTCAAGTGAATCGGTTGAAAATTGTCTGAGTTATGATTCCGGCCCACTTAAAAAATGCAGATTTGAGATAAACGCTGCACAGCCGATATTTTGAAATTAATGACTTCAAAAAAATTATTGTATACAGTCACTGATATGTACGATAAACACCCTTTTTTGTAATCTCGATTTATTTGTAGTTTTTTCTGAAGAAAAAAATCCCCAAAAAGCTTTTCGGCCTCTAGAGTGGCCTAAGGCGTTAAAGGGGTGATAGGTCACCTCCTTAGGAACATATCTAACCTAGGTTACCTTAGTCCGAAGTCTAAGGATTTCGAGTTATCATGGTAAGTACAATTTCTTGGAAAATTTCCCAAAATTAGGTACTAACTCGTTCATAATGTTCAAACAGACAATAATTGGTAACTAAAAACTTATTTGCGTCTTAGCTTAATTTGTATTGAATCGACAAACACCAATACAATCTGTATCCACACAACTAACTAAATGGGACGTGTTGAATAATTAAAAACTTGTCAAACAATAAAAATATCTCTTATTTAAATGCTATTTTTTTAAATATCATTACCATAAGAGGTAAACGAGTTAGTACCTAATTTTGGGAAATTTTCCAAAAATCACAGTTACCATGATAACTCAAAATCCTTAAACTTTGAACCAAACAAACCTAGATTAGATATGATCCCAACGAGGTGATCTGTCACCCCCTTAAGGCTTTGCATTGACCTTCCTAACACCCTGTACACACACACAGACACACGCATATATATATATATATATATATATATATATATATATATATATATATATATATATATATATACAGTACTCATGCTTTCGAGCATACATAAATACACGTGTATACAGAAAAATATAACATTATTAATACCTGATATATGTATATATATAAGGTACGTTAATGATAAGCGTGCGAGAGGTTCTGCACGAGAAGTTACACGTTGCACGACATTTTGAAGCGTTAATTCACGTCTCTCGAGGACGTCCCGCTGGGACGAGATGGATTTACCACCGAGGCTTGTTTTACCGGCACGTCCGGTGAGTTGCCTGATCCCCTCGATATCCCTAGCACACCCGCACCGCCAACCATCCCTCATTTACGTTTTGTACGTATTATGTGCGTGTGTATGGTTTACTGCGTCACGACATCGCGGAAATATCATCACGTTGTCGCACGAGAATCCGCTAACATGGATAATATCATTTATTAATTCTCGAGCAACTGGTCGCGTTCGTCTTTACGTCGCGCAATGTGTCGACAGTCGGCAATGATGATTTGCGATTCATTGGACCGGAGAATGTTTGATTTGAATTTAGCAGAGCGGACTCTGAAGAAGAACGGGTTTTATTGTTAGTTTCCTTTTTTCATTGTTCGTTTGCAATAGTTTTATTATTTTTTTTCATTTGCAAAATAACACTGTTCTTTTGCAATACTAGGTGTAGAGGTATGAAATCGGAATTTCTCTATAGATGGTGCTAGCCATCAGTTTAGGGACCGTAAGACCGTTTCTGCAGCGCCATCATCTCCCTCTAACAGCTGACGAAGATTTTCAATACACAACAACCCAAGTTCCCTACAGCGGTATATTTTTCTATAACCTTAATGTCGAGTTATATATATTTTTAGACATATATTTTTTTATAGACATATATTTTTTTATTTCTACTACACATCTATTCCTTAGAATGGATTATTTTTTGTATTAATTTTGTCATGGCAGTTTGTCATAAAGGCTCACATGCAAATGCGCCATCACATTTCTACGCGCGCACACATTCATACACATGTACTCACGCCCACACCTATGCACATGAACAATTACATAAAAAAAAAACAGATATACCCTGACGCATTTAACATACACGTATATCCACTGATACGGATATTTTATGGCGCTGAAATGGTTATGATGAGGCGCCGTTGAGGCATTTTCAGGGCGCTAAAATGGTTTTGATGAGGCGCCATTGAGGCAACTTATAAGGCCCCGGTCGTTGCGCCTTTAATGGCCCTTATTTACAAAGTGTGACCGGCCGCTAACGGCCCTCATGTGGCTTCCACATTAGGGCCCGAATAAAGTTAGGGGAATATTATTGGGGCCCGATCACAGCCCCAACTCAATTTCCGCACGGGAAGAACATCACTTTGGTGTTCGCCTTCGATTTGGTGGAAACTTATGTAGATGGTAGAGCATTAAAAATTGTTAGGGACGTACTTTTTTATCGGCCGAAAAATGGTTTAAGGGGTGAACCCACTCCTTGTCAACCCACATGTCAAGGGCTTATTTTGATGGTGTTGAAGTTTGCATTGTTGGAATGCAACGAAATGTCTTTCTTCGAATATATTTTTTTAGTTTTTTTCATCATCCAAATTCTTATCCTGCAAACTTGGACTGTAGATTTGTCATAAGCAGTTTCAACAACGGTTGATCGATTTTTGTAGCCTAAATTTGCCAAAAAAAAATCGGTTTACTAAACGTTCGTGTCGTTCCAATGTGCAAACTTCAATATCATTGATTTTGCAGTTTCACCTGCGGGCAGTTTACCGACTGCAGTGACACAGAAACGAAGTTCATCTAAAGAAAAGCCAACAGAAATCCGCCACGGATACATTGAAAAAAAATCATAAATTAAGTGACGAACCACCCCTTTTTTATTTCTCTCGCCCTACATTTAAAAGCATTGCATTAAGGCCTTAGGCCACTCCAGAGGTCAAAAAGGGCATATTTCGTGCATTTTTTTTTATAACGAAACCAAAAAAAAATCGAAATTACAAAGTAGCCCGTGCGGAAATTGAGTTGGGGCTGTGATCGGGCCCCAATAATATTCCCCTAACTTTATTCGGGCCCTCATCTGGAAACCACATGAGGCCCGTTAGCGGCCGGTCACACTTTGTCAACAAGGGCCATTAAAGGCGCAACGACCGGGGCCTTATAAGTTGCCTCAATGGCGCCTCATCAAAACCATTTTAGCGCCCTGAAAATGCCTCAACGGCGCCTCATCGTAACCATTTCAGCGCCATAAAATACCCGTATCAGTGGATATACGTGTATGTTAAATGCGTCAGGGTATATCTGTATTTGTTTTTATGTAATTGTTCACGTGCATAGGTGTGGAAGTGAGTACATATCTATGTATGTGTGCACGTCTAGAAATATGATTGCGTATTTGCATGTGAGCCTTTATGACAAACTCCCATGACAAAATTAATATTAAAAATAATCCATTCTAAGGAATGGATGTGTAGTAGAAATAAAAAAAATATATGGGTCTACTGAATCACTAGAATCTATTTCCAATGAGGGAAAGATCTGGAAAACAAAGACCAATTTATTTACTTATCCTACAGTCAGATAATGTTTATGAATGGGAAATATCAGCGAAGTCTTCAGAAGAAATAATTTCCCCTATGATGAGTATTGAGCGGAAATTAGTTGCTATAAAAATGTCGAGAAAACCGGTTGGGACTGTTCACACTTATGCGTTAGCATTTCTCCATGTATGAGTGAAACCATAATTGTTTGTATCTATGTAAAAGGTTTCTTTAATTTAATAAATAAATACTGTTTGATGTTTGTCTGCATATTTGTGTTCTTCGTTGATTTTTTATTTGCTAATGCCCTTATGCTTTTTCCCAATTTGTGTTCGATAATATTATTTGATCGATGTATATAATCGATTTGAGTAATTGAAATACCATCAACCATGTAGCCTAAGCTATTTATACTGGTTTATCGCTATAATAGTCAGATCTGGGCCTATTGTGGAGATCCCTACTTGTTTATCCCTATACTGGCCAAGTCTGGGCCTATTTTGGAAATCTCTACAGGTTTATCCCTATAATGGCCGAGTCGGGTCCTTTTGTGGAAATCCCTACGGGTTTATCCCCATAATGGCCAAGTCGGGGCCTATTGTGGAAATCCCTACAAGTTTATCCCGATAATGGCCAAGTCTGGGCCCATTGTGGAAATCCCTACTAGGGAAAGCACTAGGAAAGCCCTGAAAGGCCCTTATTTTTATTAGGGATGCCCTATCAGTTTTCCGCACGGGAGGGGTTTAATTATACACGACTATACAAAATTATTTTTTTCAAAGCGATACATGTAAAATTGGCGACTGTGTAGCATTTTTCCGATGACGCCTTTGTTTCTGGAAGGTCAACGGCCGTACCAACAGCTCCGATAATTTTTCAGTTGTGATGGGACACTAAAGTTTTTCTCGATTATATATAAGAATAGCTGTAGATTTAGAAGTACGTAGGATTTTTTTATATATTGTTTTTTGTCAAAATGGCACATTTGTAAAACAAAAAGTATAAAATGCCATAAGAAAATCGTCAGAAAATTGTTTATAAAAAAGGAACTATGCAATTTAATTGAAAAAAGTTCTACGTAGTGCCTTAGAAAAGGTAATTCTGAATATACAATTGAAATTTCAAGTGAATCGGTTGAAAATTGTCTGAGTAATGATTCCGGCTAACTTAAAAAATTCAGTTTTGAGATAAACGCTGCACAGCCGCCATTTTGAAATTCAATCGCTTCAACAAAACTTTTGTACACAGTCACTGATATGTATGATAAACTCCCTTTTTTGTAATCTCGATTGATTATGTGGCCTCTAGATTAGCCTAACCACTTAAAATTGTGAAAACGAAGTTGGAATTGTTGTCTCATTCTTGCAAGTCGTATGATCTCGTCCTCCGTTCAAAAATCTGTGTCCACGGACAGCAGATCTTCGTTCGAGCGATACGTTGCATACAATTTGTTCCGAAACCGTTTCTTTCACACGGAAGTGTCGAGATCGTGTTTTACCAGTGGGATCAACGTTGTCAGCAACGAGGAAAGCGACCGTGTTGAATCTCTCAGCTCCGGGTAATCCGAGGATTTTCATATATTTTATTCTCGGAACGCCACGCTACGGATTTCTACACTTTTACACGGCGATGCACACGAGCTCGCAATGCGATTACTTTTCTGTAGAATTTTTTTTTTTCACGCAAAAATTTGACGTGCCGCCAGCCGGAATTCATACGATTTTTAACATTCATCAGCGAATCCTAACTCGAATCAAAGGTACTCTTTTCCTGTACAGAACGACCGGTTGGCCCCCATTTCTTCCGATCTCATTCTGTTTCTCGTATTTTTGCGCATTGATGAAAAAATATCGATTTCCGGCTCTCTGAACGTTACAGTAAGTGATTCGTCTGGTCCGGAGACGTCGGCATAATTAATTTGTGAAAAAGCCTTTGGATGAGCCATTTTTCGCCGTTTTAGGGCAAAGTAGACAACCAAATTTGGTCAGAAGCTCGGGCAACCTGATCGAGAGGTTCCCTCCACGTTTCATATATATATATATATATATATATATATATATATATATATATATATATATATATATATATATGTAGAAGCGAGCGAGTTCGTTCCGAAAGTTTCACGAAACTACATTCCGGATGATCGGGTGAGTTTTTGCGAGGTGTCCGAGGGAATGAAGGTGGACGAACACATCGACCGAGAGAGCATACACGATACGAGCGACATCTGGGCGTAAAAAGAGGAGAATCAGTGAGAGAGAACAAGAGAAAGAGATTCGAGAGCCGAGGCGCAAATACAATATCGTCAATAAATAAATAAACACGTAAATAAATGAAAAAGTAGCGAATGCTAAGAAGCAAATAACCATGAATAGTAAATGACAAAAAATGAGTAAATAATAATCAGTCATAAATAATAAATAATACGTCAAGAATAATTATTAATTATGTTTCTACCCAAAGACGTAGAAAAATAATTAATAATTAATAAACCAAAACATGAACGACATAATTTCGAAACAATTAAAAATTCCTTCATGTTTTTGGCTTATTTCCCAATCTTTTTGGGTATAAAAATAACTACTAATTATTTTAATTACAAACACAGAAACGTTGTCAAAAAGTGAACACCAATCGAGGATAATACTCCTCATCTCAAACGTCGTCATTTCTTCTCCAAAATAATCACTCAGTCAGAAAGAAACAAACAAAACTGTTAAAAAAAATCCCCTTATGTACGTGATTTTCCGAATGATTTTTCAATTGAACTTTTAACCGCTTGGGCCTGGTTCCGATCGCGGCAACGCACTCTCTATAAAGATTTTTTTGATTTTTCTTTTTATTCTCTTCGATCTTCAGAGATCCCTGCGCGGTCGCCCTCGCTACGGAGCTTCTATACGGAGCACGTACACTCGCTAATGATGCAATCGGACCATCAGCTATACACATGGTCCTCCGGACTCACCAACGAACTCTCTCTCGAACACACACACACACACACACACACACACACACACACACATCTTGGACACACACATGGAGCATCTTTCGCTCCCTGGATCCTTGAATCGTCCGAGAAACGTTTTCTCGCTTGCCCACCTGACCGTCCAACCGGACGCGATCGCAAAACCCGCGTGGGCCGTTCCCGCAACGTTTCACGTGCACGTGCACATCCTCGCGAAAGTGCAACACACCGGCAGGTAGGGAGAGAAAGAGATAGGAGAAGAGACGAGACGCTCCTTCCGCAATTTCTCGATTCCTGATAATAACAACAACAAAAAAAGTGCGAATTTTAAGTTAATCTTCCGTCTTTTCTTCCACGGAGACACCCGTTATGTCATTTTTTTTTCTCCCTCCCTCTCTCGCCGTTATCTCGCCGGGTGCCTGCGAGAGATCGCGCGGTCTTGCTGCTCCTTTATAGCCGCTCAATCTCTTCGTACGATCTTCGTGATTTCATTCATGAATTCTGCCCCGCGCTGGATATACACGCACACACGGCGATTTCTCTCCCGCGCGGGGAGAGGGGCTGTCATTAGCGCTTCTCTATTTTTCCATTGTCCACCCACGCGCGGCCCCCTCGATGCTCATCGTAATTCAATTAACGCGTGAGCGAATGAATGTCGTTGAACCAAGCGACTCAATCAATTACAATTCCGAGCTACGTGGACAATACGCGCGCACGTTTGGAGTCGTATCTATCGTTGGATGGAGCGAGGCTAGGATGATACGCGAAACGCGTGAGGGGGGAGGTAAATTTAGGCGAGGAAAAAATTGCTGATTTTCATTATTTTTTTTTAAAGGAAATGTTTTTTTTACTGTTTTTGAGGTTGCGGCGGGGGTTTCAGACGGCGTGACATGTAGCGTCGGCGGGATTAATATGAAAAAAAGTAACGAAGATTTTTCCTTCGTTAACACTCATATGCAGAATATGAACCAAGGGAAAGTGAGAAATGTTGAAAATCGATGCAATGGTACGCTTTGAAACGAAAAGATTGAATTTTCCAAAAAATGGCGGGATTTTGAATAAAAAAATACTACTTTATAATTTTCAAAAACATTTAGGGTCACATTTTGGACGATAAGGTTGAAAAGATTAATAACAAATTTCATCAGGATCGGTCGATTAGTTTTTAAGCTATACGTCACGCCAGTTTTGAAAATGCAGTTTCGAAGACCGTGCCATACCGTGGTCATTTTTGAAGATTAATAAAAAACAACAAATACGATGCAACAGCCAAAAGTAGTAATAAGACATACCCTAAGTCTCAAAAATGGTGAAGAAATCTTTCCTTTAAAAAAAATCACAAAAATGTGTACATTTTTTCCTCGCCTAAAAGTGAGAAATGAGTATCAACTAATGAGCATTTTGGAGTCATGTAGAATTAATGGTTATGTACAAAGTCTATCATGGAAAAAAGACCGGAAAAAAGAGGAATTTTTGTGATTTTTTCCTGGGAAAACATGTGCAAGTTTTTAAGGGGGGATTGCCTTTTTTTTCGCAAAATTTACCGCTTTTTGGGAATTTTTTTGTGAAGAAAGTATACAACGGAAAACTTGTGAAACTTGGCATATAGTTTTATTGATCTGTTTACTACATACAAAAAAAATTTTCAACAATTTCATCAAAAAATCCGCCTCCCACCCCCCTCGACGCGCGATGGTCCTTTTTTGATGGTGTGCACGATTACAGCCTTCACGTTCATCCTGCAACAAAAACCCAAAAAGCATTTTACTTTAGACACATATAGCTATCGTTCGATGGAGGGGAAAAAAAATTGACGATTTGGTGACGTTTTGAACTTGAAGTATCGATTTTTCGAAAAAAATTGATCGATTTTTTGTTATAAATAAAAAACTATTAAACGTATTGCTTTTTTGCTTCATCAAACGATAAAAGGATGTCAGCTGAGCATTCTGTCCAAATTTGAAGGCAATCGGTTGAATAGTTTTTGAGAAATCGTGCACACCATCAAAAAAGAACCATCGCGCGTCGAGGGGGGTGGGAGGCGGATTTTTTGATGAAATTGTTTAAAATTTTTTTTGTATGTAGTAAACAGATCAATAAAACTATATGCCAAGTTTCACAAGTTTTCCGTTGTATACTTTCTTCACAAAAAAATTCCCAAAAAGCGGTAAATTTTGCGAAAAAAAAGACAATCCCCCCTTAATTGTTTTTTTTTTAAATATTGAAGAGTATGGTTTTAAGTATCTCTTACAACGTTTGTATTGAAAACTATTTATAAACCTCTGCTGCTCGGAAACAAATCATCCGAAATGAAAAATAAAAAATCAAAAGTATTTAGTTTTGCATAAAGCTATCCAATGTTTGAACAAAGGATTGTAGAAAATATTGATTTTTGAAAAAATGGCCGCAGTGGACGTATCGATTTTCGGTGAACAAAACGCTCTACTTTCGTTGATAACAAAAAACTATGCATAAAAAATGCCTTACTTCAAGCACTGCTTTTTGACATGTCAAAGAAACTTGTAAAACTTGAAGTTGATCGGTGCAGTGATTTTTTTTAGATATCCTGGCCACCGATCTGGAAAAAGTCATTTTGAGAAAAACGCGATTAAAGTTCGCCGGCCAGCCGTTCGCCAGTTCGTGAAACCTATCCATAAATGCCCCTAATTTCCTCAATTTTGAACGGATATACTTGAAATTTTCAGAGAATGTTTTTGAAATGTTATATTTTGAGAATGCGTGGAGAGCCGAGAATCCACATTTAAAAACATTTCAACTAGGCCCACTAACTTTGAGCCCCAAGCCCATCAAAGTTCTTTGAGCCGCAAGCTTAAGGGCTCAAGCTTGGGACCCAAAGACCTTTGATTTTCAAAAAAAAATCTGATGAGAGTATTGGGACGCAGAGGTCAGGATTTTACACACAATTAATACATAGCCTTGCCAAGTGGAAGTTTTTTTAATTGAAAATATCGATAAACCATTAAGTTATTATTATTTAAAGAAAGTGGCGCCGTTGCTGCGGGGCAACTTTGTGTAGGCGATTTTGGCAGCTAGGATGATCCGAAATCAAAATGAAAAAATGTACTTTTGGTGTAATATTATAACTTTCGTATGAGCGAATACTGTTCTAAAATTTTGAAAATTCGAAAAATGGCAAGCTGCGGACAAACAGTTCGGTTTCCAATCGAAACCAAATGACTTTAATCATTGGTTATTAACAAATGGATAAACAAATCAAAAAATCATTCAGTCATACGCTAGGAAATGTTATAAACTGTTCTGTCCGAGTTCGAAGGTAATCGGACGAATAGATTTTGACATACGATTTACGTCGTTTTATGAAACTTTGTTTCGAGAAAATCGCAAAAGTAAAAAGGGTGCATCGCAGCGGGGCGGTCCACCGTAGTCCAGTGGACGACTCCTCACACAAAAATCCTTATAACTCGGTCTATTTTTGAAACTTTTACAAACATTTTATCGCAAATTAAAATAAAAATCCTAGGCTAACTAATAAACATCTACAATGACATTACGAGAAAAAAAACCACTAAACTTTCAGTCGGACAATGATTGAAATTAATGATGCTGTTTGACATTGAGTATTTCCTGTAGAGCTTCCTTATAAATGCTGAGGGGTACCGCACACCACTGTTCTTTCAAAACGAAAATGGCTATTTTATTTCTCAGGTCCCACTCGATGAAACCAGATAAAACGAAGTGCACGAAAATCCTGGAAGCATTTATCAAGATATACTTAAGGTTGAATAAAAATTCTTCAGCCATTTTCACGTGATCACTGCTCATACTTTCCAAATTTAAAATGCCAAATTTAAATTTCCCAATTTCCAAATTTAAATTCCGAAACATACATTTCCAAATGTAAATCTCCCAATTTAATCTTTAATTGTCACACTTGCGTAGAGAAACATGCTTGTTGACCCAGTGTGACAAGCCTATCAGCCGGATAACCATGAAATAGTGTATGCACAAAATTATGAACTAAATATTGCATAATATGTGCCAAACATTATTATATCAAAGATCAGATGGCGACATGCAAAAAAAATCGTAAAGAGAATAATGAACTTGGCGCTAAAGTTGAACGCTGGGTCGTTTAGACCGACAGTGACAACGAAGGGTTAAATGTCCAAATTTAAATTTCCAAAGTTAAATTTTCAAAGTTAAATTCCAAATTTAAATTTCCAAAGTCAAATTTCCAAATTCACATTTCCAAATATGAATTTCCAAACTTAAATTTCCAAATCCAAATTTTCGAATTTAGGTTTTCGAATTTAAATGTTGCATTTCAAATTTCCCAATGAAAATTTCCAAAATTGATAGATGTCATTTCAGCATTACAGTCTAGCCCTACCAGCTTGATATCAGGCTGAAAAAGTGAATGAGCAAACAAACAGTACGATTTAATAATGATGTACAGGTAGGTTCGTGTAGGTATGTGTAAAACCTACGTGTACATATGTGTACGTAGCGTGATGGAAGTACGGTGCGCGTGGTCTGGCCGTGTATCGCTGAAACGGAGCGAAACGCGGGCGGCATAGATGGACGCCGACAAAGTCGCAACGATAAAGCAACGAAGGGCGGGCGAGGGAGGAGGGCTATAAAGCTTTCCATCTCCTTTCACCACCCAAATGATCTCTCTCTTTCTCTTCTCCTTTTCTGCGCTATACCACTCGGATTGTCACACCCGATGCATACTGATGCAATTGATACTCCCAGACGAAGCTTCCTCTCTCTCTTTTTCTCTCTGCCGCAGAGAGAGAGAGAGGCAAGAAAAAGAAATATAAAAACCGCGAGGTGAGGCCGCATGAGCTATGTGCAGTTATGCGTGGGACGTGCTCCATCGATAACATACATTAAGGAAACTTCGACGGTCGCCGCGTGGCTAAGCAATCAAAAAATCTTTTTCAGTCTTCCGGAGCTGTCGTCTTCTTTCCATAGAGTTGAAGTTTCCATCGTTGGAATGCAACGAAAATCCATTTGCATGCTTTTAATTCTTCATTTTCATGCTTTTATTTCTTCAGTTTCATGATTTTATTTCTTCATGTTCATGCTTTTATTTCTTCATTTTCATTATTATTCAACATATCTTCTTGGCAGTTTATATTGTAGATTTCCAATAAAGATCCTTAAAGACGTTTAACTGATTTTTGTAGCTCAAATTCACCGGTCAAATATTTTGGCAATTAAAAAAAAAGTCTTAGCGTTCCAACGCTGCAAACTTCAATATCATTTTTTTGAAAGGGAAAACTTAATTCGCGCATCGGTAAAATAATTCATCGATTGCGAGGGAAAAATCGCCGCAGTGCTGCATTGCGGCGAGGAAGAAGCAACGCGGACTCGATGTCGATAGAAAAACGAAAAACCGATCAGACACGACGGTCTCGTCCGATGAGGGAGTTTCGTTCCTTTAATGAAGATGCGTATCGTCAGCGATGGCTACGTCGCAGATATTATCACAAAATCTCATAAATCTCAAAAGCTAATGAACATCTTGTAGTCGTTTTTTCACCCCCCCCCCCCCCCAACTCCCCACCCCCTGCGTCGCTTATAAACATAAAAAATAAACGCCACGTTTATTTTGGAAATGCTCGGTGCTGTTGGTTAACGCAATGATGACGTGTAACTCAAACAAAATTAGGCTATTTCCCCGAAAACATTCTCCGAATGTGCACTAGGTGATTTTCGGCCACGATGACAAGAAAATGTTCCACATTTTCAATTGTACATTCTTTGTACATTGCATCAAGTAGAAAAAAAGGAATGGCGTTGAACTTCGCATCGTTGGGATGCAACGAAAACCCTTATTAATATTTTCAATTTCTTAATTTTTAGTACTACCTAAACTTTTCTCTCGTATTTTTATGTTACGGATCCCTAATAAGGCTCTTTAAAAATATTTCAGTGATATCCGTAGCCAAAATGAGCAAAAACAATTGGACAATGCGAAAAAGGAAATTTCGTTGCATTCCACCTTGAATACCATAGTATCGGGACGATTTAGCCATTTTCGTTGATATACGAGCACGCATGTAGACGTAATGAACTTGTGCGATGCACGAGCAACTAAGAGGTGGCTTAATCGCAATCAAGAATTTGCCGGAAGGAGCAAGTGGTGGTTCCCGTGGGCCATTTTTGCTGCTTCTGCAGAACATGGAGGCTCTTATTTCTGTAATGGTCAACTTGTAAAGGAGACAGAGAGAGAGAGAGAGAGAGAGAGAGAGAGAGAGAGAGAGAGAGAGAGAGAAGCAGAGGAAATTAAAAACGAAAAACATAGAATGGAGCACCACTACGTATACTTCGCGATCAAGATAAGCGAGATATATGGACCTGCCGAGAGGGAAGCTCTCTCGCGAGATCTCGCTCGTTGCGAGCAGATCCAAGCGAGAGGGTATACCCGCGTGTGTAGGAAAGAAAGAGAGAGTCCTGCGCGATCGCGATTGCCCTCGAGTATCAAGAATGGATCGCCCCGACTTCCTTGGCTCGCGTCTTCTCTTTACACTTTGATGTGACAGATTTTTTTCGTTTCTGTTTTTTTTACACCCTTCGTTGTCAAGGAAATTGTTTCTGCTGTCTCTCTCTCTCTCTCTCTCTCTCTCTCTCTCTCTCTCTCTCTCTCTCTTTCTCTCTCTCCCTCTCTCTCTCTCGCCCTTTCCTTCTCCCTCCTCACTCTTTTCCTTGATGCAATGCATCTTAGCCACATTCTTCCTTCAACGGATCCCAAACGAATCTAAGCCCTCAATCATAGTTCATAAATATTTTTTTCGACAATTACACATTTTTAAACCATTCGACGAACTCGCGTTAGTTTGCACGAAAAACAGAAACAAGATAATTAAAAATTTACAATAGGGATTATTGTGATACATAAATTCGACGAAAATAATCGAAATATCGATATATTTTTATTGAACGAACATGATCTTTAAGGGATTTTCTCACTTTAGATGCTGAAAAAGGCTATTTTCATGAATTTTTTTGATAGGTTTATATTATAGATATTGATATAAAAGTTGTTAAACTTAATAAATACACCTTCGGAATACATTTAAAAAAATGTTAACTGTATTTATGTAACCCAAAGAAACTTTAAATGCGTTTTTCTCGAAACAACGTTTTTCGACGGCTTGTTGATAAAATCTTCGAAACTACTGAACCGATCCTTATGGAATTTTAACCACATATTCTTTACAACTATAGCTGTAGCGCGTATCAAGGATTTTTTAAATTTTGATACTTACTATTGTTTTGCCAAAACGGTGAAATAAGACGTTATTTTTGTTTTTTCGAAACATGTCCGCTATTTTGTAACTTTTGCATATACCAAAAATCGTATAATATGCGCTATAGCCATTAACATACTGAATGTAGAATCGTTTGATTTTTTTGTTTCGGATGATCCATCTCCAGATTTCATCAACAGCGCAAACCTACATTTTTTTAGAAATTTTTTTTATATACCATTTTCGTCTATAAATAGTGACTTAAATAAATATATATTTTTTTAATGCATTTCGAAAGTGTATTTATTAAGTGTAACAACTTTTATATCAATATCTATAATATAAACCCATCAAAAAAATTCATGAAAATAGCCTTTCTTAGCGTCTAATGTGAGAAGACCCCTTAATAAATTCGAGAATTACCGACGAGTGGCTTCTTTCGCCGATCTTCCAGTCGCGTTTCAATACGTCTCGTTCTCTCTGCCTTACCTCCGTCCCACAGCAATTAGTTAGCGACTTTTCTCAAGAATTGAAACTCCATTAGCGCGTTATCGTCTCACTTATATACACGCAACTACCATTGGGGTTGCCGGAAAAAAAATGTCTATCTATACAAGCCATTCCGCGCAGAATCGTTCGATAATCACACCAGCAGGTGTGCCAACTTGGTTACTCATTTTTCGTTCAATTTTGAAACATATTCTATTATTTTCATGTCTTTATGTCCTGTAATTTTATAATTATATAAATATCATTTCGTTATTATATTTTATTATAATTATATAGTTTTATGGTAATACTTTATTATAATATAATTTTTATATTCCACAATTTTTACAATTGGTTTAAGATTGGTCAACTATATTCTCTGGCCACAGAAAAAACACGACCGTGATAATTGCATCATTGGAATGCAACGAAATATTTTTTTCCTCTCCCAGATGGCCTTTGGCAGATTTGAGCTCTGGAAATTAGGCGAACATTTTTCAGGGTCGTCATTTAGCGATCTACACCCTAAACCCGCAAGTTTCTATTTTCGGTAATAAAAACTAAGGAATTGGAAGGCATTTCCGTTGCAAACTTCAAGATCATTAAAAAAATAGAAGACAAAAAGTGTTCGATTTGGAAAATCTGGAAAGAAATACAGCACGCTCATTTCGAGCCAAAAAACAAGAGAGAAAAAGCAATGAAGAGATTGAAAGGAATGGTAGTTCGATTTGAAGTGGAAGGTGCGATACATTTGTATCAAACACAACTCCAGTTTGGTTACTGATTGCTAGGCTTCTGATATATATTCAACGTAGGCTCACTGGCGAATAAACATTCGCGAAAAGGGCGAGACCACGTACTCCCTCTTATTGAGGCACCCGTGCTTGCGCCAGTGCCAAAGAATTAGCATAATACTAAATCGCATTTCATCGAGTTTATCGAACCTTGGCCACAGACACAGAACGCATAGTCGTTTTCTCCGCCAGGACTGAACTCACGTTCACGTGTTCACCACAATATATTTCAACAAGTATGAACTGTGATGTACATTTATCTGTGTTTACTCATGTATGTGAATACATAAATATCCACGTACATTACATTTATATATTTTGTTATAAAAATATTTATATAAATTGAAATATAATTTTTATATTGAAATTTACATATAATTAATAAACATAATATAATTATTAACATATAAGCATATAAACAAATAAATAAATATATGTAATAATTAAACATAATTAATAAATATAAATTTTTAATTTACATATTTTGTTACAAAATATATAAAGGTGAAATTAAATTCATATATTTGATGAATATATTTATTAATGACATATGAAATATCTAGTAATGAATTTAATCTTAAATTTATATATTTTTATATAAAAATAAATAAATTTTATCTACGATTGTTTTATCTACACAAATCGTTTATTTGAATATTAATTCACAGCCTACGGAGTCAAAGAGATATCGCGATAATACTGCATATTTTTTTAATTCCCGATAAACTCCGTTTATCATTGACAGATCGAGAAGAAGGAAAACCTTTAAAAATATTTAAAAAAATAATGTTTTACGCGCTCTGAATTTTTTTTATAATTTGTAAGTGGCCTTTATTTATTTTCCAATTTCCTACGAAGTCTTGTCTCGATTACCGAAACGATCAGGCGAGCGTATACTGAGAGAAATCGACAAAACGAAAGCATTGGCAAGATTTGAGTTTTGTTCGCGCTAAAAGACGATTGCCCGTGCGTCCAACTTGGAATGAAGCAACGAGCGAGCAAGTACCTCCTCGTCGTCGCATGGTTATCGTCTCTGGTGGTCCCACACACGCGCATGATAAGCTCACGTGCGAAAAATCACATATAGTCTATTAGTGTCGGTCTATTCGTGTCTCTCCTTCTCTCCGTGTTTGTCGCTTTCTCGACGATAAATTTCCATACGTCTCCGTAATTAGCGTGAACGCCGACTCATTTGCCACGGCTACGATGAAACGAGCCATGGACGTTTGAAACGGAAACGATGGATGAAGGAAGAAAGAAACTAAAGGACGCGTGGTCGGTTTCCGGCTTTGGCGAGGTCTCGTTCGACGATTCAAATGCCGTAGGAAAAAAATAGCCGTCACCAAGTGTTTCAATGAGAATTCTGGAGTTCGCGCCAGCGATTAGTTTGCGAGCTGAGAACTCAATGTGAACCAATATAAGTGACGCTCTGCATTCGGAGCTACTGACGAGGACGTCATTCAAGAGATCATCACAGGGTAACGGGTCGAAAAATAACCGATTTTCGCGATTTTTATTTCGATGGTTAAAATGGGCTGATCAGACTGATTTTTTTCATGTCAAATCAAAGGACTCGTGAAAAACAGAAAATCAATTTTTAAACGATTATTTTTTATTTTCTTACATTTTTTTTACCGGTTGAAAATGGCCTCGAAAAAAGGAGTCTCCACGGTGTACACGGTTGTGTCCGTAAATATTATCTGTAACGAAATTTTTAAAAAGAATATTAATCAGTATGAAAGTTGCTATCTTGCTATGGATATTAAAAAAATCAAAATTGACAAAATGGCGCCTGGTTGAAAAAGAAAATATCGAATTTGGCCTATCTTTTCGACAGCTTTTTGTTTAAAAAATATGAAGATTTAAAGAAAAGAAAGCTTTAATAGTATATTTAAGTATATAAAACAATTTTTTCACATTCATTTATCATCAAAATGGGGAAGCTGTGGCAGAGTGTTACAGCAATGTTGCCGTGGGAGTTGCGAATTGGCGGGCAGTCTAGAGTCCCGTAGACTTTGATTTGCAGGAAATTAAAAAAAAAAATCAGTTGTAACACGTATAGTTTCCATTTTACAGTAATTAAAATGAAGAAAATGGACATTCAAGAAAACGGGACGCATTTACAATAAAAAATTCACGCAAAATTTCTGTATAATTTGGATTAAAAAGGTAGTTTTTTTTTTATTTTTCAAAAATAATTCTCGTCAAGTAGAAGGTAGCAATATTATAAATATTTCTACCAAGTTTCAACTCAATTGGCTTCATAGTTTTTGAGTAATCCTGCGCGCCAATTTCGAAAATGCAGTTTTGAGAAAAACGCGTTTAAAGTTCACATAGAACGTCGAATCAAATTGCACTAGGTACTTGTGGTAACTAATTACTGAAGTAATCTGTTGAAAGAGTAATAAGATTATCAATTACGGTAGTAATTTTAATTGTTAATTTAATTACTTTTTGCCAATCTCTATATGCTCCTTTGCGCTCTCGCTTTTACCTGCGCTTCTGCGCGCGCTCCGAATCCGAGCGGTGAGGCACAGCGTTGACGGGCTGTATCGTTTGAAGTTTTTCGAATTTCGCTTTGAAACTTTGGGAAAATATTCTACATATATAGTTCTATCGTTTGAATAAAAAAAAAACAAAAGAAATCGATTTTTTATCGTTGTAAATGCAAATCGCGCCTCATCTGTCCGCCTCCGAATCTGTTGAAACTCACATACGTGATAAAGCATTGAAAATTATTAGACACGTATTTTTTTTCGGCGAAAAAACCGTATTGTGGACTAAACCACCCCTCAAAAGAAGGCGTGTCGAGGGATGACTTTGGAGTTTCACTCATAAGCAGTCCACTCATCTGAATGAAACGCAAATCAAAATTCTTCTAATGTCAAGCGATGGAAATTCCACTATAGAAGTATTGAAAAAAAATCAAATTAAGGGGTGAAACGTATTTCTTTGAGGGGTGGTTTCCCCCTTAGAACAGTTTTTCCACCGATAAAAAAATACCCGTCCAGCAGTGTTCAATGCTTTATCACAAATATGAGTTTCAACAAAATCGCTGGCGGACACTAAAGTGATGTTCCTTGTAAGTCATTGATCATGCTCGATCATTATCAGATAAGCCCAAAATTGAAACTCATGGGGTAATAAAATATCCGCAAATTTACAGTCGATCGTGAGATTCTAGCAACGATTTTTTTATGTACCGATACATTCAACAGGTTATCTTCACCTGCCACATACTTCTTCCAGTCTGATTGACCGAGAGAAAAAAAAACCCTGATTGTTCGATTAAAACTTGATCCTATCTCAATCTTTCCACACCACGAATCATAGAATCAACTGATCTTACGCACACATCAAACGTGTAAATCTTCATACCATTGCGATTTTTTCGTCACTAATCTACGAGTAATTCAACATCATCATAGAGAACTTCTCTTCCAGCTATACAGGACTCATACATCAAAGGAATCCGAATCAAAGGAAAATCAGTAAAAAAAAATGCTTCTCTGCAATTACCAAGCGTCGTTCGTATCCGCCGATAAAACCGTATTTTTTAATCGCCTGGCCAATAAATTGCACAATCGTATCATATCGAAAGGAAAAGCCTTCGCTCGACCATACATCTTCCTGCGACTCGTTGGCCTCCTCGAACAGGAGAGCATTTCTCACGCAAAGTGCACACGAAATTCGTACATCGATTAGACGGGCGAGGAAAAAAAAACGAAAGAAAGAGAACGAGCTGTACGTTCCCGCGCGATCGATTCGTCGAAGCTTCGCGTGCAGCTTGCCGCGGATTAAATTCTCAAAGTAGTTCTTCGATATATATATATATATATATATATATATATATATATATATATATATATATATATATATATATATATATATATATATATATATTATGCACACCCATTCATACAGGTATGCGAATTTAGCGCATACAGTTGGCTCTCAAGACTCGCTTGTACATATATCTATATACGCATGATCGTTTATGGCGATCGGGCAATTTAACGTTAATAAGGAACACGCATATATAGTCGAGGATCCTGCTTGAGGCGTAGCTAAGCCGAGCAAGTTACTTTGCCTGCGCGTTGCTCTCTCTCTCTCTCTCTCTCTCTCTCTCTCTCTCTCTCTCTCCTCTTCCTTCTCGTTTCTCGTGATCTCTCATGGATTTTGCTCTCTTCTGAGCTCTTTTACATCCGCGAGACATAAGGATATTCCGCCGTGGAGCATCTTTCACGAGATTTTCCGAGACGTCCGAGTATTGCGCGACTGTCTCGTCGTGGCTTCGTCTGATCCTCGGTTTTTTTGTCATAATTTTTCAAAGCCACGCAAAGTTATATGTTAACCGGATATTGGAGCTAGCCGTGGCATATATATATGTAGAAAGGCGATTCCGAAGACATTCAGATTCAGGCTAGTCAATTGACCCCGTAGTCAACGTTACATGAATCCAAATGCCTGCAGCATCACCTGCAGATGAATGTGAGCGCATTTGTACGAAGAACATTCCAAGGACCAAAGCGGCCAAAATGAACGATTTTTTTAAATATTCAAGGGCGTGGCTCGAAACAGCCAGGCTTGTGGTAAACGTCAATTAGGTATTTCGAAATATTTTCTCCACGCGTAGGGGAGTTGGAGTTTGAAGGGACTGCGGGGAAGTGAATGAGTGTGAGCGTATCAAATGTGGCGGAAGCACGCGTCTCGAGTGAGAAAACAGTATCGATTTTTTGACAAAACGATCTCATTTTTGGCAAACTTTATCGTTTGAGTTTGTTTGAGTTGCTGATATTGATGAGAGACAGGTAAGTAAACACAATGAAAGTACTAATTATTGATATAATAAGAACGGTTTGTCATAAATTTTCAAGGTTATTGCATGATTTTTCGTTGATTCGTTAACCGTCTAATGGGGCAAGATGAATAAAAGCCATCGCAAAGCTGCTTTGCGATGGCTTTGGGATGTTTTACAACGTACCACTATCTACGATAGAGAGACGTGTCAAACCTACAAGAAAGGGTAAAATGGAACTGGAAGGGCCTTTGGTTCCTCCTCAATCGATGTTTCGATGAGAGGAAGATGCAGAATTAAGGCGGGAGCCTGAATAAGAAGGTCCGAAAAAGCGTTTTTTTCGGGAATTTTTTTAGAAGGGAAGAAAACTAGTGAGCCCGGTAAACATTGAGGTATCTTTTCATGTATATTTGAAATTTATTTTAAAAAATGGGTAAAACTATAGCATTACGGCTCCAGCCCAAAATCGGTCCAAAATTTGTTTGAGGTATTGCTATGGATCAAAACCAATGTGACATGTTGAATTAAGGAGGGGCAAGCCCTAATATGAAAAAAAAAACGTTAAAAATGATTCATCAATTCAATTTGCTTCGTGCGAGTATACATATATGTACGCGTGGGTGTATGTGCGCGCGTTTGTGTATTTGTGTGTCTGTACGTATGTGAGTGTGTGTCTATGATGCGCTATTTTGTCCCTCGTTTCCGCAAACTTCAAAGTCCCATAACTTATGGAATTAATAAAAAATGTCGGCCTCCCCCAACTGAATATCAATAATGATGACATTATAAAGGTTTCCGCCGTAACAAAAAAATGTTGGCATTGAAATTGGTCTGGAGCCGTGATTCTATAGTTTTACGAAATTTTGGACCGGTTTTGGGCTGGAGCTGTCATTCGATAGTTTTACCAAAAAATTGAACATTTTTCTTTAACTACTCAGTTGCTGTTATTGAGATTAAAATCATTTTTATGTGCGAAAGATGCCAACAATTGTTGTCCCATCATGCTCTCAGCGCTGTTTCATTTTACCCGGCATATGGGGTAAGTTTGGAAAAATAAAGGTTTAATTATATATATATAATTAAACATAAATATATATATGTATGTATGTATGTATATATATATATATATATATATATATATATATATATATATATATATATATATATATATATATATATATATATATATATATATATATATATATATATATATATATATATATATATATACACATATTGAATGCTAACAATCAGAAAGACTGCTTGTTTTGTTTTTAAGGTTAAAAGATTAATGAATTGTGATTAATTTAAAAGAATAATTAAAGTTGACTGATGTATATGTATTTTTTTTTTCTTTGAATATGACCTTAGGCGCGCTCATATTGCCCCTACTTCCCCTACGTGCATATATCGAGCGACAAGTAGTAATAGGAAAGCTCCAAGACAGCACGGTAGTCGAATCCTAGGCTGCGAACACCAACGACAGCATTCCCGTATCTAAACTTACCAACCAAGTTACCCTTATTAATGATACGCCGCGATCGTAACTGTTATCGCATTATACCCGAGTTTACGCACTCGCTATAGGGATTATCATACATACCGCGCACTAGAATTTATAAGCGCGTATATTTATGCGGTTGCGCGAGGCTATAGCTCTGGAATTTTCGAGTTATATTCGAAGCAATAACGAGCTTATTAACGATGACAACTATATTTGATATCGAGCATTATCGAGCCCCCCGCCCCCACTGGCTCCGGTGGGAAGGTATACACGAATGCACGGTGCGGGGTCTTCCGTATCGCTTGCGAATATATTCTTATCGAATCTCCTCGATCGGCGCCTATCGACGCTTCGATTACAGCATCTATAATGATTTTTACGAGACTCTCCGAACGTCATGTCGTTTCGTTGTCGACGACGACCAACCGCGTAGCGAATGCGCGCGAATACGTTTGCGAATTTTTAGACCACGTGTGTGCGCACGTAGCGTTGTAGCGCGGAGTTCGTTAAGCTGGAAATTACCTTTCGAACGGTCTCCGGGTCTCTGGGTACCTGCGGTAACCTCCCGTCAGGTGGTACACGTTCTATAATGGGTCAATTTACGGTCGACATTCTGACCAACGACGGATACAATGCGCGACGTCTTATCGAAATAGCATGGTGCTGAAATTTGCTTCGATGGAATGCCATAAATTTTTATTTTTTTTCCTTCATTTCTGTGCTTTTATCATTGTCGAGAATCGTTTTTTTCGCAGCTTTGCGTGATGGATTTTTAATGAGGATTGTCAAAAATGTTGTAGTGACTTTCGTAGCCTAAATGTACCAAAGAAAATAGGGGAATAGAAAAAAAAATCGTTTCATTGCAACGATACTAACTTAAAGGGTAAGTTTTATTACTTAATTTATACTTAATTTTTTTTAGCGGGACAATGGAATAAATCAAAATTCTGAAAAAGGTCCTTTGTTTTACATATCATAAACTGCATAAACTATTTTTTTTTTCAAAGTAATATAAAACAAAATGGCGGCGGCACAGCTTTTCTTCGACGAAGCCTTTTCTTTCATAGGCGCACGGCCGGACCAACGGCACCTGCAATTTTTCATTTACAGTGAATGAAATTTTTTTTTCGATTATACATGTGAATAGCTGTAGGAGTACGTAGGATTCTTTCCATATATCGATTTGTGCAAAAACAGCGCGTTTTTTAAAATAAAAGTTCAAAATTCTCAAAAAAACATCGTCCGAAAATTGTTTATAAAAAAAAACTATGTAATATATCGAGAAAATCCTACGTATATCTATGCAGAATGTAATTGTGAATATACAGTTAAAATTTCAAGTCAATCGGTCGAGATTTGTTCGAGTTATGAGTCCGGCCGACTTGAAAAATGTAGATTCGAGAAAAACGCGTTTAAAGTTTTCGGTACGGATTGCATCGGACTGAGAGGGGCTGCGCCAAAATTCAAAATAGAAGTATTTAGACATTTTTCCCACCTTAATCCTTCGAGTATGTCATTTTTAAGATATCAAGGCATCTTTTAAGAAGAAAAAAATCGATTTTTTGACATTTCTACAGTGGCCTTACCCCTTAAATTCCATGAGATGGAAACATCAATGCATTTCCATCTTTTATTTTTGTTCGCTTGTTTTTCCGCCGAATGCAGCTGTTATGGCGAACGCTAGGTAAATACAGAGTTGTCGGGCATTAAACAAAAACACAAACAAATGTAACGAGATGTTAACCGTCCCGTGTAGGCGCGCGCGCGCGCGCGCGTGTGTGTGTGTGTGTGTGTGTGTGTGTGTGTGTGTGTGTGTGTGTGTGTGTGTGTGTGTGTGTGTGTGTGTGTGTGTGTGTGTGTGTGTGTGTGTGTGTGTGTGTGTGTGTGTGTGTGTGTGTGTGTGTGTGTGTGTGTGTGTGTGTGCGTGCGTGCGTGTGTGTGAGTGTGTGTGTGTGTGTGTGTGTGTGTGTGTGTGTGTGTGTGTGTGTGTGTGTGTGTGTGTGTGTGTGTGTGTGTGTGTGTGTGTGTGTGTGCGTGCGTGTGTGTGTGCGTTTCCGAGATAAGCACAAAAGCATCTCAGAGTAGACTACGCTGACCTGGGTCAACTGTATCTCGTTTGTGGATTCGAGACTTGACGAACGGCACGTTCGCTCGTTGTACATTAGTGTCGTTGCTGATTACACGTAGAGTACGTGCATTCGTTAGACGTAACATTTTCTGCACACACATATGAACATATGTGCATGTATTATGCGAACACATGGGTGTGCGGAAAATATGATGAACATGTTTATATATTTATATATATATGTATACACATTTGGGTGTGTGTGTGTGTGTGTGTGTGTGTGTGTGTGTGTGTGTTTTGCTACTATGCACTCGAGTATTCTACGTTCTGTCAAGGCACGAACCTCGAGTTGTTCAAGACACGCAACATAGACCAAATAACAAAGGCTCACGTACGATACGTGACTTTTGCCACGGCGGATATTTCAAATATGACGCCACGCGCTTGAGAAGAGGACGAGTGAAGTAGAATTTCGTTATCAGCAACTTTGTCGAGCAATTTTGATGAAGATTTTTCCTGCATTTCATTGCTCGAATATCTTATAAAGGCAGTTCTGGATTTGCCAATAGGCTGTATAGGCAGTTGCCTAGGGGGATTGGGGTAGAATATCCATAAGTCGAAGATTCATAAGTGCCAATATCTATAAGTGAATATCCATAAGTCGAATATCCACAAGTACGAAAATCCATAAGTGAGTATCGAGTAGAAATGAGTGCCAGAAATGGGGGAGGGGGGCGGTAGAGGAAAAGTGAGTATGGAGGGAACCCAAACAAACCCAAACAAACTCACTTATCTCTATCTCCCGCCATTTTTGGCACTCATTTCTACGCTATACTCACTTATGGATATTCGACTCATGGATATTCATACTTATGGATATTCGACTCATGGATATTCGACTTATGGATATTCACTTATGGATATTCAACGACAATGGCCTAGGGGAGGCAGACTTTAGGGGGCGGCGAATTTTTTGCATTTTTATTAATTAATAAAACGTATCATTTATTTGAAAAGTACGAATATTTTTATTTTAATATAAGGTAGATACAGGGAGGTTATGTGTGGAACACAATATCCGATAAATGGCATTAACGGCATGGACATGGACGACATATTCTTTCAACAAGATGGCGCGTTATCCCGCGCCGTGGTGATGTGAATTGGCCACCAAGATTCTCCGATTTGACGCCATTGGACTTCTTTCTTTGGGGTGTTCTGAAAGGAAAAGTGTATGCCAATGATCCAAAGACCATTCTGGAGCTAAGGGAAGCAATTGGACGCACCATTAATGAAATTAGTCCGCAATTATACCAAAATGTTATTGCAAATTTCTCCAAAAGAGTGAATGTTTGCAAACAGGGACGATGCTGCCATTTATCGGATATTGTGTTCCACACACAACCTCCATGTTTGTTCCCTATATTAACCCTTCGAGTGCACACTGGGTCGTTTTGACCGTACGTATTTAGTATTTTTCAACGTATTTTTCAAAGTATGCCTCACTTTGAACGAATGTTTTGGCCTTTAATTTTCGTTTTTGTCAAAAAATAAATTTAGGGCCATAAAATATGGATAATTTACTACAAAAAACGACTCTACAAAAAAAATGCATATTTACCGGAATACAACGATTTGAAAAACGCCTCGGGCCAGATTGACTCAAGATGCACTTATCGGTTGGCTGCGGAGGTGTCCACTCGAAGAGTTAAAATAAAAATATTCGCCCTTTCCAAATAAATAATACGGTTTTATTAATAAATTTAAATATCAGGTCGTTTTGAGACACCCTGTATATTCAAAGGTCCAACTGATGATGGATACCTTGAAGCGTTACGTCTACATGACTCACCGGAAAATGAGACATTTTCGGATTGTTTTTTGAGGATACTAAACCAGTAATCAGAATGAGGTTTGATGGGTTCATTCTACATGTGTTGAGGTGTAAAATACAAAAAATATGAAAAAAATACAATATGGCAGCCCAATCGCAACAACACTAAGAGCGTTTTTAGGGTCACTGCAGTAAGACGCACAACTTTTATGGATCAGCACCTAGAACAAAAAGAATCGTCATTGACATTAATTTTGCCGGAGAAATACTGGAGGAACCACAAAGTAAATTTATTTTAATCCTTTCGCAGATCGTGAAGGGAAAAGGACTTTCGATCCTTGTCTGTCTATCTCTCTCTCTCTTTCGCTGCTGGCTTCCTTTTTCTTTTCTCTCCGTATCTCACTATCTCTCTCTCTTTCTCTTCGGTTTTGATAAATGTATCTCCCTGTAATATAAATACATCTCTTTCGAAGCGCCCCGCAGGGTGCGCACATTGTACCTCATTGATTTCCGGGGAGAGTGCATCTGACGTTCGCGGTATTATGTCTCTCGCGGTATATATGCGCTACGAAAAGTGCATCGTTGCGATATAAACATACGCGTATATAAACATTGGAAGAGGAGTGCAGGGACGAGCAGCAAGACCACGTGCTCGTTCTCGCCTGGCTTCTTGCAACATTCATACCTCCCCTCCCCCACCCCCCTCATTCCTTCAGACCCTCGGGCTAGTCTCGCATACGCAGATACGAATGCACATACGCGTATTTAATATATCGCATACAGGCATAGAGCCAGGGTTCATTCTATGATACTCTGACCGATATGATTTATGCCCGGTTTCATGCACCGGGATTTATGCTGGAGAGCCACGTTCTACTATCATCTACACTCTCTCTCTCTCTCTCTCTCTCTCTCTCTTGGATGAATATACACGAGCCATGTGTAGTCAGTTGGTGGTACAGGCTGAACGAGTCTCTTTGGGCTTTGCTCTTCTGTAACTCTGGAGTCACTTCATTTGACTCGTTGCGCTTCTCTTTTGCCGCAAAACGTTCAGGAAGTTCTTTTCGCAAGATTGTGCGAGATCGCGCACAGATGTCAGTCGTGAAATTTTAATTTTTCTCTGGTGCAATCGCAAGAAGATGATGCGTCGCAGGAATTGGATGACGTTTTTTTTAGGACGTTCCTTTGTTGAAAAATTTCCAAAGTAATGGAGAGCCTGGGAGACTTCGTCCGTTGTGGCGTTTGTTTTGGGGATTTTTCGATTGAAAGTTCTCTGAATGGATGGGCAGCCTTGGATACTTTGTTCATTGTGGTGTCTTTTTTGCAGAGGTTTTCATCGAAAGGTTACTATATGAATGGAAAGAGTTTTGGATAGTCTGCGTTCATTGTGATGTCGTTTTTGGGTGCTTTCATTGATCGGTTCCCCAACGGATCGCAAGAGTCTTGGATACTCTGTCAACTATGGTGCCTGTTTTGACGACGTTTTCATTTGTTGATTTCTGAAGAAAGGGCTAGTCTTGGATACTCTGTCCATCATGATGATTTTTTTGGGGAGGTTTTCATTGCATGATTTCTAAACTAATAGAATGAGTTTTGTATTAACTGTCCACTGTGATGTCTTTTTTGAGGATATTTTCATTGGTTGATTTCTGAACGAATGGCAAGTCTTGGATACTCTGTCCATTATGGTACCTGTTTTGACGACGTTTTCATTTATTGATTTCTGAAGAAAGGACTAGTCTTAGATACTCTGTCCATTATGATGACTTTTTTTGCGGAGATTATCGTTGAACGGATTCTAAAATATTGGAATGAGCTTTGGATAGTCTGTCCATTATGATGTTTTTTTTTGGGGACGTTTTTAGTGATTGATTCCTGAACGACGTGCAAGAGCCTTGGGTACTCTGTCCATTATGGTGCGCGATTTGACGACGTTTTTATTTATTGATTTCTAAACAAATGGCTAGTCTTGGATACTCTGTCGATCATGATGACTTTTTTGGGGAGGTTTTCATTGGAAGGTTTCTAATCGATAAGTTTCGGGGATATTTTCATTGAATACGACTGGAAAGAGTTTTGCATACTTCATCCTTGGTGATGGAGATTGAGGAAAAGGTGCCGGAGAAAACGAGGTTTTAAGCCGCCTCCTTTTTTTCATAACTCAAATGTACGAACGACTAACTCCAAGAGGAGCGATACTGACACTTTGAATCCGATTGCTGTCACACGCCTCGCCGTGTTTAATGCTAACGCTCTTTGTGTGGACAGGTAGAGACTTAAGACGTCAAGGTAGATGGGAACATACATAAATATGTATGCACATGAGTGTTTACATGTACAACCGTTCTTCTGCCGATCGTGTTTTCCAAAACCCTCCAATTCCTTGGCATGGCACCATCGATCTACTCCTAACGATCGCAGGTACAAATGCGTACACTTGGGGCTACATCTACCTAAAGGTCCGAAAAAAATTCACAAAACATGATTTTTTTCCCGGGCAACGGTTAGTTAACAAGAAACGTATTTTTTTTAATACGAAGGCACATATGTTGAGAATCTTAAAAAAATCACTAAAAATACAGCAAAACGACAAAAACATGGCCGCCGGCAGATGATTAAACTTTTTCGCAACGATTGGCGGTGGCCACTCTCCAGCTTAAACGGTTCATCTGAAGTCTAAAAACCAAACGGGTTATTCAAGTTAACAATGAATACCAGTCGTTGACGATCGCCGATTTATGAAATTATTTTTTTTAACAACGTGGCGACGAATTGAAACTCGAACATACAAAATGGATGAAAAACGTCGTCGTTTTACGTATTCAAAAAAGGAGATCGATTTTAAAAAGTAAGAGCGTTAACGACCTATAAATATTTTCCATCGTATCATGTCCATCATGTTTGAAAACATTGTTTCGAAAAAATCACGTTTAAGGCCTTAGGCCACAATAACGGGTATAAAATCATGTCCGAATTTAACAATTTTTTTTCGTATGAAAAAGTTATTCACTCATGAAGTTAATTACACATCTATTTAGTATGAATATCCAGCTGTTAGACAATATATATATATTTTTTTTTCGATGTTCAAAATGGCCGACTACTACTATTTTCTTTTGTTATCTGTTTTTAGGCGCTTCGCAGCGTGACATTCAGTACCCACAATTTGTGACCTAGAACAAAAAACAAAAATTCTCGTCAATCTACATCAGAATACCTAGAGAAGTACGTACGGAATTTAAAAAATATTGTTTTACTCAAAAATTTGTAGGTATTTAAACTTGAGAAATGAATTTTCAGTGAAAAATTTCGTTGTGGCTGCTCATAAGCTGCTCATAAAATGAAAAGTTTTCGATTAATCAGAAATTCCGTACGTACTTCTCTGCGAAATGCAATTAGGAACATAACTTTTGAATTTGAAGTAAATCGAGTGAAAATTGTTGAAATTATTTGTCACGCCAATAAGAAAAAAGCTGTTTCGAGAAGTTTTGAGTAGTCGGCCATTTTGTACATCGAAAAAAAAATTTCTAACAGCTTGATATTCATACTAAATAGATGTGTAATTAATTTTACGAGTGAATGACGTTCTCATACGAAAAAAATTGTTAAATTCGCACATGATTTTGTACCCGTTACTGTGGCCTAAGGCCTTAAAGTTTGAAGTACGGTGCTTCTGCCGCTCGCCCGGCCTTCTATTGGAACCTTCAGCTCATTCAATTTTACTAATATTTCAATTAAATTTTCAGGGAATATAGCTAAAAGATGATACTATCGAATACAAATATTTGTTGGAAAATGCAATTTTTTGACCCACATAGGTAGACGTAGCGCGTTCAAATAATCCACCTTCAACTTGGATCCAGTTTCCACAAACCAACTGGAGAAAAGTACTTCTGAAAAATCGAATAATAATAAAGATGCATCGTGATCGCGGTATAATGGTCCAACTTCGTGGATTGTAATTTCTGACCAATTCGTTTTGTAGATCAATTATCTCGAGTGCATTTCCATTTGCATAATCGATTCATTAGGTAATGGGACAATGTATCAATGACTCATGAGTAACGGAAATATGTGTCAAGAGTACCATTCGAGGCTCTCTGATACGAAGTTTCCATCGGATCAATAACCTGTCAATAACTTCCGTTTGGTTCTCGCGTACATAAATCTTTATCTCTCCTGGGCAAGCTTCGCACTTATGGCGTGAAAATTCTCTCTCTCTCTCTCTCTCTCTCTCTCTCTCTCTCTCTCTCTCTCTCTCTCTCTCTCTACAACTTCATTAGAATTTATTGTTTCTGGCTCTCCGTACGAGTGCTTGAGGTACGCGCCTACGCGACAAGAACAGATGCATAATTTAGCCACCGTAAGCGCCGAAGATCGGGGTAAGCATATATCAGCGTTTCCCGAGCCAGAACACTCCTAGATAAACGCCCGAGAAATTTGCATACGAGGGAAAAGCAAAACGGAAAAAAAGACCGAGAGGCGAACAATTTTTCGACTGGACGGGTTGAAATAGCGTGGGCTCGCGCGTCAAGCGATGCAAGTGTATAGTAACGAGCCTTAAAAAATCTTGGACGATGCGAAAGACACGAGGGTGCATCGTGAACTTTTAGAAACGAGGGAGCGAGATTTAACGAGAAAAAAATGTGGTCGACAGTGTGGCCAGTGCTCGGTAAAGACGTGGTCACTGTTGAGCATGCACGTCGACATATATGTCCGTCCATACACTGGGTGTCCTGAGTGCAAGTACCCCAATTACGAACCTGGCCTCTGAAACTCGTTGGAAGCAGAATTGATCTTGAAAATCATGGTGGTCAGCTCTCCCGATATGGACGGCTCATTTTTTTTTTTTCGATTTTTGTTTTACTCCCACGCTAATTCCAGGCAAAAACAGCCGTAATTTAAAATGATCAAATGTACGTCCTCAACGTAAAGTAAAATCAGTGGCGAAGAGCATAATATTCAGACCGAGCCTCGATTTTCCACATGAAACTGCTTTTATTTATTATCAAATGTTGACTAAAATTTATGAAAATGTTGACTGAAATTTATAAAGATGCATTATCAAATGTTTACTGAAATTTATAAAAGTGTTGCGTTCAATTTATGAAAGAATAACCAATACTGACATTACAATTAATTACACTACAATTATGTAGTAGACGATTGTGAAATTGTCCAGAAAGTTTTTCTCATACCGAAATCAGCCACACAAAAAATCTAAAACATTCTGTACAATTTCTCCATTATTGTTGTCATCACAACTCGGGCAAAAACAGTCCCATCGGAAGGCATGCGGAGCCACTGCAAATTAAGTGTCATAACTCTTTGATGGGTTGGTGGACCTTTAATTTTCCATCTAGGCTTGAAACAAGATTATACATAATGATACATAATTTTGTTATTGCTATAGTAGCGTTTCTCTAAAACTCCAATACATTATGCACGTCCTACGCTGAAAGACATTGCGTACTCGTGGAGAACAGAGTCTTGTTTAAGTTTGTTAAGGTGGGAGATACCTTTAGGCGAGGAAAAAATTGCTGATTTTCATGATTTTTCTTTAAAGGCAAGATTTCTTCACCATTTTTAATCTTAGGGTAGGATTTATTACCACTTTTGGCTGTTACATGGTATTTTTTATTTATAAATCTTTAATAATAACGGAGGTACGGCACGGTCTTCTAAACAGGTTGCGACGGATGTTGTCAGACGGCGTGACACGTAGCGTCGACGGGTTTGATCTGAAAAAAAAACCATCGGAAATGTTTCTTTCGTTAACCCTCATACGCACAATATGAACCAAGAAAAAGTGATAAATGTTGGAAATCGATTAAATCGTACGCTTTGAAACAAAAAGATTGAATTTTCCCATAAAAATGGCTAAATTTTTCAATAAAAAATACTTATTCTCATTAATTTTCCAAAACATTTAGGTTCACATATTAGACAATAAAATTGGAAAGATTAATAGTAAATTTCATTAGAATCGGTCGATTAGTTTTTTAGCTATACGTCACGCCAGTTTCGTAAATGCAGTTTGAAATACCGTGCCATACCTCCGCAGTTTTTAAAGATTAGTGAAAATAAAAAATCACTATGTAACAGCCAAAAGTAGTAATAACACGTACCCTAAGTCTCAAAAACAGTGAAGATATCTTGGCTTTAAAAAAAAACATCACAAAAATCAGCAAATTTTTTCCTCGCCTAAAGGCATCTCCCCCCTTGATACAGCTCACCGATGAAACATTCACCGAGTTGTCGTCGTTTTGCAGCTAATTGCCAGAGTTAAATCCCGTGTCGAGCCTCGGAATGGGGACATTTGCAATGCGGGGGCCACCCTGTATACGTAAATCGAGCAATGTGCAACGGCGGCATTTCGTCTGATTTACCGTCCTGGAATATAATAATGCGACTGGTACGCCCACGTGAGTTCGATCGTTAATTTACAGGGTGGTAACGTACCTCTCTCTCTCTCTCTCTCTCTCTCTCTCTCTCTCTCTCTCTCTCTCTCGTTCGCCTGACTTTCTTATTATAAGCGATACCGTGCTAGAAAATCATTCCACCCACACTCGATCCGTCCGTACGTACAAGGAGCCTCGTAAGATCGTAGGGTCGATAGTTGGCAGGCAAAAGGGCTCAACCCGGCAAGCTTGTGCATCCGAATCACGCAGCTCGAGCCGTTGCTTCAACAGCATCCGATACAGGCACTGTATTACGGTCGTGCTCTCATTGGCAATGTACATCAATGACCGAGTGCCACAAGGGCGCATCAAGTGTGTTCGAGCAGAGAAGAATCGAAGTTCTGGCATGGCGGTGCTTATGTACGTGCACAATTGCGATGTCAATGTGTGCACATCCTTGGTGGCTTCGCTGGAGACGAAATCTGCTATGGAGGGATTCCAATGGGCATCTTCCGCGAGGCCTAGAGGCGTATATCAAGTAGCCAACGAACGAGAATGTACTTTTCGTTCAATGAGCGCCTGGCGAGACACGAGATGAAGAATAAAACGATCAATGGTTCCCTTTGGGAACGGTAGGTCGGGACGCGGTTGAAGACTATACATCTACGCCTTTATCCATGAAGAACGTTATACATATCCGTAAAGAACGTCTCATAAAGTTTGAAAGTTCGCTCATCCAGAGTTGCCTCATCGGCTGCTCTTAAGGCCTTAGGCCACAGTAACGGGTATAAAATCATGTGCGAATTTAATGTGATTTTTCGTATGAAAAAGTTATTCACTCATAAAATTAATTACACATTTAGTATAAATATCAAGCTGTTAGAAAAAATTTATACATTTTTTTTCGATGTACAAAATGACCGACTACTAATATTTTCTTTTGTTATCTTTTTTTAGACGCTCCGCGGCGTGACATTTAGCATCCACAATTTTTTACCTAGAACAAAAAACAAAAATTCTCGTCAACCTATATTAGAATACCTCGAGAAGTGAATACGGAATTTAAAAAATATTGTTTCATTCTATACTCGTAGGTATTTGAACTTAAGAAATTAATTTTCAGTGAAAAATTTCGTTATAACTGCTCATAAAATAAAAAGTTTTCGATTAATCGGAAATTCCGTACGGAGTTCTCTGCGAAATGCAATTAGGAACATAACTTTTAAATTTAAAGTAAATCGAGTGAAAATTGGTGAAGTTATTTGTCACGCCAATTGGGAAAAACCTGTTTCGAGAAGTTTCGAGTAGTCCGCCATTTTGTACATTGAAAAAAAAAAAGATATATACATTTTCTAACAGCTTGATATTCATACTAAATAGATGTGTAATTAATGTTATGAGTGAATCTCTTTTTCATATGAAAAAAATTATTAAATTCGCACATGATTTTATACCCGTTACTGTGGCCTTAGGCCTTAATGCACCTCCATTCCGGAAGCTAAGCCATCCAAGGTGTCACGGAATACCAGTGTAAATGGAACGTTCCACGACCGAAAGACTTCAATATGGTGAATGATGGACGGGATACTTTACCGAAGATGAGTACTATCCGGTTGGATCCGATCACCCCTCGTTCGATTTGAAGACCGGTATAGATTGGAGGCGTCGGGCTCTAGGATTAAGGGCACTTTTGGCAGACGCCAACGAGCGCTCCGTCAACCTCGCACGTGCTTTGAAAAGGATCCGGCTCGGGACAGAATGCCGCGGCTCGATCATTTGCTGAATTTAAAGGATTATGCCTAGTTGCAAAAGTCGAAAAATCACCTTTTCTCCAAATGAATATACATAGTTTGACAGGATATCGTCTTATAAATGCTGTCTGAAAATTTCAAGGCGATCGGATGAAAATTGACAGATTTATAGGCTGGATTTATGTTGACGGAACTTAAACGCTTTTTTTTTCTCGAAAGTACGTTTTCGAAGTCGGTGAGAAAAATATCTCGAAAACTACTGCATCAATATTTTTGAAACCTTTAGGGCTTTTTCTAGATGTAAAAATATAGCATTTGATCGAAGGATTTTTTCCTTACATTGTTTTCCTTACACGTGATGTGTGCGAGGATTTGATGAAGGAAAAAATAATCTATATGCAAACAAAATATTTAAAAAAAACAAGCTTTTATTTAATGTACAAAAAAGTAGAAGATATTTTTTTTACCGAGTCACCTATATGTGACTATAAATAAATACTTGGGACGCTCAACGTTTAAAAGGTTTAATGAATTTGATCAATACAGTTTCATTAACCGTATTTAATTTGGCACAATATTAATTAGAGGAATTATTATCACACGTTTATACTCAGTTTCAGTATTTTTATTTAAGAAATCTAAGGTTGTTTTACAGTAAATAAAATACAGTTGATATGTTAACGGATTTATGTAAATTAAAGATCGTATGTCTAAATGATGTGCGCCCCAAGCTTTTATTCATAGTCACATATAGGTGACGTGATAAAAAAAAATATTTTCTAATTTTTAGTACATTAAATAAAAGCTTGTTGTTTTAAAACATTTTTTTACATATAAATTATTTTCTACTGTTTACAATTAGAGAATATGGCGAGGAAAAGGGGGTGCAAAGATAAGGAAAGCGGGGAAGGAATTTGTATAAACGCAAGAAGCGCATTCATAATAGGATTAATGTTTTTAATGTTTAATAATAAGAAGTTTTGTAAAGAAAAAAGAAAGAAAGGAGGAAATGTAAAAAGCCCGCAAGGGGCTTAAATAAATAAAAATATTCTTCTATTTTCTACCATTTAGTCCTTAATTGATATTTTCGCAATTTTTTCAATTTTGATATTTCAGAAATTCCTCCGATTAATCATAGGGTAAACTAATATACTAACGAAATCTGTTTGGATGTTTTACGTTAAATAAACTGGTCCAGAAGCCACAATCGATCAATCTTAAATATTTTCACACGAAAAAATTACAGTTTGTCCTTCAAAATGACACTTCTTCAAAATGCATTTTTTTCGAAAATTTCATCATGACGATTTTCTTTTGAAAACTCGTAAAAAAGTTTTCGACTGTTACACCTAGACATAACCCATTAGCATATCGACCCGCGTTCTTCGAGAGCGCCAAAAAATCATCGAGCAACCCCTGAGCCTTCCCGATTAGGGCACAGAGTATTTTCGTTTCCTCAGAGCCTGCGGATTCTTCGCACGTGCATCGCCCACAAAAAATGCCCACAGCCCTACGCTCGGCAAGGAATAATTACAGGGTTGCCAAAATTGATCGGCCATGCCGATTTTCTCCGTAAAAATAAGTCGCCGAACAAATGTAGAAAAATAAAAATAGTTCACGTGGACGGCGTGCCAAGACAATGGAAGCTCCAAATCCTCAGCAATAAACTGCCCGAGTGCATCATGATCCTTTGACGCTTTATACCTGTGCTAAAGACACTTTTAGCTGGAACACAAGTCAACATTTTTCGTACAGCCCTTTATTCGGCGCGGACCGGGGATGAAGCGTCGAGAGTTTTGGTCGACCGGCGGGGGGGGGGGGGGTAATCCATGACGCGTCGCGCCACGTTTATGACCACGCGTCAGGTAATAAATGAAACGAGAGTACGAGCGCGTGTACCTGCGTCCCAGAATGCGCGTCTATCCGCGCGAATGGCAACCTGCTTGAAATTTTACTTGCGCACTCTTGAGCCACACAAATCGCTACCGACGTGTCAAAATAACATCGTCGAAAAACGTATTTGCGCGGACGCGGGGAAAAACCCGGAGACCCGACAGCCCTCCAATAATGCCCTCTCATTGGAATGCTTCAATAATGACCGCGATGAGTGGACACATAGGACCATACTCTCGGCGTCAGGACGAAAACGCGTCGACTGAAAATAACGCTTCGTATTGTGAAGCAATATTTTAAATACTATCCAAACATACTGTTGGCAAATACTACATGATGTGCGAAACTCTTACGTGTTTTGGTATTAGAACTTATTTATATACAGGGTGTTATGAAGGTCGACGCAAAGCCTTAAGGGGGTCGTAAGTCACCTCGTTAGGAATATCTAACCTACGTTACCGCAGTCCAAAGTCTGAAGATTTCGAGTTATGACAAGTATGATTTTTGGAAAATTTCACAAAATTAGGTACTACGCTCATAATGTTCAAACAGACAATAATCGGTAACGTGAAACTCATTTCCGTCTTAGCTTAAGGGGCTATACCAGTGTGAACGCTGGAAATTTGGGTTATTTTCGAGATTTTTTTGGAATAAAAGTACTCGATTAAATGTTTCGGAAAATTAAGAATATATTTGGCTATATTTGACCTATATTGCATAATTTTTGCATAGAAAAATATTGAGATCCAACCGACTTATGCGCTGCCTTCGGAGGCGCCAAAATAATGTTCCTCCACTGCTGACGTGATTCCGGCCGATTGAGTAGCTGAAACCGAAACAGGAAAAAATGGCGTTAAACTGCAAGGTATTTCCTGTGCAGCGACGTAGGATTTTCGAAAAATATCAAAATCTAGCAAAATGGCGTAGTTATGGAAAAAAGTCTGTTTTCTAGCCTATAAAATGGTCGTTTTCTTCAATGCCAAATCGTCAATTTTCATCTAAGCAAGAATATCCTACGTCATTGTAGAGTAAATATATTCAAGAGTATTAAGTTCAAATTCTAAGGCAATTGGATAATTGCTCTTTGAGTTACAATGTCAGCAAATTTGAAAAATCCCATTTCGAGAAAAATGCGTTTAAAGATTCAACTGTCGATTTTTGCAAGATAAAATGATATTTGCGGTAAAAACTGCTAGTCAACTATACCTGGCTCGTACAATAGACTGTGGAAAAAGCCACAAAAAAATCGATTTTTTGAAACTGTCACACTGGTATAGCCCCTTAATGTATATTCAACCGACAATTGCCAATACAATCATCTGTATCCACACAATAAACTGAATGAGACGTGTTGAATAATTAAAGGCTTGTCAAAAAATAAAAATACCTCTTATGTTAATGTTATTTTTAAAAAATAGCATGCCAATGCATTTAAAAAAATAGCATTAACATGAGAGGTAAACGAGTTAGTACCTAATTTTGGGAAATTTTCCAAAAATCATACTTACCATGATAACTCGAAATCCTTAGACTTTGAACTAAGGTAACCTAGGCTAGATATGTTCCTAACAAGGTGACCTATCACCCCCTTAAGACTTCCCGTCGACCTTCCTAACACCCTGTGTATATATATATATATATATATATATATATATATATATATATATATATATATATATATATATATATATATATATATATATATATGTGTGTGTGTGTATATATATATACGCCTAAATATTGATGAATACATACACGTACACACACACTTATCTTGATTTTTTTTCAAATTGAATATTGCAAAATTATATTAGAATAATATAATTCATTTAATTTCGTATTTTACGGAGATTCTTCATAGCTCTGTAAATAAATTATATCATTCTTCACATTTATTAATTTATTAATGATATTATTTAATTTAATATTGATTTATATTTATTAATTATATTATTCTTTGATATTTATTTTTCAAATCAATTATAAATTACAAGGTATATTATAAATATAACTTCGCAATTATCCAGAGTGATTCAAAATTTGGAAAACGTTTTATAAAAGAGGAAATGAAAATATAAAGAAGAATTCTCGTTGCATTCCAACGATGCATACTTCAACACCAACGCAGAAAATTTGCAACCGAGAAAAATATGATATTTAATCGTTTTTCAAGTCCTCTTCGAGAGAAGACGTAACGTATTTCTGTGATGAGCAGTATTTGCCAGAAAAAATACAGGACTCTGAAAAAAATCCTCCAATTTGTATTCAGTAAAATAAAGATATTTAAATTCACATCACAAAAATACGCCAGATTTTTTTTTCAAAGAGGTTTTGAAAAACCGTTGAATATTATATGTTACTCCGTGGAAAAATATGCACGCAAGACCCTTAAAAAACAGCGCTACCTTATAAGTGTCACCCTGTATATATAAATGTAATATTTTACTAGCAAAAGACGATTTCTAAGACATTTCGCTTCGAGTCCGCCCTCGTAGTAGCCAGTTACACCTCTAATAATCAATAAAATCACCATAAGACACATTTTTTAGTGTTCATCTACAAACCATTTTAAGGCGGGATATACATTTAGACAGGAAAAAAATAAGCAATATTGAGGGGTTTTCTAAACTACGAAATAATTATTCTGCAATTATCAAACTCTAGATATACTTTAATTGTATATTCAAGTATACAAAACAATTTTTAAAAATTAATTTATGCTCAAAATGACGGAGCTGTGGCAGAGTGTTACAGCAAGGTCGCCGTGGGAGTTGCGAATCGGCGTGCAATCTAGCTTCCCGTAGACTTTGATTTGCAAAAAACTTTAAACATTTTTTCAGTTAGAACATGTATAGTTTCCACGTGGCGGTAATTAAAATGAAGAAAATGCAAATTTAAGAAAATGCCACGCATTTACAAAAAAATCAACATTTTACGCAACATTTCTGTAAAATGTGGATTAAAAAAGTCCTTTTTTTTCAATTTTTCTAAAACATTTCTCGTCAAGTAGAAGGTACCAATATTATCAATATTTCTACCAAGTTTCAACTCAATCGGCTTAACAGTTTTTGAGTTATCCTGCACGCCAATTTCGATAATGCAGTTTTGAAAAAAATGCGTTTGAAACTCACGCCCGCTCCGAATCCGAGCGGTGAGCACAGCGTTGACGGGCTGTAACGTTTGAAGTTTTTCGAATTGCGCTTTGAAACTTTGGGAAAATATTCTACATCTATAGTTCTATCATTTAAAGAAAAAACAAAAGAAATCGATATTTTCATCGTTGTAAATGTATATCGCGCCTTAAGGGCCATCCGACTACCAAGATCGAAGATTGATTTGGAAAAAAATTTATAAATCCTCAAAATAGGCAATTGTCTCAATACGTTAAAATGAACAAAGGTAGGACAAATATCCTTATTTTGTACATATTCATTCGATTGCAATTATTCGTGCAACGTCGTTGCTTTCGTTTTCAAGAACAAAAAACAGTGGTTAAAATTGTTTTTTTTTAAATTGAAATAGCCGCTTTTCTATTTCGACTGGAATTCGTAGCATGCACAAACGCAAATCGGTTCGTACTCATGGCGATTTGACGCTTGACGAATTGTTCCAATTGAGAAGAGAACAATCGGACATCAATATTCGTCCGTACAAAGAGCATTCGTCGATCTCTGCGTTCCGGCAGATATGCAGACCTGACGACCCGCAATGATTTACTTTGATCGGTAATCTGATATGCAAATGGCATTCGGACGGTAGAGATCGATTGCGTCTACCGAGGATGCTCAAGGGGCACCCACAACGCCATGTTTCATTTGTCTTTTTTGCATCTTTCTTGCCACTAAACAATTCACTCGTTACGAAAAAAAAGCTTTTTTCTTCTCGTTTTTCACACGGATCGACGAAACGATTCAGCGTCGTGAGTTTTTGAGGATTTTTCATGCATTTGCCAAAAGTTCGAGCATTGCGTGCGCCCCTTTGCGAGCTTCTAGTGATCGTTTTCCAACGCGTTCATCGCCGTCCCTTTGCCTGCGGACTCGCACATTCGTATAACGCGCGAGCGCAGCGAAGGCGATTTTTAAAAAATCACTTTACTGATCATATTTGACATTCTGACTCGTGGGAACGTGCATAAGAAAAATTCGCTAATTTATTCGATCCGTTGCCCTCCGATGAAAAGTATAGCAATTTGAGAGAAAAAAAACTTCGCAATTTGTACGACTACGAGTACGTTGCTCGCCATCCATGTAGGTCGTGGTCGATGTCTCGATAGAGAGGCAGGCAAAAATAGACTAAATCAAAAATGATCAAATATACGTCGCAGCCGTAAGGTGTCAAATTTCGAGAGAAAAGAATTTTTTTTAAATTTAATTCATTTCCATATATTTATATAATTTTTCATATCTTCATTATATATATATATAATGAAGATATGAAAAATGATATAAATATATAAAAATATTAAAAATATATATTACATATATATGTGTGTGTGCGTGTGTATATACAAAAAAATATGTATTGGCTTAACTTGAATGGGGCAAAACTGTTGAGAGTGAATTTCTGACTCATGACTGCCGCTATAAAGTTTCCGGCGTTGCCATACATTTCGATAAGAACGTACGCGAGAGCCGAGCGAAAAAATAAATGGTGATGAAGTTTGCATCGTTGGAATGCAACGAAAATGCTTCTTGTTTTTAAAATTTCTTCATTTTGATTATTATCTAAAATCTTTTTTCGCAGATTTTGGTCATAAATTTTCAATAAGAATTCTGAAAAATGTTCCAGCGACGTTGGTAGTCTAAATGTTAAAAAAAAAAATACGTGCATACGGAAAAATATTTTTTCGTCGCGTTCCAACGATGCAAACTTCAATGCCATAAAAATAATCAGAATTTCCTGACTTTACAATTAATTACGCTATTATTGTATAGATAATGATAATAAAATTAGCCAAAAAGTTTTTTTCGTTTATAAATTATGTAAACGAAATATCTGGAGACTCTGTACCATTTTTCCAGTATGCTTCCCCTCATCTCGTTTGGGTTCGCAACAACGTGACACGAGAGGGCACGAAAAATTCTGCGAATTAAGAGTGTAGCTATTCTCCGACAATCTATTGGATCGATCCTGAATTTTTCGAGCTTGAAAAACACGGCGTCATAATGGATTGAAATTTTTCGTTCTATGACTCCTCTTATTTATTGTCAAGTTTCTCGACAATTTTATCGTTTGTTCTCCTGTTGCGAAAACCGCCAGGAAAATATGTTTTTCTATAGCAGGTCCATTATATTCGCCGAAAAAAAATATAGCGTCACCTCCCACTCTCGGTGTTGCAAATTCTCGTTGCTAATGAGAGTAGGAGTGGGAGTTTCAAGAAAAGTGCACTATTTCGAAAAGTCACCCCCGCGCGTCAGTTACGTGGTGGGAAAGGGCCGAGCCAATTGGCCGTCGAGAATTTCCGCCAGGTATATTGTCAACAATCCCTACCGCTCGAGTTTTCACACCCGGGGGATGGTCAAAGTTCGGCCGAAGGCAAATTGTCCGCCTGGTGGATATTCTTGACAGATCCGACTCGGATACAAGTTATTAATTGTCGTCGAACCGTCGCGCTGGATCCACATCGACATCGCTTGTATTCCTCCAGTCCTCGGCACTTTACGCGAGAGCTCATTTATTTTTTCGATTACAAAAACGTGAAAAAAAAACGTGAACATAATTTTCGTGAAAAGATGAGTACGTGCGGATTTCAGTTTGGCTCCTATGGCCTCACCGATATGGAGGTAAGCACGAGTTGAATAATCATTTATGAAGAACTTTGGGCGGGCAATCCCTGCTGACTCCCGAAAATGAGTAATTTTTGTTAATTTTTTTAAAGGTGATAAAATAATCCCATCATTGAAAAATTCTGACGTTATCGTATTAAAACTTTAAAGGGTTCAATGTTTTTTTCTTAAACGTGAAAAAGTTTAAAATTGAAAATTAAGTAGACCTTGTAATCAAATTTTCGTATTTTTGACCATTTTCTCGACAATTTTTACCCCAAAAAAGTAATTCATTTACGCGATAACTTTAAAACTTTGGGTATATCCTTCCAATAATGTTATAGTGATAAACCTCCCAAAATTCCAGCCAGATCGATCAATAACTTTTTGAGCTATAACATGATCATTTTTTCAAAAGACGCCTAAAGTAATACCTCATAACGCCGCCATTTTGTTTCGTTTAAAAGTGAAAAAAATTTACACTTAAAAATTGTTATAAGAAAATGTAAAAAAAATTAAATGACGCGATTATTTTATCACCTTAAAAAAAATCACGAAAGATGACTCATTTTCGGGCGTCTAGAGGGATTTCCTCCCTCAAGTGACGAGAATCGATGGACGAGAAAAAACAATACTTTGAAAATGCTTAATATTCGATAATGATTTTTTTTAGACTCTCGCGTTATTCGACGACGGTTGCCTGGATCCATCAAGAGTCGTGGGCTCCACCAGTCCGTTCTTCGACAGTGCCCCTTCGATATACGACTCCAATGCAAAATCGTTCGACGCCGAAGAACATTTTTCGAACTATTTCGAGGTGAGTGTCTGAGAGTCTCAATAAAGTAAACAAAAAAAGAACCAATTGATATCCCTTGATTGTTCGAACGTTTTTTCATTATCTCGCGAAATAGCGATAGGGAAAGCCTTCAGTGACAAGGAACTCGTAGCTTCCTCGTGATTTAGCAGACGCTCGTACCGCGCCCTCTAGTGGCGAGCGTCTCCCGGAGGATGACGGCTCCGAAAATTTAAGTCCAAAAAACGACATTTTTCACCCTGACGATCTTTTTCCCTTTTATTCAATAATTATCATTGACCGACAATTTTACGTTCAGGCTGCCGAATCGTTCGACGGACTCGACGCGCATCTGAGGACTTCACCGATCTTACAAAGCGCCGCTGCCTCACCACCGGAGGCACACGCGACCAGCCAAGCCGATCCCCTCATATCGGGCGACATTTTTTCGAACGTCGCTGGTAACAAACGACCCGAAACGAATCTCGACGAGGATTTGGACTTTCTCGACATGGCCGATTTTTCCATGCTCGATGTTAAATCCGCCGATATAGCCGATCTCAAGTACAATACTATCGGCGAATTGAACCATTCGAAACATACGAAGGTCGAGAGAAACGAGGAAGCCCGCACGTTTCTCAGCGAGGAAAGGAAAATGGCGACGAACGAAAATGGCGAATTCACAACCCCCAAAGTCTACCCCTGTCGTTACTGCACGAAAAAGTTTCACAACGAGCTCGCCTCGCGTCTTCATCATGTCAGACACGCGCGAAAGCAGCTGCGATGCCAAGAATGCAAGTTCAACGCGAGAACGAGCGGTGGCCTCATAAGACACATGGAGTATTATCATCTTTGCACCCCGAAAAGACGCACGACTCACGTTTGGTACGATTGCTTTTGCTAATCGGCAGAAATCGGCATTACGACGAAGATTTGGTGGAAATTTATCGCTTCCAAAAAGTAACGAGAGCGTTCATTTTACGCCCAAGATTTGGAAATCGTTTTAAATTGCCAATTGAATTTGGGGACGATTTTGTTTCATTTTAAATTATAGGTAATTCGGTCACTTGTATTTTTTGGGGGTAGTTTTTTTGTTTTGAAGATATTGCCGAATTTATTAAACGGCCGAGTTACTTTTCGGTAGTTGTGAATTTGGGATCGAGCACGGAAAATATTATGGCGATTGTACTGCTCGACCAAATGTTTTCCTTCGAAAATTCCGAGCGTACTCAAAGCCCTGTGTACATATTGTAAATTGTGAATTTGCAATTACTCGTTAGGTATTGTTTATGTCACGAGTTATATTGAGGTTTTCTTTATATCATGTTGACAAATGTGGCATATGATGTGCAGATATATCGATTTGTATTTCATTCGTGTTGTGTACCTCGTGATCGATGTAATTGTAGCTTTGGACCGAACTATACGTAGGAGAAAGCGAGATTCAGCTGTAAGGAGATATATTTATATGAGAGACATCGACGAAGCGAATTTTATTTTCGAGGTGCCGATGGATATAAATTTTTTAACTCTTATAATTAGCGTTTATTTACGTGCGACATCATTGATCTATGAAAAAAAAGCTTTCTGTATTGTGAAAATATATGCGGTACTATTTTTTATATAAATCTCTGTATATATATATTCGATTTTTTAGTTTTATAAATCCGAATATCTTCGTACGATCTATTTTTTTATAAGCTTGAAGTTTGCATCGTTGGAATGCAACGGAAATGATTATTTTTAAGTTGCTCAAATTTATTTTGCCAAATCTTAGCGATGGAAAGACTTCAACATTTTTTTTTAATTGCTGGTTTAGGAACGTATGATCTAAATCTGCAAAAAAGATTTTGTGAATGATGAAAATGACGAAATAAAAATGTGAAGAAGAATTTTCTTTGCATTCCAAACCGAATGCAAACTTCAATACCATATTTGTTAAATAAAACTGTCTATTTTATGAATAAAAAAATTATCTTAGGCCATTAAATGTAAGCTCTGCATTGAAATGAATTCGCCTCATTATTTCGTGCCCGAAACCCTTCGATTATCTATGAGGCTACCGGTTATTGGTCACGATCCCGTCGAAGGATTGGAGGACATGTCTTCTGGTATCGAATAACCCAGTAATACTTTAGGCAAAAGTGAACCATTTCGAGATACAATTTTTTTAAGTGAGGGGTAACAACTTTAGAATTTTTTTTAAAACTGTTGTACGGAATCAAACTTTTTTATTATTTGTAGTTTGAGGACACAGGAACAAAGCATTATCAACAATAAAATAAGAATAATTATTAGACTCGCGGAACCTTGGACCCCTAATTCAAACATGTTTGCAAATTGTCCTCATTTGATTGCCGATCATTCTTTGTTACTATGTCTTCGAATTACAAATAATAAAAGAGTTTAATTTCATACAAAAGTTTTTTACAATTAATTTTTGAAGTTGCCTACCATCCTCTTTAAAAAAATTATAAAAATAATACCTCAAAAATGGGGGATGTAGAGTGGAATATGGTGGGGAATGTATTAAGGGGGAAGGACCCTGTACAAATGGAAGCTACGGAAAAAACTTAAAAATTAATAATATCTCGAAAATGGTTCTGGGTTATTTGATAGCGAAGATGTTTGATAATCCTTTCGGGGGACCGTGACCAAAGACCAGTATCCCTGCATATTTTTCAAGAGCAATTTGATTCCGCTCCGGATCGTAGCCTTGGGCACGCGCCTTGAAACGACGTTCTATTTCGATAATAAAGAGTCGTTTAATCAGTAAATTAATTTTGTTTTTCTCCTTGGCAAAATTCTCTGTAAGGCTTCCAATTTTTTCAAACATCGAATACATCGAAAGATTCAAGCGCAGTAAATCAGAGTCTTTTTTTTACTTCGTGAAAATAGCTGTGGGTCTTAAAATTTAATAAAAATGTCAATTCGTCGGTCAAATTCGTCAAATTTAATCACGTAGCAGCTTGAATAAGAGCAATTAATTTTATTCTGATTCGATGATTTATTTTTTTGAGTATTGCTTTGTTTTCGACAAAAATATACACGTAAATGTGAACGGAGAGAATGCAGGAGTGGGGTATTTTGCGGGCACAGAGGCGGATACTCCGCTTTTGTTGCACGTGACATCGCCCCCGGCCACCTAGCGGTGGAAGTTAAAATCCGCGTCAGGAAGCAAACTATAGCCCCCATATTTTCACCATCGTTTCAAGACCTGCATGTAAGGCTTCATCTTCCATACATGGTTGCCATTTTCCGGCTCTCGTGTATGCAATCTGTTTGTTGCTAGCCAGCCGAAAAATATTTTTCGGAGTAATCTCGCCAGACCGAGCCGAAGAATGTTTACCTACACACGCGTCATCCTCGTCGCATCAGCGATGAGTCATTTTTTTGTTCGTTACTCGTAAGATTACAATGGCTTCGGCATTTGAACGATATATGACTCTACGAGGTTGATAATCTTTGTTGGAAAAGAAAAAGAAAATCTCGGCCAAGTGCGAGTCGGTCCTCGCTCTGTTAGAGTTCCGTTCACATGACCAATTACATTTTTTTTCAAACTAGACATTTAATTAGGTAATGCTTTTTTTGTCTTAGTTCTTAGGTAGTACTAAACTGAAACCATATGGGGTGATGATGGCTGAAGAAAGCTTTGTATACTTCTGCTGTAAGGTAATAGTGAAAATATATGAAATTATTGTTATTTAAGGGGACGGTAGGGGTTTCAGCTTGAAAAAAAAAACACTTTTTTGCGAATTTTTGTCATCTATATGGATAGAGTAAATTTATTGAAACTTTTTGTACATTGTTAAGTGTCATTTCAAGAACATTCCGTGAAATTTGTACGCGAAAATATCCACAAACAAGCCGGTGACAAAGCTTTTCCAAGAACGCCTTTGGAAAAACACGATTTGCGGTGTTCACTGTATCTCAGCTAGGAATTATCTGAAATCAAGTCCCATTAAAATTTAGTCAAAGTATCATCATATTCTCCCCCCAACGGTCTTTGAATTTTTTTTTTTCATTTCTAAATTTTTGGCGGCCATGTAAAGTGAAAAGTGCTATTTTTCATGAAAATTTCCGCCATTTTGGGGGTGGAAAATCCTCTCAATGTAAAAAAAATCTTAAACTGACCGTTGGGGGGAGGTTTTTTATATGTAGAAAGTGTGTACGAAGTTTGAAATAAATCGGTCATGTAGTTTTCGAGTGGTTTCGAGAAAAACGCGGCACCGGCTTGTTTGTGGATATTTCTGCGTACAAATTTCACGAAATGTTCTTGAAATGACACTTAACAATGTACAAAAGGTTTCAATAAATTTATTCTATCCATATAGATGAAAAAAAATCGGAAAAGAGTGTTTTTTTTCACGCTGAAACCCCTACCCTCCCCTTAAATGTTTACAATACCAAATTACTTATTATTGGAGTCGGTAGAAGCCAATTACCAATATTGTCACATTTTTTCCAGAAAAGAGTGGAAGCGAAGAAAAATAAATCAAATTATACGATCTACAGTCTTTTTTAAATTTGCAATCTCGTTTCTTCCGTGACGTCAATCGCTCGTTCTTGACTGGCACCGACTCCAAAAATAATTATTTTGGTATTGTAAATATTTAAGTACCAGTAATTTTAAATATTTTCATTATAAATTTATTGTATTATGTAGACAATAAATTATTATATATACTACATTATGAATCGGCGTTTTCAGTATTTGTTGTTTAAATACAGTATTTGGTATATAATATACGGAAATTCCAAATTCCTAACTAGTTTAGTTTTTGAGATAGACCCTGTAACAAAAATGGTCTAAAACTGACAACTCTGACGCCCCCCCCTCCCATTTCTTTATTTTTTAAAGATAAAAAAGAAAAAATATATTTATACTCTACTCAATGAGATTTGAAAAATGACACTCTACATGCCAGAGTAAGCATTTTTCAGCTTCTTTTTCATGTATGAAAATAATTCAATTCAATATTCAGTTTTGAATCGACATTCTACACAAAATACGAGCTAGAGACGAGCTAGAGACGTTTACGAGCTAGAGACCCATGACATACGGATGGACAGACAGCAGAATGACAGCAATAGGGTTCCGTTTTACTCTTTGGGTACGGAACCCCAAAAAGCGACCGTAGGACCCTGATTCAATTATTGAATGGAGCCACTTATTTAATTATTTTCATTAGACAAATTTAAAAAAATTCCCATTGCCTCGAAACGAATTTTCGAATTAGTTACTGGTTTCCTCGCTCTGGATCAGTGGGATTTTTTAATCGAGGAAATTACGTGTTTGGAGTTGGGAAAAAAATCAAAAGCGCTTCTCAATCGTCTTTAGTATAGAGTGAGGATTTATTCCATAGGCGAAGTATACAATTTGCGAACAACCATATCGATCTAACATGGAGGCAAATCATCGAAAATTCACTACCTCGAATAACAGATCTACGATTTTTCAAACGGTAAAGCATTTCGTAAAAAAAAGAGGTGGAAAAAATCATGATTTCATCGCGTTCATTCTATCGTGTTTACACGAAATATTTTACGAATCCGAAATCTGCACACTCGAGGATACGAATTGGGAAGAAAAAAAACATTTCCCAACCAATGTAAAGTACGAATTTATAATTATACGATATCTACACATTAGGGGATGCGAATTGAGGAGAAAAATAAAAATTTCCCAACCATTACCAATAATGGAGAAGGAATTTATTATCCACGGAATTAAAATACAAAGGAATTGTGTACGAATATCGATATACAGTACAAATATCGATCGAAATAGAGATATACAAAGATTTGAACGGTCCAACATTTCGTAAAAAAGGGTAATTTAAACAATTATGGATTCAATCTTCTCTAGCGTTTACTCACAAAGAATGGTCGCGGCGTCGAACTCTCCAATTTCGACGAAATTTGTCTGTTTGTTTAATGAGCAAAAATAGGCGACACGTATTTTTTTATATCTGCGGAACTCGATTTTTAAGGGGTGAAAGGCACCCTCGAAAATGAGGGATTTTTTCATTTCTCGTCGATATCGTTTTAACGGTACGAGATATGAAAAAAATTCAAATTGCAGCAACGTTCAGTTTTCCGTGCACTATACATTGGAGATGAAAAAATGCAGATAACAACTAATTTCGAACGAAAAGCACCCGTATTTTCGAGGGTGCGTTTCACCCCTTAAAAACTGAATTCCGTAGATCTAAAAAAATACGTGTCGCCTATTCTTACCCATTCTGCAAACATGCAAAATTTCATCGAAATCGGAGAATTCGACCTCGCGACCTTTCCTCGTTAGATTTATTTAATTTGAATTTATTGAATTTAATTTTAATTTAATTTAAGTTTAATTTAAATTAAATTAAATTTCAATCAATATTTTACGAATTCGATATTTACACGTTCGAGGATGCGACTTGGGGAGAAAATAAAAAAAAATTCACAAATCATTACCAATACGAGGTACGAATGTTTTATTATGCGGTATCTACACGTCGGAGGATGCGAATTCGAATGAGAAAAAAAACATTTTCTAATCATTACCAGTATGGCACAAGTGTATTATCCACAGATATAAAATACACAGCAATCGCGTACAAATATCGAGATGGCATGAGAAAACGTGAACGAAAATGCATAACCTCAAAATACAGATAAATAGTACGTTTCAACGGGCAACAGGTTCCATAAAAAGGGATGACTTAGAAAATGATGAATTCGATATTCTCCATCGTTTTTTTCGGAATGTTCTTTCGCGACCGCGGGTGATTCCCTAATATCTGAGTTTTTTGCAATGAGACCGATGCTTGCGCAAAGTGATCGAGCATTTGAAAAGTTTGTTGCAACGGCCGCACTTCCGATGAGTCAAATGTTTGATGGTGTGTCGCCTGAAGAGCATTTGGTGGAAGAATAGCTTTGGGCAGAAGTCGCACTCGAAAACACGGGGTTGAACGAAGCAATTGTCGTAAGAGATGTGCACGCGTCTCGGTATTTGGCTCTTTCTCTTATTGGTCGATCGGGAAGTTTGCTTGGCCGAGTATTTGTGAGGTGCGAGGCCCAGACGTCGGAGACGCTCGAGTAGCTTTTCCTTCTTCAAGAGATCTTCTTCTCTCTCTCTGCTTATCCGAATCTCGTTTTCCATCGAGTCATCGCTTTCCATCGAGTCGTCGATGTCCATCGAGCTCTCGATCAGCGAGATCTCTCGATCGGTATCCACTTCCCAAGACTTGAGATACGCCGTTTCGTTGTCGCAGAAACTCTTGCTTCGTGTCATCGAGAATTCCGATTCGGGCTTGATGTTGATCACGGGACGCGGTGGTGCGTCGCTCGACGAGCTGGCCATCTTTAAATTCTGAAAAGACAACGAAACGAAAATATATTAATATTTGAAGTTTATTGACAATTGTGCGATTGACTTTTCGTAAATTGTTCAGCGTAAATATGAATTTTGACTATATTATTGTTTGGAAAAATTAGTACCTTCTTCAATAGAGTGTCGATCGGCGATTTTTTGGGGGCTCCGACCATCGTAGACTTCCGCTGGGAATTCCTCTCGAGAGTCTCTGAGCGAATAGTATGCCAATGTCGAAATTGTGCTCGATGCTGGAAAACTGACAGTAATTGCAGCTGGACGCTTTGAGCAAGACTGATCAATTTTCTTCAAGTATCTTGCTGATGTTCCTGTATCCGGTTCTTATAGGACCCACCCCCACCCCTGAAAATCAGGGGGCAAGGGAGAGGGTGCAGTTGCACCGAGCGTACGAGATTCGTGCAACCCCCGAAAGAACCCTTTTGCACCTTGGCAGGTAATTAGGGTCCGAACGAATCTAGGCCTGTGATTGGCTCATTGAATCTTGTCAAGTCCTCACCGAGGCCTGTCACTGGCTCACTATACACCCGACTCGTGGACACCCCTCCCCACCCCTGTCGGTTTGCGTATACATGGAAACTTGCAACGATGCCGGCCACCACCCTGTCGACTAAATTTTGATGTTCTTGAATTTTTAATTATCTTACAAGTCGACGTTACTTGAGACAATAAAAAAAATCGTTCTATCTATTTTGGTGAATTGTTGCGCAATTATGAATTATGAAAAGGATTGGTGAACTTTTGTACCTTGCTGTGCGAGAAATTATTTGAATTGATTAATTATTTTAATAATATTATTAATTTTTATGAATTTAATTCATTTTCATTGATTTTTATTCATTTTTATTCATTTGATCAATTTCATTTATTAATTTTTTGCATTTCGTGACTATATTTGACCAAACAAACTCACATTTTCTTTTTATTACTTGGCGTCGACACGCTGCCGCGTCTCTTGATGAACTTCTACCCTATCTAGCTGTCTTCTTGAATTGTTGAGCAATTACGAAAGAGACTGGTGAACTTTTATACCTTTCTGTGCGAGAAATTATTTGGATTGATTAATTATTTGAATATAATAATATTCTTAATTTTTGTGAATTTCATTAATTTTCATTAATTTTTGCATTTTGCGAGTATATTTATTGAACCTCCACCCTATCACGTATCCCAACGATTGCGACAACTCGAATGACTTCAAACTCTCCAAAAGGAAGTTCAAGGATAAACGGAAGTCTTACAGGAATGTTGATGAAAATTGGATGCATCGGTTCGCTTAATTAAAGTTGAAGTTGAAAAACTATAACACTATCAATTCCAGCAATATTGCGTGACGTCTTATGGGAAGTTGTTTCACTCTCGAAGATGTCGAGAAAAGGCATAATTTAAAAATGGCACAAAATTTAAATGTTCAATGTTAATTTAGGAATTGTTACATATTTTTGTTGATTATTTTGGCATGAACGAAATTTTTTGGAAAATTTCACAATCATTCACGATAGTTTTGGTGTACTTGATCGTAACGTTCTGAAATTTTCCTTATGCTCTCGCTCGGCTCTCCGGTGCATTGTAAATTAAAAATTTTAAATGAAGACATATAGGCAATAGGCTTTTTCATTGAATTCCGGATATTTGTCAATAGTTGAAGAAATACTTTTATATCCATTTTTTAAATACCTTTATTGATATTAAAAATAAACTTTTATTTACATTTTAAGGAATACTTTCATCTTGAGTCTAGGAGATTCATTTAAAAAGACACTTCCAAAGAAGTGTGACTCAATGAATTCATGAATCATTCACCAATGGCGAGGATCGCAAAATCTCCATATTTTGCTTCTGAATGAATATTTTTGTTTATTCATTTTATCCTTGCAAATAAAAAAATACGTGAATATATTTCATACGAAAATATAGACCAAATCATTTTTGTATTTCGCGAGAATATTTATAGAACTTCCGCCCTATCGTGTACCTTGACGACATTTGGTGACAACGCCAGTTCCTTTGCTCCCTAAAAAAAAAAGTATTTTCGTAAGTGAATCCGCCGGCGAAAAGAAAAAGCTATCTCCGACAGTGAAATAATAATTTTATCATGGGCTGTCAAACTAACGTACGCGTGTATATATAGTTACTCAAGGGATCGAGAGGCAGAAGCAACGGGCCACCTTGATTAATTAGCCGCAATTAAAGTGTAATATCGTTGGCGATATTACGCCACTGATTCATGTACGTCGTTGCTCTATATCACCATCTCGCACTCACATTGCCTCAGTTGTGTCTCGTCATGCGTATACTTAACAGACACATTCTTCGGAATATATGCAAAGCTTGCCAGTGTGCATGTGGAGGCATCTCGACGATTACTAATTTTTCTTATCCTGCCAACCGTTCTCTCTCTCTCTCTCTCTCTGTCCCTGGTCGCTTATTTCTCTCTATCTTTCGAAGCATCTCCGTATTCTTTCTACCCGTCTTTTTTTATTTGTTCAATCTTGTACTTTTTCCTTTCTTTTGCTCTTGGACCACACCGCGCCACCGTTAAAGCCACCAAAGGGCCATAAAGACGGACACAGTGCGCGGGCATAACTCGGGGCTACATTTTGCTTCCGTGGTGCAAATACAACGGGATACCCAATGGGCTCAGCCCTAAATAATTACAACTCGACATCGAATATTAAATACGAGCATACATTTTTCCGCGCGCGTTCTTTTGTTCGCCTGGGCTATAGCAAAGCACTGACCAATAAACATGTAATTGTAGAATACAGGGAGCGTCATTACAGTAATTACAAGGATTTTTTCTATCCCCGTGGATGCCCTTCGAATATGCGAAGGCCGAATAGTTCGTGGCCGAAAAGAAAGAGGAATTTTCGTAATTTTCTTCTGGGCAAACGTATACAGTTTCTCAATTTTTTACATCGAAGAGTATGGTTTCATCTTTCACAATGTTTGTATTGAAAAATATTTATCAATGTGGTAGCTACAATAGTTTGTACCGCTGTTTGAAAAATGGCCTTTTCGGTGACCCCTGCTGCTCGGAAATTACCCGAAATAATGAAATCAAACGCATTTAGTTTTTGCATTAATTTGTCTAATGCTTGGACGAAGAATTTAATAAAATAGTGATTTTTGAAAAAAAAACCGAACAAAAAATTCCTTCCTTGAAGCAATGTTTTTTGATATATTAAAAAGGCTTGAAAAATTCGAAGTCTCTCGGTGCAGTGATTTTTGAGATATCGTGGTCGCCGAAAACGCCCATAACTCCCTTAAATGTGGACCGATCGGCTTGAAATCTTCGGAGACGATTTTTGACATATATTTTGAAAATTCGTTGAAATCGTAAAATTTCAACTAGGTGGAAGCCCTTAAGAAAATACGATAACGAAAAAGTCAACTTTGTGGCAAAAATGCCTTCCCCCCCCCCGCGTGATATAGCCCGCGGTTTCCGTGGTAAACTACTTTATCAAAGATAAACTCCCGCGAGTCCCGAGAGTGTATTTCTAATGATATCTATACGTATATATGGAAGATAAACAAAACTTGTGATCCGAGAGTTGCCGGTTATTAGTTTCCGGTCCCTGAGCTCCCGTTCGAACTAGGAATGTTCAAGCGAAATGCACGTACGTATATAAGAGCATGCGGAGCGCTGTGCACGACGTCCAGGGCAACCAAGCCGCATTTGCCCAGAGCCTAACGCAGCTCCTTCGCGAGATGGATCTTCGCCGTGGCAATCACCTCCTGGGTGGTCTCCCACCAAGACCAAACGCCATCGGCTATATACCCTCTCTGCATCCATCGAGGACCAGCATCCCATGCAACGTTCGCGTTTCGAGCCATTTCCATATATGCGACTCTCCCTCGACGCTCCTCGTACCTGTTGCAATAGGGAATCGAACAACTTTCCAGAAAGTGTTGAAAATTTACCATAATGGATATGTATAGCCGTGATAAATGTTATTTTATATAAAGAAAGCTTTTTAAGTACCTAAAACTAGGTATAAATGTTGTTTTGTTTAAATTGCCGCGCAATCGTTACACCACGTCAGGTTAGAACGCGTGACGTCATATGTGTGTAAACAAACGACAAGCTAACCTCGAAATCAAGGGCGAGGTGTTATCTTTTTACGATTTTGCGAAGTTTGGGGTTCCTGGTTAAATCCTGGTTCCATGTCGACGTAAACAAGAGGGAAAAACACACGAATGGAAACGTTTGTTTACACACGAATGACGTCATACGGCGTGATTGGCGTTTCGTTTAAGGGGAGCCTAAATTCGAAGGTCCAAAAAAGCGTTTTTCGGGATTTTTTTTTGAAGGGAAAAAGCAAGTGAGCCCAGTAAACATTGAGGTATCTTTTCATGTATATTTGAAATGTATAAAAAGAAAGTTCAATATGAAATAATAAATGATTGCAGATTTATAGCCTATTCCCGGTGCGCCTTGCCACTGCAGTCCCCGATCGGCGGGAAAGATGCAGCTCGTAATTCTTGACTGAGACAAATAAACCAATAAAGATTTCAATTGTCATGTATTTTTCTTCTGGGTGAATTAAGAAAAAGCTGAAAAAATCGTGAAATTATAACTTTTCTCAGGTTTGAAAAAAAAACGTGTTGGAAAAACACTCTAATGTGCTATAAAAATTACATACAAAGACTTTTTCAACTACTTCTTTAATTCGCTTAGAAGAGATTTTCATACTGAGGAAAAGAAAGTTGGTTTGATTCAATAGGTCGTTTAAATTTGACGATTTAAAAATTCACGATTTGAAAAAATCGTGAAAATGAAAACTGGAGAAAACGCGCTTTAAAGTTTTCAATAGGAGGAAATATCAATATCAAATATCAATCGCTTCTCTGCTTTTGGCCTTGTATCTTCGAAAATGTTTACAATTGGCCTCTGTAACTTTGTAAATATATTCTTGGATAGTTTATCTATCGATTTAAGCAACAAAAAAACGATTTTTCGGACCTTCCAATTCAGGCTTCCGCCTTAAGGTGAAGAACAGATTTCAAATATTTGCATTAGATTTTATTATTTTTATTTAAAATATAAATCATCATTATTTAACAAAAGTATTGATTGAATGATCGTTTTAATTATACGAACAATCATGCTAACAACATTTCAGATTTTTTTCTGATTACTGTCCGATTGCCTATTCATTTTTTCCCCCCGTAAGACTGCCGCATTTTTCCCCCTAGTCTGAATAGAGGCGACATTTTTTTTGTTACTTTCCATTTGCATCGAAACGAGGTGGAAACTCGTGGATACGGGTGACAAGTACGCGAGACGACTTACGAAGAAAGCGACTTTAATCTGGAGCCTTTGATGGTTTATGACCCGAGGCTAGTCGATGACCCAATAAAACGGTGCACCGGCGATCGGACCCGTTTCGACGAAGGTCCGGACTGGATTATCGAACGGCTCGATGACAAAGGGTGAGGGAGGGGGAGGGTGCGTACGAGCGGTCGTGTCTCTCTATTGAAGGGAGGTTAACCTCTATTCGACGGCGTGCCGATCAGTTTCTAGTGCATAATTGGCTTTTTCATACCGGTCCCGATCATACGAAATGACCGGGTTTAATCCTCGTGCGCACGGGGGTGTTTATTCCCCGAGGGAAAATACGCAGGTGGAATGAGTGCTTATTATTGTTACTCCTTGCGGGAAAACCGCACTTTATGATTCTATACGTGTGCAGTCACATTTTAATTAACTTTGCGAGTATTATCCCAAGGTAGACTGAAAGTATGGGACATCTTGTCTCGTTCTGCATTTACCGGTTTCTCGCACTACAATAACACAAGGGGAAAACAATTCTTGGTGCCGGCAAAATTGGCATCAAATTTTGTCAAGTCTCTACAGGTGAAACCTATACCAACCGATATTTCCAGTTACTACAAAGAATTTTTAATTAATTTTATATTATGGGTCCGAAGTTTGCATCGTTGCGAAGCAACGGTTTGATTTTTTCAATTTTTGTATTTCCTATAATTTCTTGCACATGTGACCTCGAGTTTTTTTTTAATGTGAAATAAATTTGTTATGCCTTCGATCACCGAGATCCACCCTTAGCGAGGGGTGGATGATGAAAATTTTTTATCTCCCACGGGTTGGAGATAATCATTTTTTTTATTGGCGTTGCTTGTACCGTGGCTCGAAAGGAACCCCCAAATAAATGCCATCGATTTTAATTCTCCGGAACCCACCCTTATTGGAAGGTGCAAGTTGAAAAAAAATCCGCTCTTTCGCAGGTTGAAAATAATCATTTTTTCATTGGCGTTATTTGTACTATGGCTCGAAAGGAGCCACCCACAAGAAATTCCAACGATTTTCATTCTCCGGAACCCACCCTTATCGGGGGTGAAAGTTAGCAGTATATTTGACAATTTTGTCTTAAAAAAAATTATTTGCTGTTATCAATTAATTCAACGATATGTCGAAGGCAGCAAAGCGAAGACGAGTTTGTTCGAACTACATACTCTAATTCATTTTGTTATATATGCGGAGAGCATGTTATTAAAAAAAATATATAAAAACGATTACAGATTCGGTGAAAAGTGCCTTTTTCTTCTTATTTCGGCATAAAAAAGAAGGATCAAGATAAATTCGCAAAAAATCGTGAATCCTTTAGGGAAGAGCAAAGAGAACGCTTCCCTCAAAGACATAAAAATCATGGAAGATAGCTATCGGGGAAGAGAACACACGCACATGATGGCTGATTACGTTTGAAGTTTGATGCGTGACTCCCTCGACGATTCTTACTCATGAAAATCACAAAAAGAAGTTTACTCAACAGAAAAGTATTAAAATACTCGAATTTTTCCATAAAATTTAATTTGATAAATAAACTGTATTTTTCCCGTCATCAAATCGGCTGTTGCGCTGTATAATATTTCCCTCCTTCGATTGTTACTATGAAATTAACATTTTGGCGACTGCAAAATTTTCGACGAGCCAAATTTCAGTGTACCGGAATTTTGAATAATTCTCCATAGAACCCTTGCGTGCGAAGAATAATTGCACTCGAATAAAAAGTCACGACGAGAAGTCCTTCAGGCAGAGTGAACGACGGTCCGCGACCATCGATGTGCGAAACGACTAGTGAAATTTCTTGCGACCCCTCGAGGCGGAAAGGGAGTATCAGCATTCTTCGTAATCGTCTCAAATTCTGGTGTTTAGGATATTGCATCTATACGCCGGCTAACCAAAAAAAAAACATCGAGTCGTTTCCTTTGACCGCAATTCCCGCCAGGAGCGCCAAATCTTCCGACTAATACGCTGACCAAGGGAGGGAAGTTTTAGGGCTCGTCTTCCTATAACTAAAAGACCGCGCCACTACCATATAAATTATTGTCGACGACGTCTGCATATATATATATATATGTACAGGGTGTCCTGTTATGAATGGATAATTCTGTAACTGTCGGTAGGTCAGATCATATCCTACTATATGCTGCAATTTCAATTTAGTAAAAGTCCCACGGTTTTCGAGATAAAAGTCATCTGCTTTTGGTTTTTCGCATGCCATTTCTACAAATAATAACTTTTTTTGACCCGGTTTTTTTTTAATACTCTTGGTTATTGATTTCATCTAGAAAAGTCTCTTTTTTAACCATAAATGTTGAGGAAACTTTATGAAAAAAGATCTTATGCAGAATTTTAATACAAACCAATTTGAACATATGACTTTGATAGCATGCGGTGTAAATAAAATGTACGCATATCGTGCCAATTACTTCAAAAAGTTGCTTAGTAATTGTCGATTCATTTTATTTGTAGAAATGGCATGCGAAAAACCAAAAGCAGTTGATTTTTTTAAAAATAACATGAAGCCCAAAATCTCGAAAACGGTGGGTCTTTTACTAAATTAAAATTCCAGCATATAGTAGGACAGGATCTGACCTATCGACAGTTGCAGGATTATCCATTAATAACAGAGCACCTTGTGTGTGTATATATATATATATATATATATATATATATATATATATATATATATATATATATATATATATATATATATATATATATATATATATATATATATATATATATATATATATATATATATATATATATATATATATATATATACATACATACATACATATATATATATATATATATATATATATATATATATATATATATATATATATATATATATATATATATGTATGTATGTATATATATGTACAGATATTGGACAGGCCGAAAAAAATTGAAATTTTGTTTTTCAAAATTTTTGTTGAAAATGTTGTTGAGAATGACAAAAAATAAGTGCTGACCAAATTTTAGCCCTCTATATTGACATTTAGAGGTTCCTCATCGCGATTTACTATTTCCCATTCATTTAACATGGTAAAAGTTTTGTTTTCCGCTTCTGAGCTTTATAACTCGCCTACGGGTAAATACACGGAAACGCCGAAAAATATTGTTTATAGAAAATTTAACGCTCTACAAAAAAGATCCTTAGTCTTCATCCGATAAATTCAATCGTTCAAATTTTATTCAACATTAAAGTTGAATTGATGCTAAATTTCATAATTATGTGAGATTTTTGGACTTATGTGACAAAATTATTGATTTTTTTTGTGATTCATCTTGAAAAGTATTGTATTATTTTAAAATTATTCCCTAGACATTAATTTATCATGCTATGGGAATTGAATTCGGTTTGAGAATAGATTTTTGTACTAATGCACTTTTACATAACAATAAATTTGAATATATTAGAAATTTTAGAAACTATCTAGGGAATAATTTGAAATTGATACAATACTTCTTAAGATGAATCAGAAAAGAGCAAAAAAACAATAATTTCGTTGTAAAAGTTCAAAAATCTCACAAAATCATGAAATTTATCATAGATTCAACTTTGACGTTGAATAAAATTCGAACGAGTAAATTTAGCGTATGAAGGCTAATGACCTTTTTTGTAGAGAGTCAAATTTCCTATAAAACAATATTTTGAGCATTTCCGTGTGTTTACCCATAGGCGAGTTATAAAGCTGAGAAGCCGCAAACAAAACTCTTACCATGTTAAATGAATGGGAAATAGTAAATCGCGGTGAGGGACCTCTAAATATTGATATGAACGGCTAAAATTTGGTCAGCACTTATTTTTTGTCATTCTCAACAAAAATTTCAATAAAAAAATAAAGAAAAATGTTGGGCCAATCTGATATCTATATATATACAAATATATTTTATATATACGTGTATGCATATATATTCATATATGTATATTCCGATCTCTTCCTTCCCTCTTTAGTTATCGACACAAGTCGATGACATCTCACGCCTTTTCCGCGTCCCAAATGTATAGGTTGTAAAAGTAAAACCGAGGACTATATACACTGATCCATCTCTTCGATCACGGTGTTCCGAAGAGTGTCGCTCGTGATCGTTTTATCGATCGTTAATTCGTTCGTACGCCATGCTTAATGAGTGTTCTCTCAGGGGCATAATTATCGGTATTATCCGCTCGACAAGTCGCTTTGAGTATTCATCGTGCACGGGTTCGCAAGCGTGGGCGAGTCCAATCCCATTAATAACGCGATCTCAGCTCGGCTCTCCACACTGCTGTGTTATGTTCTCGCTCGTCGAATAGGCAAAGTGCTCAGTGTCTATGTACATACACAAGTCAAATATATACGTATATACAAGTTGGAAGTACACAAGTTGGGGCATATGGCCAAATTTCCACCTGTTCATCTTTCATTGACGCGGGCCAGTTCCAATGAAAAAAGGCCGTATAAAGGCAGACGTAGCAAGAAATGTTCTAACTTGCCGTTTTTCTGGCCATTATTTTTATTTCGTAATCCGTTGATTCCGACTTATACCATCCGCGTGGTAAGAATTCTTCCTTCGCGTGTCCTTTTCACGACGACAGGAAAAGATATTTCGCTCCCGAAAGAGTTCGGAATCTCATAAGTAAGAGAGAGAGAGAGAAAGAAAGAAAGAGAGAGAGAGAGAGAGAGAGAGAGAGAGAGAGAGAGAGAACGAGAGAGAGAGAGAGAGAGAGAGGGAGCAAGAGCTGGTACACATAGCAACTCAGCATGCTGAGGGTACGAACAAGGGGATTCTTTGATCGTATCGCTTCTCGTCCTGCGATATAAAAGACGCGATGCGGCTACGTGGTCCCCAAGAGGGAGAGAGAGAGAAAGAGAGAGAGAGAGAGAGAGGCCGCGAGAGGTCCACCGCTGCCACGGAGCGGCGTCTGATCTCTTGTGGATTCACGTTGACACTTTTTACATTATCCTGTGCTCTCCGTACATTCTGTATATCATACATTTCTCTCCCTCTCCCTCCCTCTCTCTCTCTCTCTCTCTCTCTCTCTCTCTCTCTCTCTCTCTCTCTCTCTCTTTGGGGGATTTCGATCTTAGAGCACGAAATAAACATCTCTCTCGTTCCACTTCCTTCATCTTCCTTCACTTGTCCTTTTTTCATCTTGCCAGCCCCATCTCCAGTGGAACGTCCAGCCAAATGCTGCCTGGTCCATTTCGACTCTTCTGGCGCAGAGAGTATGAAAAAGTAGCTCCAACCTTGATCTTCCTCTTCCTATGAGAGTCCTCGCCTCATCTAAACGCGTTCTCGATCGAATGGGACCTGCCGCGGAACCAAGACACTTTTTAGAGACACGGAGACGAACAAGTTGTACGTACAGGCAACGGAGAGAACGGGGGAAGAAAAACGTTCTTGCAGATTCATTTAGTCACGTCGTGTCTTCGCAGCTTCTTATATATATATATATATATATATATATATATATATATATATATATATATATATATACGCGTTCCCAAATGGAATGAACGCGGAAACGAGTCGGCACAGAACTCACGCATCGAGATTCAGCTAATATATATATATATATATATATATATATATGTGTGTGTGTGTGTGTGTGTGTTTGTATACAGTGGGAGGGTTCGTTGATGCTGTGAAAAACAGAATCCTACTCTCTCCCCCGCACCCGCACGCGACTCCGCCCTGCGATTAATCGAATCGCTTGAGTCGATAAGGCCTGAGCTTTTGCCGAGGTCTTTCCTCGCGAGAAAGACCTATCAAGCACGCACATTAAAAACTTATGCACGTATACATACATATGCATATATATATATATATATATATATATATATATATATATATATATATATATATATATATATATATATATATATATATATATATATATATATATATATATACATATATATATATATATATAAACATGTGTGTTGGGGAATGGGGAGAGTCTACACATATATATGAATATATGTATACACATACAAGAATATTGAACGCACCGGATCAACCGGTGCGTTTCACCATTACGTGAGGCGAAGGATCAATTAAAAAGTATCTTTTCCAATCTAGTTAACGGACCGATGATTATGAGTTTGTGTCTGTGCCATGTCGTGAATTCCTTGTGGATTTCATTTCACGTAAGCGTATAGTCGTTCTCCGGGGACGGAGATGAATACCGTCCATCCTTTTTACTCGCGAAAAATACGCGACTGAATGAGACTCGTGAGCTTGAGAACGTTTGGTCGATACCTTTGGAAGAAATACGTGGGTAATGTGGGCCATTTTAAGCGATCCGGAGCGTTGATCAGCAACGTTATTGGAAAGTAATAGGTTTATCGAGCAATTGAATGATATACTGATACGTATACTGTGAAAGAAACGACTTATTGTGCAGATTGGAAAAACTCGGTAGGTCGATGTATAACACTTTTTTTCGAACTGATGTTCACGTAGCGTTTCGTCGAAGCGGTAAATTAATTTGGTGACTAGACACCTCAGCGAAGGGTCTGGGGCCATTTTTGAGAAGCTTGAGGATCCGGAAGAGTCTTGCCGAAATACTATCGTGACGATGGAAATTGGAGGCATTTTGTTCTTCGTTTGTTCCAAGCCCGTATGCATTTGGGTACGATCGATTAACGGGTTGGAGAAATAACGTTGAAGTTTGCATCGTTGGAATGCGAGGAAAATTATATCTTTTGATTTTACAAATTTTTTTGGAAGCTGTGAGGCACGAAATATCACGTAAGCATTTTTTTAGAAATTTTTTACAGCGATCTAGACCCTAATTCTGCAGAACATGATGTCGGATAATAATGAAAATAGGGAATTTAAAAGAATTTTCGTTGCATTCCAACGATGCAAACTTCAACCCCATTTGAAGAATTGCGACACATTTAATTTGCAGAAATTTCTATTTGTTTCCCGCCGAGCGATCGGGAAAAAAATTGCGATTGAAAAGTACAGGATGCTTCAGATTCTGTGCATAGGTGCTTTATATATGAAAATATATAATTTTTGGAAAATTGGGCACTCATTCATTACAAATTCGTAGGTGAAATGATAACTGAGAGAACACACTTAGTAGAATTTTTGGAAAATATCGTTTTTTTTTTGTTTTCGACGGATTCTCAAAATGTAACATTTCAAAAATATACTATACAAATTTCAATTCGATCCGCTAAAGATTGAGGAAATTATCGGCGTTTATAGGTAGGATCCGCAAACCGGCGAACATCAAACGCGTTTTTCTCAAAATGACTTTTTCGAAATCGGTGACCCGATATCCCAAAAATCACTGCACAGATCGACTCCAAATTTAACAAGCTTCTTTCACATATCGAAAGACAGTGCTAAAACGAAGGAATTCTTTTTTCGATGCAATTTTTTTTTATCAATGAAAATAGAGCGTTTTCCATCGAAAATCGATACTTGCACTTTGGACGTTGCCCGTTTGTTCAAAAATCAATTTTTTATTCAATCTTTCGTCCAATTTGTTTCCGAGCAGCAGCCCTTACCGTGAGTGATGTTTTTCAAACAGTGCTTTGCACAAACCATTGTGTCTTAGACATTTATTAATAGTTTTCAATACAAAAATTGTAAAAGCTACTCAAAACCATTCTTCACGACATGAAAAAAAACAGTTTGAAAACTGGCACCCGTTTTCCCAGAAAAAAATCACAAAAATTCCCCTTTTCCGACCACAAGGTAGATTGAACCCGTGAAAAAATACTGAACGGGAAATTTAAGGCTTGGTCTACATACCATGCCATTTACGGCTAATTCTACAGCCAAGAAATATTCTGGCACCATCTGCCTGGGATTTCCCGACCATCCATAAACGTACTGTAAAACGGGGTTAAATTGACATCAAGGGTAACGTTGACAGTTTTTGGGGCTACTTTAACAGAGCGTCAAAATACGGTTTAAATGTGTGCGTCTTTAAATATGTTTAAATTCGTTGTTCAAGTTTGTTATAATGTTGCTAAAGTTGATTGCAATGTTGCTCAAGTTGATTTTGATCTCAATGATAATTATAAGATTGATTAAGTGCCTACAATAGTAACCTAGGTACTTGATATTTTTATGTAAAACGTTTCCTCAATAAAAATGACAATTGTTTTTTATTTAATTTCATGTATACTGCATACAATGTTAAATTTTTTCATCAAAACGATGTCAAAGTTACCCTTAACCTTAGACATAAGTTGCATTTCAATGCCTCGTAAAAGAAACCTCACACTCGAGGTTACTTTGACACTGCAAGAAAAGTATATGGGGCTTGACGTTCTTATACATTTGATACCCAGATAGACACATGTCCATATTAGCTTCATATATAGATCTTCTATGAGGCATAGAAAATCACCCACATATGTGTCCCTTATGAGAGCTCCCCTTCAAGTCATATTTGCATCACATGATGATTCACAATAACAAATCAAAATGAAGCAAAGTGTTGTTCTCACCCGAGTATGTATGCAGTGAATGCATCAGCACTAGCAAAATCGGCTAACGAATTGAAATTATAGTGCTCCTATGGACCTCATATTGGCGACATGGCGGACATAACTGTTGTGCTCATATGGACCTCACATTGATGTCACGGCGTGAAAAATAAGAATATCCAAAAATTTGGAATAAGAAAAATCTGGTAGTATTTTTCGTTTCCATATGCTTCATTGAGGTTCCTGCCTGTATGATAATTGGATTAAAACGTATCCAGCATCATTAACGTTTTTGCCTACCCTGGGCATTTGAACCTACGTCTTCTGATTCTAGAGCTGAGCGCGCTACCTACTCAGATATTCTAACACTTGTGTAAACGTCCTTTGTTTCATTGCCTATAGCCAAAGGACACATTGTTCCATCGGAGCAAAAAAAGTTGGAATTTACGATGTTAAAAAAAAGTTACCTACAAAAAACTTCCAAACCCTGTTCAAAGTAACCCCATTTTATGGTACCATCGCTCTGTACAATTTTGATCCATTTCGAAAACCGTCCACAAATCGTTCTCCATTGCCGACTGAAACGATGACATGATCGACCCTTGCCATCGATCAGTGCTCCACGAAATGTGGCGCTGAATTGACGCAACTGGATCGCCGTAATAACCTTAATTGGAAACTTTCTCCGTATAATTCTTAATTCTCGTCTCGTGGCGATATATCATAGAACATTCTCCGTCGGTTGACATGTGTCGTGGAGCGCGCAGGGAACTGGTGTGTGTTGAGTAAACGCCACCGGTTAGTTGAGTTCGTTCTTGGTGGATTATTCAAAGCCCTCGAGTGGAGGAATGAGCGCGGGAGAATGCAGGTGACAATCTCAGACGGATCTCCGGGACCCGTGTCGTAATAACCTGGCAGTGTGAGGGAGTGCGAGTCCGCCAACGTGCTAGGTGACTCGGGGAATCCCTAATCTCATTCACAGTGATGATAATGGAGGACTTGTGCGTGTAAACACGCGAGGGCAACCTTCCACCTGGTAAAATTATCAGGCCTCTACACGAGCGCGTAAATGCGTGCCTTTTTTTGAAACAAGGATCTATAAACACAGCGAACATATCGTATCGTGCAGCGAGAGGTGCGAGAAAACCATGTAGACCGGCTTAGACCGGCTGACGTTACAATGAACAGAGGAGACAGTTGAGAGCCCAGCTGAGATATCCTCTCACTCGACAATGCTCCCACTCGTGTCTTTTTTCCAACTGATCGTGACCTTAATTCCTACGGCTAATCGTACCACCAACTTTTTCCTGTTTCTCCAGACCGTTAGCTCTACATACCGATCCGCGCAATCACGATCGAACCTTCTTGATTTTCGATCGATGCCGCGTTCAATCTTGCTCTTCACACCTTGGCCCCGTCATTCGCGTCACTGCCAACACGTTCGCCGTGCCCAAATTCGTGACCTCGACTGCTTCGAAATGCGATGCTGGTACACTGCAAATTCCATGTGTGTTGTTTGGACGCGTAACGTGTGTAATTTTAGGAATTAACACGGGTAAATGTTATACACAGCTTAAGGGGTCTTCGCACTTTAGACGCTAAAAAAGGCTATTTTCATGAATTTTCTCGATAGGTTTATATTATAGATGTTGATGTAAAAGTTGTTACACTTAAGGCCTTAGGTCACTCTAGAGGCCGAAAAAATGTGCTTTTTGGGGATTTTTTTTTTCAGAAAAACTACAAAATAAATCGAGATTACAAAAAGGGGTGTTCATCATACATATTAGTGACTGTATACAATAATTTTTTTGAAGCGATTATTTTCAAAATGGCGGCTGTGCAGCGTTTATCTCGAAACTGCATTTTTTAAGTTGGCCGGAAACATAACTCAGACAATTTTCAACCGATTCACTTGAAATGTTGAATATATCTTGAAAAATACATTGTCTATGAAAGTACGTAGGATTTTTTTTTTATATTTCATAGTTCATTTGTTATTAACTATTGTGTGACGATTTTTTACGCAAAAATTTTGGAAAGTGGAACATTTCGTCAGATAATTATTAAGTTAATAAAAAAAATCCTACGTACTTCCTTAGCAATTTACTTCCTTAGACAAATTTTAGCCGAAACGTAAAAACATCCTCTAGTTCCATTGTTGACTTTGGAATACCCTTCATTGGCCGGACCGAAGCCGAATCCACACGATCAACTTAACAATTCCTTAGACAATGTATTTTTCAAGATATATTCAACATTTCAAGTGAATCGGTTAAAAATCGTCTGAGTTATGTTTCCGGCCAACTTAAAAAATGCAGTTTTGAGATATACGCTGCACAGCCGCCATTTTGAAATGAATCGCTTCAAAAAAATTATTGTATACAGTCACTGATATGTATGATAAACACCCTTCTTTGTAAACTCGATTTATTTTGTAGTTTTCGTGGGAAAAAATCTCCAAAAAGCCTATTTTTTGGCCCTCTAGAGTGGCCTAACCCTTTAATAAATACACTTTCGAAATACATTTAAAACATTTTTTATTTATTTAAGTCACTATTTATAAACGAAAATGGTAGTTAAAAAAATGTCCTAAAAAATGGTGGGTCTACGCTGTTGATGAAATCTCGGAGATGGATCATCCGAAACAAAAAAATCAAACGGTTTTAGATTTAGTATGTTAATGGCTATAGCGCATATCATAGGATTTTTGATATATGCAAAAATAACAAAATGGCGGACATCTTTCGAGAAAACAAAAAAGGTGTTTTTCACCGTTTTTGGCAAACCAAAATAGTAAATATCAAAATTTAAAAAATCCTTGATATGCGCTATAGCTATAGTTGTAAAGAATATGTGGTTTAAATTTCATAAGGATCACACCAGGATCAAAATGGAGCACACCTGTATCTCCGCGTTGACATGTAACGTTTTACGTCCCTTGACAGGTGCCTTCGGATGGTTATTTCTTACTTTTCAATCCCAAGATCAGCCGCTAGACATTTGGCAGTTTGCAATTCCGGATTAAGGCAGCATTGTTGTCTAGAACGCTATTTAGGAGCTGAATTTTAGAATGGATTAACCTCAAAACTTTTCGAGTTTTCTTTCTGAAATTTTTCACACATTTTTATTGATCCTTCATGTATAATGATGTTGAACTCCATGTTGTTCCATGGATGTAGATGTTGTCCCATCGTTAGAATGCAACGAAAGTTAATTTTTCTTCTATTGGTCGCATTTTTTTGCCGATTTAGGGTACGAAAGTCAACTAAACGATTTTTCTTATCGTCATTAGAGACCTACGACTTTAATATTATATATAAAAAAATTGTAGATCATGATTTAAAAAATCAAGAAACGGGAGTAATAGAAAAGACCTTTCGTTGCATTCCAACAATGCAAACTCCAACCCCATCAAGAATGTGTACAAACAAACTGTATATAAATATATATATATATAAAGTGATTTACTTTTGTACATTCGTTGACAAAAGTGCGCGAAAAACCCCCAATTGGCGACCAGTGTTATGAACGTTGTGTGAATCTGAAAAATAAACATATTCTCAATCTGTATGACTGTTATGATGTTTGGTACAAGACTCCACATTTACAAAAATACACAATGGCAGCATGCTAAACATTGATTATCAATTTTTCCTATTTTTCTGACCATTCTACGAATTATATCAGAAAAAAAACTTTCGACTTAATTACACTACCAACGTTGAAAAACAGTATACCGAAGGTGTATGCCAAATCCGAGCTCAATCGGCCAATTGGTTACGAGATATCGTGGTTGCCGATTAAAAAATCATAGTTGCGAGACAAAAAGCGTTTAAACTTGTTGCGTTTCTTTGCTACTCCTTATAATTTCTACTCACAAAGATCTCTAAAATAATTAAATTAAACTAAACAAAAACGATTTTTTTTAACTTCTAAATAACAATACCGCCTTGAATCGTGAGCTGGCTGATACTCCGAAATTCTTCGCTAGTTATTTGCGTGCGTGAATTTTTTAACGAAAATGCGAATTGACATCACCTAGGGGCAAAAACGGAACAGTACATGTTGCAATCCAATAGAAGGCCCCGCACTGTAAATTCGACCTCAAATAGCCCGTACACTCGTTCGCCAGTATCTGGCGTGATAAACTCGTATAAATTTGCGATAATTGTGTACGTACGGGTCTATTAAACAGCCAGAGCCATTCGTGTACACTTAAACGACAATTATTGCTCTGGCGTGCTCCAATTTAGCGCAAAAGCTTCGGATCGCGAGGTCGCACGCGCTCATACGCCTGTAAGTATGAATAAACATTTGAACGATTAGATATATACCTATAAGAACGATGTGCAGGCTGGTACGGTCTCGAGTCGCTCGCGCGCACTATCGGCTTTCGTTATCATCTTCCATGTGTGGGAGAGTGCCCCCCCCCACCCCACAACCTACACCCCATCCAACACCCCACACCCCATCCCACGCTCAACACCTCATCCGACATACCACACCTCATCCCACACCCCATCCAACACCCCACACCCCATCTCACAACCCACCCCCCATCCAACACCCCACACCCCATACCCCATCCCACAACACACACTCCACACCTCATCCCACACCCCCCACCTCTTCCCACACCCCACACCTCATCCCACACCCCATACCCCATCCCACAACACAGGCTCCACACCCCACACCTCATCCCACACCCCATACCCCATCCCACAACACAGACTCCACACCTCTTTCCACACCCCACACCCCACAACACAGACTTCACACCTCATCCCACACCCCACAACACAGACTTCACACCTCATCCCACACCCCACACCTCATCCCACACCCCACATCTCATCCCACACCCCACACCTCATCCCGCACCCCACACCCCACACCCCATCCATCACCCCACCCCACCCCACCGCCCGCCCGCCCGGAAAACTTTAATCTCCAGTACATGGTGATTCGCCTACATGCGCACACGATTTGCCACGGTGAGCTCCTAAGGCTGCACGCACCTGTCGCCCTTCAGGCCCGCTTAGTGCCGCGACACAAAAGCCGCACCGGAGAGACCTCACGGCGAGAATGCGCGCACACACACACACACACACACACACACACACACACACACGCACGGCGAGCTTAATTGAATCCGGAAAGCGCGTGCGGTGCATAATGTAATACGCAACGGCTGTGTGTACGCTTGTTGCAAAGTGGGCGTTTCATTGTCGACAAACGAGACGCTTTATGAACTCGTACGAGTATCGCGATCCTCCTTCCACTGACGTCGCTACGGCGATTTCGATTTCTTATGCCCCGGGGGCTGCTTCTCGATAATTTTATCAACTCTGCAAACGTTTGACTTTGCAAACAAGATTGCGATTGGTTGAATGCTTCTATTGTGCTTGTATTTTTGTTCGGAGCTTCTTATTTTGGTTTATTTCGATCGTAGGGTATGTTTTTATGAATTTGGGTTGAGCTTTTTTGAGGACGATTGAGCTTTCTTCGAAGGTGAATGACAAGTGGGGAGATTTTTTTTAGGTTTCTGATGCGGAAGGTACACTGATTGATTTTGGGGAATTCTTCCTTCGGATGGGTTCTTTTTTACAATTAAGGGGGGAAGATACCTTTAGGCGGGAGAAATATTGCTGATTTTTTGGGAGTTTTTATTTCACTTGACTTTCTGTGAGATGCAAAACGGAAAATCAATATTTCACCCGCTTCACTTAGAGCTCTGAAATTTTGCAAACATGCATCTAAAAGGTGACAATGCATGATTCAACTTAAAAGAAAAAATATCCACGAAATTTGGAACTTTTCATGTAAAATTAGCGATATCCAATCATCCATGTAAAATCTCACTAACACATATAAACAGATTCGTAGCCGACTGTGTTTGTATGTAAAAAGTTTATATGCAGCAATTAGTCATAAGTTCAATCTCAATTGCAGTCTTTGTTATTTTTTATAAGCATTCCATGTTCCTGACGTACAAACTCGTAAGCTAGAAAACTGCTAGCAACAACTAACTAGTAAAATCAGTTAAAGCTTAAAAAGTAGAAAATAATTTATATAATTTTTTTTTAACACGCTGTTACTTAATGTTCCAAAAAGTAGACATTTTTGTTACCAGGTCACCTATATGCGCCTATAAATAAAAGCTTAGGGCGCTTAACATTTAGACATATCATCTTTAATATACATAAATTCGTCAACATATCAACTGTATTTAATTTACCGTAAAACAGCTTTAGATTTCCCAAACAAAAATCTTGAAACTGAGTAGAAACGTGTGATAATAATGTTTTTCTTATTACTGTTGTGCCAAATTAAATACGGTTAATGAAACCGAATTGATCAAATTTATGAAACATTTAAAAAGTTGAGCGCCTAAAGCTTTTTCATTTATAGACACATATAGGTGACTGGGTGATAAAAATATTTTCTACTTTTCAGTACATTAAATAAAAGTTTGTTCTTTGAAATATTTTTTTCACATATAAATTTCATGATCTTTTTTTAAAGGAGGGATTTCTTCACCATTTTTTAGACTTAGGGTATGTATTATTACTACTTTTGGCTGTTAGATGGTATTTTTTTGTTTTTATCAATCTTTAAAAATGGTGGCGGTATAGCACGGTCTCCTAAACGGGTTGCGGCGGATGTTGTCGGACACCGTGACACGTAGCGTCGGCGGGATCATTCTGAAATAAAAACCAACGAAGAATTTTCTTGCATTAACACTCATACGCAGAATACGACCAAGAAAAAGTGATAAATGTTAAAAATCGATGAAATGCTTTGAAACAAAAATATCGAATTTTCGGAAAAAATGGCTACCTTTTGCAATAAAAAATATTTTATTTAATTTTCGATAATATTTAGGGTCATGTTTTGGACAATATTTTTTACCACGTTTCTTCAGAAACGGTCGTTTATTTTTTAAGCTATAATTCACGTCAGTTTTGAGAATGCAGTTTAGAAGACCGTGCCATACCGTCGCCATTTTTTAAGATTTATACATAAAAAATATCATGTACCAGCCAAAAGTAGTAATAAAACATACCCCAAGTCTCAAAAATGGGGAAGAAATTTTTCCTTTTGAAAAAAAAATCCTGATAATCAGCAAATTTTTTCCTCGCCTAAAGTTATGTCCCCCCTTAAATGCTTCTTCGTAAGTCCTCGAGAACTAGCGAACGCCATTTTTTGCGATCCTTACTCGATACATGCAACTTGACTATTTTCTCGAAGATGCTCCAGAGCGTTGTCAATAGCCACTCGGTTGCCGCTGCTCTACCATGTCGCATTTGCACGAGGGCACAGGGAAAGGGTGAAAATCCTGTGCCGATACAGGTGGCTATATTTTCACCAAGTTTCAGCTGTGTTACTATTACTATCGAAAAGTCACAAGTAAAACTGCCTCCCGCTTAGCCGTTGGCGCGAAAGCCAGTTCGCCGTTGAGCGGTCACCCATCCAAGTATTGGCCCAGGCTTACGCTGCTCGACACGGGAGATCGCCGCAATCGCACCGCCGACCACACGTCCAATACTGTCGAAATTTTTACAACTCGATATTTATTGACTCAATTGATTAATTTTTAATCGATTTCCAATCCCTCTGCCTCGTTCTCTACGATTCCGTTTAATTAAATATCTTGGCTCGATGCTTATTAATCCCGAAGGCAGTGAATCATCTGTGAGGTGGCTCGAGCGTTAATATATTCTTTTTTCCCTCCTCTCTTCCTTTTCCCTTTCCCTTTCTCTCTCTCTCTCTCTCTCTCAAGGTTTATGTTCCATCAATGCGCTCCGAGCGCCCGAGCAATAGACGGGAAGTACTAATCGAAATTCTCCTTCGATCGACTAGGAAATCGATAACGATATTTTTTTTCCAAAATAAATAAAAGATCGTTTTTTCTTCCGTTTTGTCGGAGCACATGACTCACGGGGGAAGGGACGCAGCGCACGATGTAACGATCTCAAAGATAAGTAAATACAAACCGCATTATCGATGTAGGTCTCGATATTACGTCGCGAGCGAGCGAGCGAAATCCCAAAAGCGAAGTTTCTTATCTGACAGGTGCCGCTACAGCAATATTTCTTCCCTATTTTCCTACTTTTTGCATTGAAAAATGTTCGAAAGAAAAGCTCTTTGGAAGACCCTCCAAATTGGTACCTATTTCCTATCAATTTTAATTTTCTATTCATTTAATAAATTGTTATTTAATACATTTGATACATTTTTACATGTTATTATAAAATTATTTAATTATTAAATTTATTATTAAATTGATAAATTGAAAAATTTACTAATATTATTTAATAAACTTAATAAATTCCTATTAATTCAATAAATACTAACTATTACCTTAGTTGAGTTTTAGAGATAGACCCCGTAACAAAAATGGTTTAAAACTGACAACTTTGACGGTCCCCCATTTCTTTATTTTTGAAGATAAAAAAGAAACAAAATAAATGTGTACTCTACTCAATGAGCTTCAAACAATGACACCCCACATGCCAGGGTAAGACATTTATTTCCCTGCTCCTTTTTGATGTACGGGACCCCCATGAAAAATAATTTAATTCAATTTCTAAATCAATATTCGGTTTTGTCAACATTCTCCCAAAATATCCAAATTTCAGGTCTGTAACCCATTCCGTTTACGAGTTAACGGAGACTGTGTCCTTGGAGCGCCATATTTCAGGTGTTTACATTTTATTTTTTTAAAAGGAAACGAGTGAAGCTTTTTGAGTGCAGTTTTTTTCTTGCTTTTATTCACGATATACAGAACGTTAAAAAATGTTTTTTTTTTAAACCAAAATGGCCGTCGCAGCTCCGCGAAAACAGGTCCTCAAATCGCGGGAGGTAAACGGCTGACATCACTGCCCCCTCTTTGTTGATCTGAAACACAAATTCAAAGCATATTATCAATCTGTGACCCTTTGGTCATGGAATGACGGATGGGTTTTTCGCTTAGTACAAATTTCGGAAAATGGCGGCAATTTAAAAATAAATCGTATTTTCGCGTTTTTTTTCGCATAAAAAGATAAATAATAAATGCAAAAATGTATCTATCAAAAAAATGATCCGTCATTCCGTGAAGACATATTTTCTGAGCATGCTCTCCAAATTTCAGGTCGATATGTTAATTACAGCGGTCAGGAGAATGTCAGCCATTTTTAAAAACGTGTTTTCGAGAAAAACGCGTTTAAAGTTTTGTAATGTGTTTACACAAATGTGTTTATAATTACCGCTAATCGGCAATGCCTGCTCCATAGAGGCATCTCTCCTCTTCTTCTAGCTGCTCATGTTGAGCCGCTAACATCTCCCGCTGCTCTTTCAAGGACAAAGTCTCCCTTAAAGACCCGTGACATACGGACGGACAGACAGCAGAGTATTACCAATAGGGCTCCGTTTTGCCCTTCGGGTACGAAATCCTAAAAACGGAGTTTGAATCCGTATATCGGATATTCGATTATAGCCAGCCTCTTTGAAATCCACGATTTCTCTCATTTTTGTAAACCACAATAAAACTCAAAATATTCAAATTTGCAAATAATGCTTAGCCTAGTATATAACACGTAGACGATAAAATCCCAAAATTCGTCTTAGCACCATTCATGTTTTTTTTTCAATTATACCCAAAGGTATCCGATATCCGGTGCCTCTCTCCTATCGATCTCACCGATTCGCCGATCATTTCTCGTCTTTGGCATTCGGAAATTATTCCTCGTGCGATTGCGCGCACATGGGCTCGTTATCGTGACTCCTCATCATCATCGTCATTATCATTATCAGCGTAATCTCCGTTGACTTGCCTCGTGGTCCATCCGAGGATGAAAATCGTTCCTTTATCGATATGGTCGATTGAAGCGATGGATCCCGTGACTCTGTTCGATGCTGAATGCCGATTCGTATATATGTATACATATACACACGCGTACACCCACGTGCCTGTGTATCCACGATAAACACACCGGCGCTCGCGCTCGCTCGATCTTCAAGGTACGTGAAACGAGAGAGTTTCGGATGCTGTGTGTGCCTCTCTCTCTCTCTCTCTCTCTCTCTCTCTCTCTCTCTCTCTCTCTTCCCCTCTCTCTCCCTCTCTTGTTCTCCGCGGTGCGAGATAAGACAGAAAAAGAGAGGAGAGGAGAGATCGACGACGACGTCGACGACGACGATGTTGGAGAGAGGGATCGCGAAGGAGGGAAGCAGATAGGACGTGAGGGCGAACCAAGCTAATGGGAATGGTAGCAGAGAGGCACAGTGTCTCTCGAGCCGCGGACGCCGAAGGTTTTACATCCGCGACTTTATTTCCTAGCGCATATGCCCCAAATAGCACCTGTTCGATTTCTCAAAAATAGAGCACCGTCCAAGAGAGTCTAGGATTAAAAAAAAAAAAAAAAAAAAAAAAATTAACCGCCTAGGAAAGTCCTCGCGAACGAGCGAGGCGAGGAAATATTCTCCGGGTTCCCCAGTGGCTCTGCTCTCAGGCCGGAATCATTGCCGAATCTTTCAGTGTCCTTGTGCATCCCCAAAGTGCAGCGGATCAGCGCGAATCAGCATCGTCAGGGATACAGTCGAAGAGAAGTGCGCGTTAAGATAGCGATCGAGGATATGAGGCAAAGGTGGGTGCGCGAGAGAAAACGATCGTGCGGTTTCTGACTATGGGGTAGCGGCAATGTACCCCGGAAGGTCAGTCTGGGCCCGGGGCGTTTTGGCCCTCGGTGCGACGACCCTTCTTCTCATTTGCCCACCGGGCATCGGTCGCTCGGATGTCGCTCGCCAAATTCCTCCCGCCGAGATGACCTCGTCAACGTCCACCGCGACGAGAACGACGCGCCAGGCCATTCCTCGACCGGAAGTCTTTCCGAAGGTAAAGTTCCCATCTGAGGATGAGGATCATCGACACGGGTTGGAGAAACGCAGCCTCGATGATGCAAATTCGCGAACCACCTATCGGTACAGAACACACAAGAAATCTGGCGACAAAAGAAACGCATGGCCGTTGCGCGTGTATAGCAATGAAAAAATTCAGAATATCGTCAAGTATGATAGAAGCCGGGATAATTCGGTGACTTCCGGCTTGAGATACGCGGTGAATGGGGCCGGAAAAAATGAGCGGTATTCGCGATATTACACGCCACGTTCGATGAACAAACCGCTGGCCTACGTTCACATACAACCGGCGATTGTACCGCCCACGCCCACCAACCGGAAGTGCGTACGTTGTATGATAGTTTACAAGCCCTGTCCGCCACCGCCGAGAATTATTTTACCACCGAGCAACAGGTATCGCGACGAGGCGATGAAGTGGCGTGGCCTGAAGTACGGTGAGTTTGTTTTTCTTCTTTTTTTTTTTTCTTCGTTTGCGACGATGGGACGAGCACGTAAAATGGGGTTACTTTGAACGGCTTTTGGAAAGTTTGGGTTGGTAACTTTTTTTTAACGTCCTAAATTCCAACTTTTTTGCTCCGATAGAACAATGGGTCCTTTGGCTATCAAATGTATAAGAAAGTCAAGCCCCACCACCCACAATTTTATATATATTTTTTAAGGGGAGATTGTCTTTTTTCGCAAAATTTACCGCTTTTTGGGAATTTTTTTGTGAAGAAAGTATACAACGGAAAACTTGTGAAACTTGGCATATAGTTTTATTGATCTGTTTACTACATACAAAAAATTTTTTAAACAATTTCATAAAAAAATCCGCCTCCCACCCCCCTCGACGCGCGATGGTCCTTTTTTGATGGTGTGCACGATTACAGCCTTCACGTTCATCCTGCAACAAAAACCCAAAAAGCATTTTACTTTAGACACATATAGCTATCGTTCGATGAAGGGGAAAAAAAATTGACGATTTGGTGACGTTTTGAACTTGAAGTATCGATTTTTCGAAAAAAATTGATCGATTTTTTGTTATAAATAAAAAACTATTAAACGTATTGCTTTTTTGCTTCATCAAACGATAAAAGGATGTCAGCTGAGCATTCTGTCCAAATTTGAAGGCAATTGGTTGAATAGTTTTTGAGAAATCGTGCACACCATCAAAAAAGACCATCGCGCGTCGAGAGGGGTGGGAGGCGGATTTTTTGATGAAATTGTTTGAAAATTTTTTTGTATGTAGTAAACAGATCAATAAAACTATATGCCAAGTTTCACAAGTTTTCCGTTGTATACTTTCTTTACAAAAAAATTCCCAAAAAGCGGTAAATTTTGCGAAAAAAAAGACAATCCCCCCTTAAGAGTCAATGTAGGCTCGAGTGTGTGGTTTCTTTGACAAGGCATTGAAATGCAGCTTATGTCAAAGATTAAGGGTTACTTTGACATCGTTTTGATTGAAAAATGTAATATTTTATGCATTATACATAGAATTGAGGCGGGAGCCTGAATTAGAAGGTCCAAAAAAGCGTTTTTTTCGGGCATTTTTTTTAGAAGGAAAAAAAGCAAGCGAAACAAAAAAAACAAAAACATTTTCAATTGTCATATATTTTTCGTCTGGGTGAATTAAGAAAAAGCTGAAAAATCGTGAAATTATAACTTTTCTCCGATTTGAAAAAAAAGTGTGTTTGAAAAAACACTTTAACGTGCTATAAAAATTATTGTAAAAGACTTATTCAACGATATTTTAATTCACTTAGAAGAGATTTTCATACTGAAGAAAATAAACTTTGATTTGATTCAATAGATCGTTTAGTTTGTTTGCTATCACGCCAGGCAGTTTGGAAAAATCGTGAAAATGAAAACTGGAGAAAACGCGCTTCAAAGTTCTTAATAGCAGGAAATATCAATATCAAATATCAATGGCTCTTTGCTCTTGGCCTTGTATGTTCGAAAATATTTACAACTGACCTCTGTAACTTTGTCAATATATTCTTGGATACTTTATCTATCGATTTACGCAATTAAAAAAACGATTTTTCGGGCCTTCTAATTCAGGCTCCGGCCTTAAATGAAAAATAACTATTTTTTACAGTCAAATTGTCATCTTTATTGAGGAAAAATTTTACATAAAAATATCAAGTACCTTGGGTACTATTATAGGCACTTAATCAGTCTTATAATTATCATAGAGATCGAAATCAACTTGAGCAACATTACAGTTAACTTTAGCAACATTATAATAAACAAACCCAAGCAAATTTAAACACATTTAAATGCGCACAGACTTGAACCGTATTTTGGCGCTTTGTTAAAGTGCCCCAAAAACTGTTAAAGTTACCCTTAATGACAATTTAACCCCGTTTTACGGTATGTTGAGGCTGATCGATGTCACATCGCTCAGACGAAAGAAAACGAAACGTGTCGTCGTACGACCCAAATTGCCGATTAAAAATGAATGGGATGCATTGTTACTTCGTTTGTGATAAGCCTGTATGCAAAGTTTTCGATCGATATACTCATCAGTTGAACAATTGTTATACTCTTTATTTGCCGTCGTTTTGCATTAGGTCTTATGGATAAATCTCACAATTATTCATTACATAATTGCAGTGCAATTAATTGTAACGTACTGACATTCTGCTTATTTTTGTTGCCCGATAGATTGGGAACTCTATAAATATAATCACTATCGGGTATAACTATAAATCACTATTAGGAGTTTCAGGAAAGATAAATATTAACAGGTACAGGTGAAACGACTATTAAAAAAAAAACAGTTCCCGACGGGAAACTTGCGGCTTGGTCTACATATTATGCCACTTACGACTGATTTTACTTCAGCCCTAGTAACACATACGGGGCGGGGATTATAAATCAGCCGTAAGTTTTTTAAGGGTCTGGCGCGGCGATTTTGCAATCGAGAAAAATTGGATATTTAATTGTTTTTTTCAAGTCCTATTCGAAAAAAATGTAGTGTATTTTTGTGATGAATAGTATTTGCCAGAAAACAGTTGAACATTCTGGAAATAATTCGAAATTCCATTTTCAGTTTGGCAGAATGAAGATGATCAAACTCCGAATACGGAACACTGATGAGAAACTTTTTTTTTTGGAATTCAATACCGTTGAGCCACTTCGAAGTCCACCTTAATTTCAGATTTTGCATCTTAAAATTCGATTTAGAAATATAATTACTGAATAATTATAAAATGTATTCAAAGTTATAATTCGAAATGCAAGATAATATCTATTCTTGATGACGGGATATGGAAAAAAAAGCTTTTCTGTTAAAAGTTAGACTGCTGTACTCAAAATGGAATTTTGATTTTTGTACCAGAATGTTTACTTTTTTCTAGGACATACTACTCATTACAAAAATACGCTTTATACTATTGAATGGTTCTGAAAATAAATCGAAATTCTATTTTACGTTCAGCATAATGAAGATTATTAAATTCCGAATACGAAACACTGCTATGAAACTTCTTTTGTGGAATTAAATATCATTTATCCTCTTTGAAGTGCATTTTAATTTAACATTTCGCATCTTCAAATTAGTTGCAGAAATGCATCTTCAATTTAGATGAATTTGCAATGCAAGAAAAAACTTTCTCAATAACGGGATTTACAAAAAAAGTTTTTCAGGAGTATATCGTATTCAGAATTCAATTATCTCCATACTGCTTTACTCAAAATGAAGTTTTGATTTTTTCACCAGTAAGTTCAATTTGTCTACCACATACTACTCATCACTAAACCCTACTTCATTTCTTTTTCGACGAGGCCTTGAAGAACCATTGAAAATCATGTTTTTCTCAACTGCAAAATCTCTGTCTTTAGAATTGTCACCCGTTATTTGAGAATTTCAAATTTCGTCTACTTTTGCCTGATATTTTATCTCCCATAAGTCCTTGACGAATCTCCCTTGGCTAAAAGACCGCAGAGACCAGCTCAGTGCTCATTGAGCTGTTTCTTTTATTTTTTCAAAGCTAGAAACATCTGCACGCGATTTAAACGTCTTCAAAAATGAAAAAAGTCCAAAATGTCTTACCGGTCTGACCGTAGTTTCGTAAGAAAGTGAACGACTTCGTTGCTCCGTCCGGAGTCTCTTGGTTAATTTATATTTCGGAGGCTGCACATCGGAAAAACACTTCGATTATTCATTCCGGGATTAGGCTCAGTGACACGGAACCTCCACGATCTATCGCGTCTCCCCGCACATTGGGTTATCCCTAAAGCACACTGCTTCGTTTGTCACGAACGTGCGGAACGAGCGGACCACAAACTCCATATAGACGGGGCGTACGTGTACAACTCATCCATGACAAATCATTGGAGATTGCCCGAGTTCGCGCGAGTCTCGCGAGACCAAACTCTCGAATGGGCTAAAAATATCGCCTGTGTGCAGCTTCCCGCGTATACAGGGTGTTTGGCGCATGGACCGACACATTTTTTTAACAGGATTCAGGAGGCGGTGGGGTCGGTTCCAATTTGTTCACCCAAGGTGACCCAAGGTCCTAAGTGTCACGGAAATTGAGATATGATTTTTGTTCGTTTTTTTTTCTAATTACTCGTAATTTCGCCTTTAAATCGTCACAACTTTTTTATTTCCGGTTGTAATAGCACGAAATATCTTTTCTTGTATTCTGCAATGTATGTTTATTATAAATAAATCATTATTTGATAGAATTGGTTCAACAAAATGTCTATTGAGCTTCCAACCTTAGAAATGTGGAAATGTATGAAAAATTTCAACTCCAAAATTCATTTAAAAAAGAAACTTATTCCCTTCATTTTGACTACATAATGATTGATTTATATGCGTGTGGCATACCGTTGAAAAGGGTATTAACTAGAGAACATTTTTAAACAAAGCGAAGATCGAAATAACTTTTAGTTTTTTTTTTAAATAAGGAATTTAGAAGTTGTTATTTTTCACACATTCAAGCATTTTTAAGACTTTGGAAGCTCATGCGTCATTTTCTTGAAACCAATTGTATCGAATAATGATTTATTTATAATAAATATACATTGCAGAATACAACAAAAGTTATTTCGTGCTATTACAACCACGAACAAAATTAAATTACAACCACAAAACAAATTTTTTTAAACTAAAAAAACCATAACTTAATTACCGTGACACTTAGGACATAGGGTCTAAGGGTGAAAAAAGTAGCAAACGACCACCCCGATCTCTCAATAAATTGTGTCGGTCCATGCGCCAAACACCCTGTATATCGACTCAAAATACAACTCACTGAATACACGAAGAAAGAGAGAGCAAGAGAGAGAAAGAGAACGAGACCGTCTATACGTGCTCCTGTGTGGTCATCATCAACGAAGAATTTGGGACATGCTTGTAAAGCTGTCGAAAAAAATGTAAACTTTTTGCCCCGTCGTTCCGAAGACACTTGTTCATTTGTACGTTTCGTTGATGGCGACGGGAGAAAATATTAAAATAAAAATTGCCTACCGATTTTCTGGGGGAACTTCATAATAGAATGACATGAATAAACAATTTGATGGTGAAATAAAAATGACAATTGTGCAGTTTGTTAAGGGAGGATAGCGCCGTGACGGGCCGAAAAAAGATCCTTTTTCCGATTTTTTTTGTCTAGTAGATTCTTTATTCGGTATTTGGAAAAAAAGGTATGTCATTAAGCATACATTGAACTTACTTTGTGTACATTTTTATTTAAAAAAAAAAATTAAAAATCGACGACGTTATTCAAGTATAATAGAGCCCCTGTATAAAAAGTGTGGTCCAACGGCGAGATCGATAACTTGAAAATTGGTCCGGAAGATAAAATAAAAAAGTTTTATAATCTACATAAATGTAGTTCTATTTTCAATTTTTCCAGAACATATTTTCACTATATAATATTCCAAAAATTGCGAGAGTTAAAAAAATGTAATTTTGGCAAAAATTTTACTTATATTCGGGGCCTTAAATCATACTCAATTAAATAAAACAGCCACGTATAACGATAACTATCGCAATGACGGAAATTTTGGTTTCTTTTTTAAATTGAAAATCAAACAATTATAGCTAAAATTATGATTCCGGCCGGGTCAAGAAAATCGTTTCCAGAAGAACGTGATTGAACGTTCTAGTAAGTATACGTCAATCGTTGCGCTACCTGCTCTCACTAAATTGTCTGTAACTTGGTCGATTTTCAATATTTTAACTCGCAATTTTTTTTACATTTTCTTCAATATATACTTTGAGAAAATGCAAGAAAATCGATTTTTTCACCCGTCACAGGGGTGTTCCCCCTTACCAGTGTTTGTAAATGTAACTATCAATATAAACATAATAATTGTTAATGAAAGTATCTTTGTTTTATAATTTTGAAGTAATTTGAGGCGTTGCCCCCACTTGTGGCGCAAAAAAAAGGCCTTTTTCATGAATTTTTTTAAAGAAAACTACAAAACTTTTTTAATCGATCAATATACCATCGTAAGAACACATCTTGAAGAACTTTCAGTAATTTTTTTATTGAAAAATATTACATTGTTTAGTGGCAAATGGCCGTCAATGAAATAATGTTTTTATATACACGGTTTGCGGTGACCAACATTGCGGCGAAGTGGATCATCTGAAAAAAAAATGCGGATGGATTTAGTCAAATATAAGTATAAACTAGTCTTTAATCGAAGAATTTTAAAAAATATTCATTTTTCACAAAATGGCGGACAGTCAAAGTTAATGGTTTGATTTTAACGGAAAAAAACGGCCGTTTTTTGGCTATAAAACCACCATTTTTTTCGAAAAAAAAAATCGAACGATTAAAGACTACATTTTTATGTATTAAATAAGCCTGCAAAATTTCAAGAAGATCGGTTCATTAGTGTTCGAGTAATCTTGGTCACCGACTTCAGAAATGCCATTTTGAGAAAAACGCGTTTAAAGTTTCTCTTTCAACGCTCTTTCAACGCGGATTCTTCTCTTTCAACGCTCATATCTCAGTCAATTTTGTTCAGATCGACTTGAAATTTTCAGGACATATTCTCAGATACTTATACTTCAAAAAAATGCAATAAAAAAAATCGATTTTTCCAAAATCGCATGTGGGGGTAACCCCTTAAAATAAATGTTGCATACATTGAATCGTAATACATTTGTTGAGTAATTTTTTTTAACAATCTGTTACTCATCATTAAATAAATACGTACTATCGTCTCTCCAAAATAATTCGCTATTAAATAATACAAAACCATTTAAAAATTATTTACGAATTATTGTCTATCATACACATTTGACATCGGTTTTCAATTTTTTTTAAACCATTGCACATCTCACCGTCTTTGAAAAAATCATCTAAATTCCGATATTTTTCCAACGGCAAAATTTCACGGCAATAAAATGTTCATACTGCACGTCCTATGAGTCGCGAAGAAACAAATAGAGAGAGAGACAGCTCGGATGCACGCCTTGCAGCCCATCGCGGTCCACGTGGCTCGGACAACGGTGACCACTGTGTGCACTTCTTTCGCCGTTTTGTGCAAACACATTTTTTCTTTCGATTCACCGAGAAAAACGTACTCGCGTTTGTACGATGTGCCCGCGTGCCCGAGCGCGAAGATCGGTAATCGTCCGTGAAAAATCGCGCCAAGGAGGTCTCTCCGGTACGGCTGAAGAATCAGCTTGGAAATTGTCATTGCGTCATCCTTTCGTCGTCATTCATGACGGCGTCGTGAACATTAGAATTATTTTTATTTTTTTCAAAGACGATTCACTCAGTTTTCGATGGGTGTACAAATAAGTTATCGGCTTTTTTTTCATGGAAATAATTATTCATTTACTTGAAATCAAGGTACATTTTAATCGGGAAAGTAATCTCCGTTTGCTTTCTCACATTTCCTCCACCTGTTAGGCAGATTGGGACTTCTTTGGCGGCAAAAAGATGGTGGTTTTGAGTCGACGAAGTCGGTAATGGAAATTGTGACTTCGTCGAACGCTTTGAAGTGGCTTTCAGCCAAATGATGTTCGAGCGATCGGAACAAGTGAAAATCCGATGGAGCCAAGTCTGGTGAATACGCCGGGTGTGGCAAAACTTCCCAGCCCAACGAATCCAAAGCGTCTCTGGTCCTTTTTTCTGTGTATGGTCTGGCATTGGTCGAAATTTCCACTCCGGAACCTTTGAATCCACTCCTTCACGGTACTGATGGATACGGCATCTTCCCCCAATGCCTGAAAAATTATCTCCTTAGCCTCGGAAGTATTTTCCTTCAATTCTAAAGGGGAAGCTGTTGGTCCGGAAAAATAGTCTACTAGATTGGTATTACATGACACCAGACGTGGAGGGAACATTTTTTCATTCAAATATTCAATAGGGTAAAGCCACCACCCTTTATAAACGTTTATTTATAGAAAAATCAATTTTGATAATGCATTATCAAAATGAGAAAAAAAAATCACTGATCTGAGAAAAAAAATCATTGATCCAATATCATTGGTGTTATTGAATGAAATTTCGTTGATTCAATTGTAAAATTGTTGGTGTAAATAATCGGATTTATTAGTCCAAACAAAACGCTATTGGCTTTAATAACATGATAAAATTAAAAGTTTTTTTTTTATTCAAAAGATATATTGTTAGCCGAGAACAATATACCATTGAAACTATTTAAAAAATTATCGCGAACAAATTATATAGTTTTGAATGCATTTTCTGCAACGAACAAAAAAAGCGTTTCAATTCATAACATGAATATTGTTGATTCGAATACACAAGAAAAATTGAATTTCGCTCGTTTCATTCAGATAAAACTTCTATTGAGTAAATACGTTATTTTATTTTTTCACCATATCCGATATTGATTTCCAAGTACATTATTCGGTCAAATATTAATATGTTATTTTAATTAAAAAATCTTAAGCAAATGTCTGAATTGGTTAAAAAATGATGCGAAAATAAAATTTGTTTCTGGCGCATTTGGTTGAAAAAATTCAACCAAATCATGGCCGAGCGCCACGGAAATTATAGGTGCGAGCAAACCCGTAGTTCTCGGAGTAACCGCTAGAAGCCGCACGCGCGCTCGTTTCTCGTAAGCGTAGCGCGAACCGAAAATCTACCTAAACGCCGGAGAAACTCTAAAGAGTATCGCTTCTTGGCCTGTGGCTAAAATCAAAGTGTAGTATCTGTTCTTATCGGTTGAATATCTGATATTCTCTCCATGGATATTCCATTGGATATCTGATATTCTCTCCACTATTATCGTGGATGATCATTCTAATGTTCACTTTTTATTGAAGATTTAAAACAAAATGAAAAACTTTCGTCCCATGGCATTATTCGTTTCGATGCAGTAAAGAAATAATTAATTTTATCGATTGTATTTTTGTACGAAATAAAAAATGTTGTAGCAACCGCTTAATTATTTCATCCATACATCTACGGATTGTATATAGCATTATTTCAATAGAATATAATTTTATTTGAAGGATAATGTAGATATTCAGAGAACAGAAGAGCTTTTTCAAATAAAATAATATGTCATTTAAATCAATCACATTTTCCAATATTTTATAGTATCGTAACAATCTCATATATCGGTGGCACTCCGCAGCAGCACATTCATTTGGATCAACCAATATATATTTTTCATTCAATTGGTTCTTTTTCTCAGTGTAGCCGTTTTTATTCTTAGGCCGAGAACTCATTTGTACAGCTAATATTCTGGAAATATCGTGCCTGGAGCCATGGGACAAAAGAAATTCGGGACCATCCTCGGGGTGATAAAATACCCGTTACTTGTTCCTAAGTAAATCGGCGAAATTATCTTTACACATTTGACGCGTGTACACGATCTCTCTCTCTCTCTCCCTCTCTCTCTCTCTCTCTCTCTCTCTCTCTCTCTCTCTCTCTCTCTCTCTCTCTCTCTCTCTCGCTCGTGTTCTTCCTTCCCCGATGCTCCCAGTTACGTCAAACGTGTGTGCTTATTGTGTAATTATTGCGAAAGCCTCCAAGTATGTATGAAAGAAGTCTCGTGGCGCGATGTCATTCACAGCGTGCGTCTTCGTGTACACACTCGCAAGAAGATGGCTCGCCGACGCAATCCGCGGCACACTAATGAAATAAAACGTAAACGCGTGTAGGTACAAGAATGAAAAGACTGACGAACGGAAAGGAGAAACCTCGCGCGTCTTGCTCGAGAAATATATGTCCTTTGGTCTCGGATGACACTACCGCGCGTAGGATTCCCCGGCCCTCACCTCCCGCACGGCCTTCCCTCGATAATCGAGCCATTACCGACGTAATTAACGAGGAGTTTGCCGCGACAATTCGAGGCCGTGGAATGCGAGAAAACCGCCGTGATTCGACGAAAGAAACTCGCAATTACGCTTGTAATGAAACACCGAGTGGCATCTGCTCTCGCGGATGGGAGCGCGCTCGGTCCATTGAGCGGAATTCGCCGGAAGATCCGCGCGATCTTATCGAGAGTGAGAAGATACGGAGGAATTGTGCTGCTCAACTGTGGTAGTCGGCGAATACTCGGGAGAACTTTATAATACGGATTGCCTCTCTGATTGACAATCCGGACGTTGCGTATTCGATAAATAAAACGGCAGCGAGATATTTCAAATAATTTTAAATGGAATATTGGATAAAAATAGGAAAGGAAAAAATGGAGGCGGTGTATGTGTATGTGTGTGTGTGTGAGAGAGAGAGAGGGAGAGAGGGAGAGAGAGATAATGATGATAATGATTTATTTATGCCTTGGTTACACCTTTAGGTAAATAAGTACCACTATTGTACAATTTCGTAAACAAAAGGAGAGAAAAATAAATTCTAAGTAATAATAACAATCATAGCAATAACAATAAAGATCTTAAAGATATAATGAAGATAACGCACTTTGCACTTAAAGAGAGGGAAAGAAAGAATATATTATCGCTCGAGCCGACCCGCAAATGATTCACTGCCTTCGAGATTAATAAGCATCGAGCCAAGACATTTAACGAGTTATGCCTCGTTGTAACAGTCGAAAGCAGCTTATTTTTGGATTTTTTCTTAATAGAAACTCGTGATGATAAATATTGACGAAAATTAGGTATTTGAAGAAGTATCATCTGAAGAACAGTCTGTAATTTTGTTGTGTAAAAATATTCAATCATAATCGATTTATAGCTGGTGTCCGGAAAAAACCTCTTAAAAACGTATTTTGCGGTGAGCAATGAGTTATCTAACGTGAAAAAATCAAAGACATTTCGTTAGTATATTAATTTTTCCTATGATTAATCGAAGGGATTTCCGAAATATAAAATTTAACAAAAATGGCACGTGTTTAAAGCGAGTCTCGATTTGTGCGAAAATGAATGAGCATTCTCTTTACCGTTTTTGAGACTTATAGTATGTTTTATTACTACCATTGGCTGTTGCATGGTAATTTTTAAAAAATGATTCGTTAAAAATGGTGGAGGTCTGGCACGGTCTTTTAAACGGGTTGCGGCGGATGTTATCAGACGGCGGTATTAATTTGACAAACACCTATGAAGACATTTCTTTCGTTAACACCCATACGCAGAATATGAACCAAGGGAAAGTGTGAAATGTTGAAAATCAACGAAATCGTACGCTTTGAAACAAAAAGATTGAATTTTCCCAAAAAAATGTCTACATTTGCCAATAAAAAAAATGCTTTTTCTAACATTTTTAAAAACATTTGGGTTCATGTTTTAGATCATAAGGTTCGACAGATTTATACCAAATTTCATCCGTGTCGATTGGTTTTTTAGCTATACGTCACGACACTTTTGAAAATGCGGTTTAGGAGACCATACCTCCGCCAATTTCAAAGATTAATAAAGAAAAAATACCGTGTTGCAGCCAACAGTAGTAATGAAACATACCCTAAGTCTAAAAAATGGTAAAAAAATCTTTCCTTTTCAAAAAAAAAAAAAATTAAAATCAGCAATTTTTTTCCTCGCCTAAAAGTACCTCCCCTGTAAGAAACATGTATCGAGTAAGCAGTAAAAGGGTTGTAAGCCCTCCAAGACCTAGGGAGAAGCATTTAAGTATCACAAAAAGGCACTTGGAGGAGGAATTTCTCGAAATCAATAAGTAACCCTTCCGCAACTCGCGTACAATCGTGATAGGGCAGCCCACACGAATCATCCTCCCTCGGATGTACAAGCTCGCAAACAAAAAACACATGTTTCGTCTTTTTCACTCACACACGAACACGGCGAAAGCTGCGTCGATTTATAACTACCTCGATGCATCCATAGCCTTGCGCGGTCCGTCGTGCGTTGTCAAAGATGCAGTACGTTCAGAGGCAAATAAGCCGGAGGAACACGCGGACAAGTTATTTTCCCTCGTATCCATATCGACCGTGCGCTCTCCACGACTTCCTCGTGGCTGTGCGGCGATCGTGCATCTGGTCACGAGGGACGAAGAGGTATGGCGCAAGGAAACGAGGACTCATCCTCGTCGGGTGTACAAGTCAGGGAAGTAGGACGCGTAGAAAAAACCAGACGAAGAATAAGAAGAGATCGCGGGGGGGGGGGGGGGGGGTAGGAACGAGGAAGAAGATGAAGAAGAAGAGGAGGGTAGAGGCGACGGGAACGACGAAATAAAATTGCCAGGGAAGCTTTTTTGCACGAAAGAAAGCTGGAGAGCGAGTGGCCGGTCGTGCGATCCTTCGACAATGCTCCACGTCCTCCTCCTCTCGTGATCGCGGCAGGCTCGGTCATACATGCTCTTCGGGTACGAGTCGGTACCTTTGAACTTCCGTATCGTCGCAATATCTCTTTTCTCTCCTGGACTTTTCCTCCTTCTCCACCACCTCTGATCTACACTTGGTATCCAATATTTTTTCGTCCTTCGCTCTTTTCTCCCTTTCTTAGGATATCTTGGTGTAGGGTAGCCTGGGGTCGATTGGAACGTATTCGAGAAAATCCGTCAGTGCGACTTCATTTTATACGGTATCTGGTTGGTGATGGGCTTTAAGGGGTTAGGCCACTCTAGAGGCCTTAAAAACAGGCTTATTGGGGATTTTTTTCGGGAAATCTACAAAATAAATCGAGATTACAAAAAAGGGTGTTTATCATACATATCGATGACTGTATACAATAATTTTTTTGCAGCGATTAATTTCAAAATGGAGGCTGTGCAGCATTTATCTCAAAACTGCGTTTTTCAAGTTAGCCGGAAACATAACTCAGACACTTTTCAACCGATTCACTTGAAATGTTGAATATATCTTGAAAAATACATTGTCTATGGAAGTACGTAAGATTTTTTGTTTTAATTGCACAGTTCATTTGTTTTTAACAATTATCTGACGAAATTTTTCACTTTCCACAAATTTGCCGAAAAAATCGTCAGCTAATTGCTCAAATCATGACGTTGAAGTTTGTTGCATCGTGGAAACCCAACAAAAGTGCATTGTTTTCAATCGCTCAATTTTTTTTGGCCGATTTATGCTGCGAAGAATTACTCGAACGTTTTTTATTAGAGATTCGTGACCTCGATTCGAAAAAAAAGACCTCGGATAGAGATCAAAATAAAGAAAAAAAAAAATCATTGCATTCCAACGTAGCGACAACGTCATATCAAATCCCTGTAGGGATGTGGTAGGATCTGGGGACTCTCCGACAAATTTCTGCACGAGTTAATTTCGCGCGAAAATCGGGATGCGTTGTTTTTCGAAATTTCGCCATCAGACCGTGCCGCAGTTTCTCTCGGAGCGAAAAATATACGATCGTATCTACATTGTGTGTGTGTGTGCTCGTATACGCCGCGATTGCACACCGGACGTTTGTACCTTATAACATGTACTTATGGCACACCGGAGCTACGTAATCGTTCGTACGCGCAACACGAGACGATGATCCACTATTTTCTTTATTCCTTCGCTACGTACCACCTGTTCCTCCCTAGAACACACATTATATAGACATATATATGAGTATGTATGTGTGTGCTCGTGTGTGTATATATATATATATATATATATATATATATATATATATATATATATATATATATATATATATATATATATATATATATATATATATATATATATATATATATATATATATATATTTGTGCAAGTTTGAAAAAAAAATTGAGAAATTTTCTTTGAAGGGCCGTATCTGGAATATCGATAATCCAATTTATTGCACCGCTTGCCACGTTGCGGAAAATAAACCGGGCGCAATCTTCAATTGAGATGTATCTCTCATCCTCGATTCATCTCTCGCTCGGTATACGTATACTCGAGAAATCCCATAATATCGAATCGATTACCTTATCTGCATTTCTCGAGTGTACTTTACCCGAGTGTGAGGCTCGATCATGCGATCTTCCGTGTTTATTTTTTATTTTTTAACTTCCCGTTGGAAAATGTACGAGGGAATTCCGTGGAGGGAATCTCGATGGGTTTCCCCATGGGTTGTTCCTTCGGTACACACCGATCAATTCGTAGTCCTCTCATTGTTCAGCGCGCGCGGGTAGTATGCGAGCTCTCGCAACTTTAATCGTTCCGATCTTATGTACGTGTATTATGCCACGGCGTGTAAGTATATAGTGGCTCTCTCTCTCTCTCTCTCTCTCTCTCTCTCTCTCTCTCTCTCTCTCTCTTTGTACCGCGCCAAGAGTCCGAGAATTACCGGCAGATATCTTGCTGAAGTTGTAGGAAGAAGGAATGGATTTTATGGGCACATCGGAATTACGATTCACTGACATTTTTCACATTTCGTGGCTGTACGAATGCTCGAATCCCTCGGGAATTACGAGCCGAACGTTATTCGGACGGTGGAGAAACTTTGAATTTCAGGGTGTCCTTCTCGTAAAGAACCGAGCGAAGATACATCTCTCTGGAACTTGACAGGGGACTCCATTTTCCAATAAATCGACATGAAGATTTAGATAACTTTTTTATTTTTGGGATTGAACGGTGGGCGTTTTGAGTCAGCGAAATTTTGAATTGTCGGATTGTTGGCAAAGTGTCGATCTATCATAGCAGAAACACTCGGTGGATAGTCTCTGATTCTTCACTTTTCTAAAATTTGCCTAAACATCGTCAGATAATTGTTAATTGCAAATGAATTATGCAATATGAAAAGAAATCCTACGAACCTCTATAGAACATGTATTTTTCAAGATGTATTCAACATTTCAAGTGAATCGGATGAAAATCGTCTGAGTTATGTTTCCGGCCAACTTGAAAAATGCAGTTTTGAGATAAACGCTGCACAGCCGCCATTTTCAAATGAATCCTTTAAAAAACAAATTGTATACAGCGACTGATATGTATGATAAACACCCTTTTTTGTAATCTCTATTTATTTTGTAGTTTTTCTGCAAAAAAAATCCCCAAAAAGCCTATTTTTTCGGCGTCTGGAGTGGCATAACCCCTTAAATCAAATAGGTTGTTTCCTTGTCTCACGGTTTACTACGATCTTGTTTGTTTCAAAGATGCTATTTTATTTGTTTCAGCTATTCTTTTTAAATGTTAAATATATTCAAATTGAATAAATGAAGATTCGAGAAAAATGAATATTTATTTGCTTACAGTATACACTGTATATCTAAGTGTACTATATGCATAAAATATTTCATAATATCCAAAATGAAACACTTAAGGTAGTACCTCCACAGAAGAGTTGAATTAAGAAATGGTTGAAATTTGACATATATGTTATCTAATACAATATCCAAACATCTGTGCAATTTGAATAAGTTTGACCACCCCAAACCTGAGATAGTTACACTTAAAGTGGGCTTGGTTTACACGTAACAAATGCGTTATGATGGGCAAACAGAGCATCATTAATTCTACCGTCAAAACTAAAATTAAGAAATTGATAAAAAACGAGGACAAGATATCACGAATAATGTGAAAAAAAATGAGAATGATTCACCATCTAGTTTCCAAGATATAACCATGAGAAGCCCTCACAATTTTGGTGCAAAGCCTGGCAAAGCCTGGAAAAAAAAACAATTAGGGCAAAGCCTGGACAGTCCCGGCAAAAAGTTTACTGGCAATGGTAGATCAAAAACACAATATAAAATATATTTTACGACAATAAATTATATCCATCGTATTATCTACTAGTACCGAGTCAATATTGCGTAGTTTTTAATTTTATTTATCACTAATTGAACCAACTATCAATCTTTTAAACATGAACATAGTATGTAAACTTTTGGTTGAGATTTTCGCAAAGGAACTGCCTCATTTGAGAGTTTTACCACAACGACTTTGTATCGTAGTTCCCTGGCCTTCCGAAATGATTTTTTTCGCAGAAAATATTTCACCTATGTGGAATCGAACCTAGAACCTACCTACTCATAGCTACGCACGCTGCCCCTATGCTACCGAGTGCTTGGAACATCTTGGTCCCAGATATGGCATAAGAGACCAAATTAATTCCCATAATTATTTGTTGCATTACATAAACTATATCAATTAGTTAATATCATTGTGATAATTAGAGAGTTTTATCGAATAACACGCTATAGATTTTTCAAACATAACCTATATACATATAATTCCTCTCCCTCCACCCTCTCACTCCCACTCCCCTTTCATATGTGTGTTGCAATAAAGACAGATCATTAGTTCAATCAAATAGAAAAATGGTTGACTTTCCGAAAATTCGATTTAATTTAAATTTCAAAAAAATCAAATACGTTCATTTAGTGGATTCAACTAAATTGTTTTTTGAACAAATGAAACCGAATCAAAGTTTTATTACGATTAAATGAAATATTTAGTTATTGGACGATATTGAATAGATTTTGAATAGAATAAAAAAATATATTTAAAATAAATAATTCCAATAATGGAATGCAATAGGAAAAAATTGATTTCACGAAATATTTAGTTAATTAAAATGTACAAAAATCAAACAGACGTGGTTAGTTAATATCAATCGAATTTTTGTCAGTCTAGGGAACTTCTCCCTAATCTGACCATTCACCAACGGCATTCACCTTGGCCGAATTAAACGAATAAAAAGCCACTCCGTTAAATCTCGGGATTCAGAAAAGTGAGAACCTTTCCCTTGGGGATTCTCTTCTCCGAGTAGACGAGAGCGAATCTTGGCTCCGTTCTTGTGCGCTTCGCAATTCTTCGCTCTCGTACCGGCGAATAGCGCATATACGCGGTACGCCTACTGTGCCGGCTCGCGTAATCCCAAATTACAGGTGAAACGAGACGCGAGAGCGAGTATACAGGGAGGAGTAGCCAGGTTGCTTGATCTACCGCGGGAGAAGCAACAAGCGCGTGCAACATGCACACACTTTATACTCCCGCATGCCGCATAAATGCATAAACTTTCGATGCCGGGAGAATCGCGCGGAATATTCAGTAAAATCAGTGGGCCCTCTCGCTCCGTTGACGCGGCGGAGTCGTTATAAAGTCGTGTATTTTCACCTTCGTGTGAAAACCTTTTATTAAAACACATCAAAAGCCAACGCGAGCATACATTTTTCGGTCTGCGCTGAAGACACATTGAGGGTGTCTCGGAATGAGGTGACAATTTAAATTGCGCGCCATTTTTTTTTGTGACGAACATAGAGTACTAATCTTTGACAACTGGCATCAGGAAGTATCGAAGTTTGGTCATGGAGAAGTACAGGATCGAGCAACGCATAGAAATTGTTATTTGCAGCATTGTTACTGCATACCGTAAAACGGGGTTAAATTGACATTAACGGTGACTTTGACAGTTTTTGGGGCTACTTTAACAGAGCGCCAAAATACGGTTTAAATGTGTGCGCATTCAAATGTGTTTTGATTTGTTGTTCATGTTTATTATAACGTTGCTAAAGTTGATTGTAATGTTGCTCATGATGATTTTGATATCAATGATAATTATATGACTGATTAGGTGCCTATAGTAGTACCCTACGTACTTGATATTTTTATATCAAATGTTTCCTTAATAAAGATGACAATTTAATTGCAAAAAAATCGTTGTTTTTCAGTTGATTCCATGTATAATGCATAAAATGGTCATTTATTTTTGTCAAAATGATGTCAAAGTGACCCTCAATCTTTGACATAAGTTCCATTTCAATGCCTTGTCAAAGAACCCTCACACTCCAGGTTTCTTTGATACTTAACAAAATATATATAAAATTGTGCGAGGGGGGGGGGCTTAACTTTCTTATACATTTGATAGCCAAAGGACGCATTGTTCTATTGGAGCAAAAAAAGTTGGAATTTAGGATGTTAAAAAAAAGTTACCTACGAAAAACTTCCAAAACCTGTTCAAAGTAACCCCATTTCACGCTAGTTATTGCAGACGAAGTTTCATGGTCGTGTTATCTCGCGCTGCGGCGATGTCAAGGAAGCAATTGGATGCACCATTAATGAAATTAGTCCGCAATTATGCCAAAATGTTATTGACAATTTCGTCAAAAGAGTGAATTATGCCAACATATTATTCAAAATTTCGTTTGCAAACAGGGACAAGGCAGCCATTTATCGGATATTGTCCACACATAACTTCCATGTTTGTACCTTACATTAAGGCGTTACCCCCACTTGTAGCGCAAAAAAAGGCCTTTTTCATGAATTTTTTAAAATAAAACTACACAAGTTTTTTTAACGATCAATATACCATCTTAAAGAACACATCTTAAAGAACTTTCAGTAATTTTTTTATTGAAAAATATTACATTGTTTAGTGGCAAATGGCCGTCAATGAAATAATGTTTTTATATACACGGTTTGCGGTGACCAACATTGCGGCGAAGTGGATCATCTGAAAAAAAAATGCGGATGGATTTAGTCAAATATAAGTATAAACTAGTCTTTAATTGAAGAATTTTAAAAAATATTCATTTTTCACAAAATGGCGGAAAGTCAAAGTTATGGTTCGATTTTAATGAAAAAAAACGGCCATTTTTTGGCTATAAAACGGCCATTTTTTTCGAAAAAAAAAATCGAACGATCAAAGACTACATTTTTATGTATTAAATAAGCCTGCAAAATTTCAAGAAGATCGGTTCATTAGTGTTCGAGTAATCTTGGTCACCGACTTCAGAAATGCCATTTTGAGAAAAACGCGTTTAAAGTTTCTCTCTCAACGCTCTTTCAACGCGGATTCTTCTCTTTCAACGCTCATATCTCAGTCAATTTTGTTCGGATCGACTTGAAATTTTCAGGACATATTCTCAGATACTTATACTTCAAAAAAATGCAATAAAAAAAATCGATTTTTTCAAAATCGCAAATGGGGATAATCTCTTAAAATAAAAACATTCGTACTTTTTAAATAAATAATACGTTTTATTAATAAATAAAAATGTCAGGACATTTTGAGACACCCTATATTTCTCTTTACACTCTCTCTCTCTCTCTCTCTCTCTCTCTCTCTCTCTCTCGTTCTCTTCCTCTTGTGAACAAACCACAAAAGGGAAATGCACAATTTTCTCGTGCGTTTAACGCATCCCGTGACTTTTGCAAATTTTACGATCAAAATCCTTTCTAACGTTTCTCCATCTTAGCCATGAGTCACGGGGTGTACGCAGTCACGCTACTATATAATATTGCTCGTATATCTGCGAGAGGAAAGGTGAGACGAGGAGCGATTAATTTCCATCCTCGCACAGTCGAGAGCTCGCCAGCTTAGGAAGAAACTCTACGACCGCGTATCCGAGCTTTTCTGACGACGAAAAGAAACGATGCAGCAGTTTCTTCGACATGAATCTCAAGCTGGACAAAATTTCATTACGCAAACGTGAAAAGAAAGGAGACAATTATTTTCATCCTGACACACATTGATCTGACGATCGTTGAATCTTTTGCTATGCATACATGGCCATTGAGATATTGTCACACCCATGAATCGATCCAACTAAATATCCGGACGGGTCGTCGAAAGTGCTTGAAAAAAATCCCACGATTTTTCTGTCATGCCAAGGACCTCGTCGTCTTGCGGTGCTGGAGAACGCTGAACGAGAATAAGGAAATAATACCAGAACGACAAACGCTTAGGTCACCCAACCGAGATGCGCGCGTTTGAGCTTAAGGGGTTATGCCTAGTTGTAAAAGTCGAAAAATGACTTGTTTGAAAACCGATATATTTTGACAATATATCATCTTGTGAATGTTCCCTGAAAATTTTAAGGTGTTCGGATCAAAATTGACAGATTTATAAATTCCTAATTTTTCTCGATGTAAAAATATAGTATTTGATCGACGGATTTTTTTTTTCGATTTGATGAACGAAAAATGGCCATTTTTGAACGCAAAATTCAAGACTCACTTTGAACACGCGTAATTTTTTTACATTGATATTTCGGCAATTGCTTCGATTAAGGCCTTAGGCTACTCTAAAGGCCGAAAAAATAGGCTTTTTGGGGATTTTTTTCTCAGAAAAACTACAAAGTAAATCGAGATTACAAAAAAGGGTGTTTATCATACATATCAGTGACTGTATACAATAATTTTTTTGAAGCGATTCATTTCAAAATGGCGGCTGTGCAACGTTCATCTCAAAACTGCATTTTTTATGTTGCCCTGAAACATAACTCAGACAATTTTCAAACGATTCACTTGAAATGTTGAATATATCTTGAAATTGTACATTGTCTATGGAAATACGTAGGATTTTTATTTTATATTGCATAGTTCATTTGTTATTAACAATTATCTGACGATTTCGTCAGATAATTATCTACGAATTTACGAAATCGTCAGATAATTGTTAATAATAAATTAACTATGCAATATAAAAAAAACCCTACGTACTTCCATAGACAATGTATTTTTCAAGATATATTCAACATTTCAAGTGAATCGGTCGAAAATTGTCTGAGTTATGTTTCCGGCCAACTTAAAAAATGCAGTTTTGAGATAAACGCTGCACAGCCGCCATTTTGAAATTAATCGCTTCGAAAAAAATATTGTATACAGTCACTGATATGTATGATAAACACCCTCTTTGTAATATCGATTTATTTTGTAGTTCTTCTGAAAAAAAATTCTCAAAAAGCCTATTTTTTCGGCCTCTAGAGTGGCCTAACCCCTTAATCGTAGGATAAGTTAATATATCAACGAAATCTGTTTGACGTTTTTATATTAGATAACCTGGTTCAGATGGGCTCACTGCGAAATATATTTTCGAGAGGTGCTTCTATATAATTGAATACTTTTACACCAAAAAAAATAACGAGCGTGTTTCAGCTTTACTTTTTCAAATACCCAATTTTTGCAGAAATGCATCATCACGATTCTGTAAAAAAAAAGAATCCCAAAAATGATCTGTTTTCGACTGTTACAACTAGGCATAACCCGTTAAAATCTCAGAGCACACATCGTGCATGTGTGCACACACGAACGATGGCGCACACATTCTCGAGGGTTACGTTCACCGCCAGGGCAACATGGCGAGCGATTGCGCCTCGTTGCAGACCCGCGCTCTTTTTTTTTCATCGCTGACGACGCTGAAAATTTATCACTCTCGGGAATTCAAGTCCCGCGTCGTATCTTACCAAACGATTTCCCCAACGCATATAACGAGGAGGGACTTCTGATATTTTCTCTATTTCGATCGACGACCCGGCCAATCAGGAATAATCATCCGCGACGCCTACAATAATCTCTGCTCTTCTCACTTGTTACATAGGCCCGTGAATAAAAGTAGGGTAGAGCCGCATCAAGTAGGGTAGAGCCACCAAAGAGTGCGCACTCCCAAAGAGTACGCAGTGCTTTTAATTATTTAATTTTTTCTTGCGTTGGCAACACCCCCTGATCTGTCAGTGGCATATGTCATGTCAAGGTGTTGGACAACAACTCGCTTCGTTAAGGCATTTATTTCAAATTTTATGACTAACAATAGAGTTTCAATGTGTTTGATCTTTTTTTTTCAACAATTTTAAACACGTTTTGTAAGGTTTGCGATTAATTTGCACCCAGCGAATGTTATTATAGTTGAAATTTGTGATCCAAATTTTATTTTTATCGAGAGGCCATGTCGCCGTTTTGATTGCTTACGAAAATTATAGTGGCCATAGACTAAAACCGCTATTCCTTACCACTACTCCGCTCTCATGCCCACTCTTAGCTTCTATGAAAGGTTCTCACCGCGCACTCTTTGCCACACAGCACCCTAATCGCTCCGCACTCCGCACTTTAGACGCTGGAAAAAGGGATTTTCATTAATTTTTTTTTATAGGTTTATATTATAGATATTTATATAAAAGTTGCTACACTTAATAAATACACTTTTGAAATACATGTTTAAAAAAATGTATTTATTCGTGTCACCATTTATAGACGAAAATTGTAGTTAAAAGAATATCCTAAAAAAATTGTAGTATTGATATGCGCTATAGCGCATATCATACGATTTTTTATATATGCAAAAATAAAAAAATGGCGGACATTCTTCGAAAAAACAAAAAAAAAACGTTTTTGATTCACCGTTTTTGGCACAAAAAAGTAAATATCACAATTTGAAAAAATCCTTGATATGTGCTATAGCTATAGTTGTAAAGAATATGTGGTTAAAATTTCATAAGGATCGGTTCAGTAGTTTCGAAGATTTTATAAACAAGCCGTCGAAAAACGTTGTTTCGAGAAAAACGCGTTTAAAGTTTGTTTGGGTTATATAAATACATTTAAAAAAAAATGTTTAGTGTATTTCGAAACTGTATTTATTACGTGTAACAACTTTTATAACTAAAATGTGATTGTTTTTAGTTTTTGTCACAGAAGAAAGAATCAAACTAGATTAAATAACTAGAACTAGGGACACAAAGAACTATAACTAAATCTCAAATATAACTATTTTTAGTTTTTGTCACGGAGGAAAGAATAGTTGTGACAAAAACTGAATGGAACTAGAACTAGTATCATCACGACGAAAACTAAATGGAACTAGAACTAGCCACTAATATGATTGTTTTTAGTTTTTGTCACAGAGGAAAGAATCGTTTGTGACAAAAACTAAAAACAATCATATTTTAGATTAAAGAGCTAAAAACAATCAAAGTGTATTTATTACGTCTAACAACTTTTATAACAATTTCTATAATATCAACCTATCAAAAAAATGCATGAAAATAGCCTTTTTTAGCGTCTAAAGTGAGAAGACCCCTTAAGCCTTTTTGGAATATTTTTCAAGATTTTTAATATTTAAGATTGTTACTTAAGATTTATATTTCAAATAATGTTCCTCAATGACCGAAGCTTAATTTAAATAAGCAAAGTGTATTATGAAAATTGATATTTCTAGAAATAAAAGTTTATAAAGTGCGTACTCTTTGCTGATTTTACCCTGACGAGAAATAAAGTGGATCGATCGAACCACCGTAAGGACGAGGACGGAGACGGCTTGACGATACGTCGACGAGTCGCTCTCTGTGACTGATCCGAATGAGAACCGACAACGAAAATTGTGCTCGAAGGAGCCCAACGCACGCATAGCTCGGGCTAATCCGGAATACATTATAAAATAAAAGTCGATGGAACTCCCGCGGGCCTGCGTTTCGCTCACGAACGCGAAAGGGCTCTATTCCAGCTCACGACACATCGGCATCGTTACCTCGCTTCCTCACGGATATTCTTGCACGTTTCGCATGTCCCTCTGGCGATAATGCACTCGTAGCGAAATATGCCCGGTGTGCGTTGCAGAAGCGTTGGAAGTGGCAACGAGAAATGGCTCGGAACACACGCGGAAAGTAAAACTGCCGTCATATGGAAGAAAGCGGCATCTACAAAAAAAAAGAAAATGCATTTTACGTACCGTTGGAATCAGCACAAAATTTCCCATCCTTCTGTATAGTAGAACACATTTACGATTTTTATGTAGATGCCGCCTTCTTCCTCATGACGGCAGACGGTTTTTAGGATCTTGCGCGAAGATTTTGTGACTGAGAAAAATATGATTTTCGATGGTTTTTCAAATCAATGTCGAAAAAAAAATATAGCGTGTTTTTTTGACGAGTTGTACGTGCCAGAAACAATTAATATTCTGAAGGAAAAAATTCAAATTCCATGTTGAGTACAGCAGAAAGAAGATAATTAAATTGCGAAAAAAACGATCAAATTATCTATTACGGATTTTAAAGGCGATAATAGAATTTTATTCGATGAAAATGAAGTTTTTTAAGGGATGTTTCGTGTTCGGGATTTAATTAACTTCATTCTGCTGAATTCAAAATGGAATTGTGTTTTTTTTCGCAATGCTCCATTTATGGCAAATACTTCTCACCACAAAAATAGGCTACATTTTTTTCGAACTGCATTTGAAGAACCATTAAATATCGTATTTTTCTCAGTTGCGAAATCTCCGCGCCAGACCCTTAACCCTACGTTGACACACTGGGTCATTTTGACCCGGATAAATTTTTAATAAAATACTTTCCCTAAATTAAAAGTTTTCAATGATTTTTTACAACATTTCAATTTCACACTTTCTGAATTTCAATTATGCAGACGGATTGAGAAATGTTCGAAGTGTATCCCTGATTTAAAAAAATTAAAACCGACCGAGGGGTTGTTAATGGCAGGTGGATGAAGTACTATCCGGGTCAAATTGACCCAGTGTGTCAAAATTGTGGCCAAATATAAGCCTGTCAAACGAAAGGTTAAGGGTTAGGAGAGGAAAAAAGGCCGTTTTCCGAATTTTTGTTGTCTACAATATTATTTATTTGGGATTTGAAAAAGGAAGGTTTTAAAAAAACACTGAACTCAGTTCGTGTAAATTGTTATTTTAAACATTAAAAATTAACACCGTTATTGAGATATAATAGAGCCTACATAAAAAATGTGGTCTAACGGCCGAATCGATAACCTGACAAATGATAGTCTGGCAAATCAAATAAAAAAGTTTTATAACCTATATAAATGTAGTTTTCGCCATACGTAGACGTTTATCGAAAGAAAAAATTCACGAAATGGCGGGTGGTAAAAAGAAGTATAATTTCAGCGAAATGTTTACTTCTATTCGGGGCCTAAAAAATACTAAATTTCAAACGACAAAAAAATTTTGGATTTTCGTATCCTTGGTATTAAATCGTCTGTAACTTGGTCAATTTTCAGTATTTCAACTTGAACATTTCTTCACATATTCTTAAATATATGTATACTTAAAGAAAATACAAAAAACATCGATTTTGATTAAATGTCATTAAATTTATCTAAAGATTGCCAAGGATTGCCCTGTCCGTAAAATCCACGATAAGTTTGAAAATAATGTTGAGGACTTTCACGAACGTGCGATGATAGTCAACATTGCACAGATACAACGGGTTCGAAATATCTTTTCCCCATATATGGCTAGGTACACATAGCTATACATATATATATATATATATATAGTCACCTCTGCGATCTGCAAAAGTGTAATACGACACGTGAAATCGCTTCCACGTATAATGTTACCAGGAATTAGAGAATATAGAAAAATAATCGACCGCAAGGTGTACGCTATCAGTACATAGCGTATATCTGTACACACAAGATCTCAAATCCTTTGAAATATTCGATCAAGACTCCTGGCCTCTGTGCTCCTTTTACCTTGTGAGGTACACACACGCAATCGATGCGGATGCTTTTCGAAGAGAGCGAGATCCAATGGCTACAAAGATGGCACAGAAAACAAATTCATCCTGCCATTTTTACCGATCAATTATTAACTGTTAATTGAAAATTCTTGTCGTCGATATAGTCGTTGACCGGTGAGCAGTTGCGATCACTGTTGAATCCGTCCTATCTGTGAGTGCAGTGTTATTATTATTACGAGATAACTCTTCGATCTTTCCATCTACAATTATAAACGACTTGTCCGATCTCTCTATTTTGCCGATAAATTCAATCGATCGTAATTACCAGTGTCATAAAGCTCTCGGCCCATTTGATTTGTGCTTTCTGCCCTCGGGCAGGATCTCTCGTTGTCTATGCACGCTACGTGTGTAGCTATGTGTATGTATATACGTAGATGTATAGATATATACGAGACTTAATATCGGAAGTCTCATATTACGGTTCTCCCTTCAACATCGTGGAAAACGCCGGTCCATCTGTAATGAGACTTGGCACTAGGGTAAAGTCAGGCAAAGAATTTATTATCGTGAGGGAAACGAATGATTTGTTTGTATGAATGCGCATTCACATATCTGTGGTCCTGGGCTATCGTTTTTGCAACTGAAAGACCTGGCAATGCCCGATAATAGGGGGCTGATGGCATACAATTGTATACTTTGTTTTATATTCCCAAAGACTGTAATTAACAGTAAAAATCATCACTACGAAAAATGGGAAACCGTTTAGAAGAAGATTTATTTGATTGGCGAATTATCAGCTTCAATCCATAAGATTTTCATAATTTTTTTTTAGAGCTTCGCTAAATATATTAATAGTCGTCTCTGTATAATTTCAGGGTCGTTTATCGACCTAATTACAGAGAAAATAAATATTAAAATTGGGTATTTTTGTGAAGGAATTCCGAGACGACATACAAAACCCAATTGCCGGTCGCTACAAAAGTGTATATAATAGTGGGAATCCGTCAGATTCTTAAAAATAATCAGATTTACATACTTAACACTTGTAGTAATCCAGTGCCCGCGGAAAAAATTACGCTTATTGACCTAATTTTTGTGTAATATCATGTTTAATCTGAAATTCCGGTATTGGTTTTATTATGACATGCTACGATAAAGAGACGCGACAGCAAGGCAACAGCTGACTGTAGTCCTAACCTCATCTCACTCATTCGAATTTCCACACATATTTCATTTTTAACCGACATATTTCGCCGACACAAATTTTCCACGCTTTTTACCAGTCGTGGCCCGAATACAATGCTTTATATTTCCCACACCTGACATTGTTTCGACAGATCGACGTTGAAAAGCATGGAGGTTAAACTCGCCTGGTTGAGTAAAAAGAGACGGAGATAGAACCAATATTGCCAAATATCAAACCTAGAAATACCGCGCGAATCGTTGGAATAACTATTTTTTCATTTTTCTAATTAAACGTGAACATTAATTTAACCGTTTACACATAGAAAATTTAATTATTACAATTTTTTTGCATATGTTAAAAATATAAATTATACTAGTCTCAAGCATGATCAGTGGTATGACTAGTATGAAGCGATAGGACTACCTCAAGCGTTTTATACTGTTTTAATATAAGATTTACACTTTTTTGACATCCACTTGTTTTGTGCATCTATATATTGCGTTTAGAACATTCAACGTGCAGAATGCGATGGGATTCATCAAGAATTGTATCAGTGGATATCAATGGAGAATGCCGATTAGAATCCCATGTACGAGCGTGACGTTTCAGTATAGGCATCCAATGCGGTGACCCATTGAATCCCTATCAGGAAGTAGGAATAAGCATGGGAATTGAATCCCTGCGACGATTTCTGCACATCATAATCGAAATGTAACTGAATCTCCATCCCACAACTTCGCAATTCATAAATATTCAAATGTATAACTGCTTAATCGTAGAATTGTTCACTTGACATATCAAGTGACCAGAGTTTAATTTAAATTTAAAAAAATAGCCGCTGCTATTTCTCAGCATCGATAATAATTTAAAGGGTTAGGCCACTGTAATGGATATAAAATCATGTGCGAATTTAACAATTTTTTTTCGTCTGAAAAAGTGATTCACTCATAAAATTAATTACATAATTTTAATTAACTACATAATTAATTACATAATTATTACATAATGTCACTCCGCGGCGTGACATTTAGCATCCACAATTGTTGACCTAGAACAAAAAACAAAAATTCTCGTCAATCTACATTAAAATACCTACAGAAGTACGTACGGAATGTAAAAAGATTTTTTTATTCAAAAATTTTTGGTATTTGAATTAAGTTGTAGGTATTTGAATGAATTTTCAGTGAAAAATTTCGCATAAAACTGCTCATAAAATGAAAAGTTTTCGATTAATCAGAAATTCCGTACGTACTTCTCTGCGCAATGCAATTAGGAACATAACTTTTAAATTTGAAGTAAATCGAGTGAAAATTACTGAAGTCATTTGTCACGCCAATTGGAAAAAAGCTGTTCCGAGAAAAACGCGTTTGAAGTTTTAGGTATTATATGGCCATGCCAGAGGTGGGCTTACGTTATACGCTCAATGTCGGTGGAAAAAACGTTCGTACTATAAATCGAATATTAACTTATTCGTACGATGATAAAGCACCGTTTTAGCGAACAAAAAATCGATGTTTTGAAAAATCTACCGTGGCCTTACCCCTTAAACGTGTAGGTGTAATCAAAAATCGAAGTGGAAAACCAATCGCATCTATCGATTAGTTTGCAACTCCCAACGAATCAAGCTCGGTCGTTCATCCTCGTGATCCGAGTGATTCTCGTGCGATCTTCCAACACTCGTAAAAAGTATATTCTTACAATTCAGAGCCTCGATCGTTCGAATGATCGGAGCCTTGACGTACGAACGTCTTCAATGAGCAACGAACACGCGATGGCAAGGGAGAGAGTCTGCGCTGAGTCTCCGATAACTTCGCTCCTCGTATATTCCTCAATAGAAACTAATCCAGCGTCTGATATTAATACGATGGAAGCTCCCGAGGTGATTTTCTCTCCTATCCTAGCGCACGCAAAGTAAATGTTTGTTTGCACTTATTAGAAGGTGAGGTTCCGCGAGGCTGGCACGGTAACGAGGATAGGAAAATTGCAGAAGCTGAGCGCGCGAGACGCGCGATTCAAGTGGAACGTAGATAAACTGTTGGCCGATCAGCGTGGACATGAGAAAAGGGAGAGCTTCGCGAAGAGAAAAGGCCGGTGAAATCACGAGAGAACGCTCGTAATTCGGCGCGAAGAAGCGACGAGGGGCGATTTTCTACGCCTTCTTCACCGAGCATCAATATCTCTTCTTCTTCATCCTCCTCTTCTTGCTCTCCATCGTGGCAGTCCGTCTCTCTTTCCCATGTCCGTACACGCTGTCTCGCCCTCGATACACACTCATTCTCTCGCTGATTCTGCGCTTTCTTCATTCTCACACATGCGTTCCTCGGCCTTTGCCAAAGCTCGGAATTTCAAGAACCGAGAGCTCGCGTTTTTTCTCCCACGGGCGACTCGACCATATGTTCACCTACCCACTTATGTATACACTGAACGAATGTAAAAGTGGAGAAAAAAAAGTATACAAGTGGAAAAAGCAAGTTACAGGTCGTACGTGATTTTTCAATTTGACGGAACTTTTTTTCTTCTACCCAGGGCCTGATTATTTTTTTGCATAGAGTCAAGCACAGGAGACCGGGAAATGTTCATGTTTTTTTTAAAGAGATCATCACAGTGTAACGGGTCCAAAAATAGCTGATTTTCGCGATTTTTTTTCGATGGTTAAAATACGCTGATCAGTCTGATTTTTTTATGTGAAATCAAAACACTCGTAAAGAACAGAATATAAATTTTTAAACGTTTATTTTTTACATTTTTTTTAACGCTACAAGTCTTCGAAAAAAGGAGTCCTTACGGTGTACACGGTTGTGGCCGTAAATATTATATGAAATAAAATTTGTAACAAGATTTTTGATCAGTATGAAAGCCGCTATGTTGCTATGGAGATTTTAAAAACGAAAATTGACAAAATGGCGGGGGTCCGAAAAAAAAGATGAAATTTAGCCTACATTGCCGACAATTTTTCGTTAAAAAAAAATGAAGATTAAAAAAAAAGCTTCCATAGCAAGATAAAGAATGGTGTGAAGGAGGTTGTGTCGATATTGGGGACGGATAGCTTCAAAACTCTTCCTTTGAGAGTGTACACCGTTTTGAAAAACGACATTTCGAGAAAGTCGCTTCACGCAAAAGTCTTTCTTACGCAGTTGGTCGATTCTCTTTTTCTGACAAAGACTGTAACAACCAGAATAATTCGAATTTCGCCCCAAAAATTGAACAGCATGTCAATTACTGTCTATACTATCGGAAAATGCAAAAAACGATTTTTTGAAAATTTTACAGTGATGATCCTTTAAGATAAAATTTTTCCACCATTTTTGAGATATTTTTTATTAATGTTTAAAAATGGTTTGGTTTGGTTGGTTTGTAAAAGGTGGCTTTTTTGTGACAAATCGTTGTACATACATAAGTAATAAACACCTTACTAAACTTAAGCTGTAATTTCGTGGAATTGGTTTGTCATCCAGTGATGAGACTTACCAATTAACTCTTATTGTATTTAGATGTATTCATTTTCTATTAGTGGACGATATTTAGTGTCAGGAATTTATTGCTCCTCCGATATACGTATAGCTATGGAAAAAGGTAAGATAAATTTCTTAGATAAAAACCATAGAATCGGTCTTGGCCTCTGAGGGGTGTGTAGGGAGAATGTGTAGAATTAGTAACGGGATGGGACGGGGGCAGGGGGGTTATGTTATTTATATATTTATTCTAATCTATTCTATTCTATGTAGGCTAATTACGCTATGTACATTTAGGGTGTCTTGGGAATAACGATCACTTTTTTTTCTTCTTCTCTCGTTGGACTTGTGGTCCTAGGCGTGCTCTATTGGCCTCTCTCTGTTGCCATTGTTGTCGGAGTATTTTAAGTCTGGCTCTCCTTCTCAGTTCGTCCATGTGTTTTGCTTCACCCTGAAGCCACCAGAAATGTTTTAAAATGGCAGAGATATGGCGCGGTCTTCTAAATGGGTTACAGTGGATGTTGTAAGACGGCGTGACACGTGGCGCCAGCGGGATTGATCTGAAAAAAAACCACCAAAGATTTTTCTTTCATTAATACTCATTTGCAGAATATGAACCAAGAAAAAGTGCGATATGTTGAAAATCGATTAAATGGCAAGCTTTGAAACAAAACAATTTAATTATCCGAAAGAAATTACTACATTTTGCTATAAAAAAAGACTTTTTTTTTCAATATTCACAAAGTTTAACGGTCATGTTTTAGACAACAAGGATAGAAAGATTTACACCGAATTTCATCAGAATCAGTCGATTAGTTTTTGAGCTATACGTCTCGCCAGTTTTGAAAATGCAGTTTAGAAGACCGTACCATACCTCCGCCATTTTTAAAGATTAACAAATTTTGAAAAAAAAACTTACTCACAGCCAAAAGTAGAAGTAAAAAATCCCCTATGTCTCAAAACGGTGACGAAATCTTGTTTTAAAAAAAAAATCATGAAAATCAAATTTTTCCTCGCCTAAAGATATCCCCCCTCTTAACGAGGCTCCGGGAGTTGATAAGGCTGACGACGTGTCGAAGGGTTCCGCCGTTGTCTCTTTCTCTTCTTTATGGCCGAAGGTAAGGATGTAGGTTGGCATACGGTGATGTCGTAAAGCCTGAAAGGTGCGAAGAGAAAAGGACCAAAGGGTGATCTCGATACGAGGACTGCCCTCGCTGTACGGCATTATCATTATTGCCCGATGAGGATCCATTATCGACCGACCAACATCGAATCGCGATCTCAATCGCGCAAACACGATCGAGTCACACCTCTGCAGCCTTGATAGACGCATCCTTTTTTTTACTCATTTTAATCGAATTTTTCTCTCTTGGGCTTCTCCAATCTTCGATTCTCATTGTTCGTACTCGTATTGGTGCGCACCTTGCGATCGGAGGAGAGACGCCAAAGAATCGAATGAATGGTGTGTTACGAGGCTTGCTTTACTCTACTTTATAGCGTGCTTTACGCTATGTGCCTTCCACCTATGTATACATGTATACTCGACAAGATCGTAAAGTTCGCACGTTGGACATGGTCAAAGGGTGTCTTTACAATCGTGGACGAGCTTTGAGTCTTAGGATTTTACAACGCTCTCCGAGCAAACCGAACGTTATGTGTACGAGGGGGAAAAAAACGAGAGCACCCGAGAGAGAGAAGGGTTGGGGAGACTCTAGTGCTACGATGAACGGGGCGAGAAGATGAATGAAGAACGACTGGACAGGCAGGCTGTTCCCGATAGTCGTTTCAGTTTAAAGTATCTACGAAAGGCTCTTTTCTACTTGACGTGCGTTATACCATTGCAATCTACACGCAGAAACATAAATACAACATTTTTATCCTTTGAAGAACGCCTCGGCCAAACTTTTCCAATCACCAGGCGCCTGACCACTGAGCAAACGACCAGGCCATTGCCCGCTGAGCAAGCGAGCGTTTGATATTTATAAACCGCGTAAAAAATTATACGTGCTTTCAAACGATCTTCAATAATCAGGATGTTGAAGTTAACACTGAATTTTTTGTGCCTTAATGTTTTTTTTTTGCATTACGGCTACGAAAATCATTCGAACTATTTTTGGCATCCTTACCATCTACACGCAGAAACATAAATCCAACATTTTTATCCTTTGACGATCGCCTCGGCCAAACTTGCCCAATTGCCAGGCGCCTGACCACTGAGCAAACGACCAGACCACTGACCACTGAGCAAGCAAGTGTTTGGTATTTATAAACTGTGTAAAACATTGTACGTGCTCTCAAACGGTCTTCAATAATCAGGATGTTGAAATTAACACTGAGTTTTTTTGCCTTAATGTTTTTTTGCATCACGGCTACGAAAATCACTCGAACTATTTTTGGAATACTTGCAATTTACACGCAGAAACATAAATCCAACATTTTTATCCTTTGAAAATCGCCCCGGCCAAACTTGTCCAATTGCCAGGCGCCTGACCACTGAGCAAACGACCAGACCACTGACCACTGAGCAAGCGAGCGTTTGATATTTATAAACCGTGTAAAAAATTGTACGTGCTCTCAAGCGATCTTCAGTAATCAGGATGTTGAAATTAACACTGAATTTTTTGCCTTAATGTTTTTTTTTTGCATCACGGCTACGAAAATCACTCGAACGATTTTTGGAATACTTGTAATCTACACGCAGAAACATAAATTCAACATTTTTATCCTCTGAAGATCGCCCCGGCCAAACTTTTCCAATCGCCAGGCGCCTGACCACTGAGCAAACGACCACACCACTCATTACTGAGCAAGCGAGCGTTTGATATTTATAAACCGTGTAAAAAAGCATACGTGCTCTCAAACGTTCTTCTATAAACAAGGTTTTGAAGTTAGCACTATATTTTTCGCCTAAATGTTTGTTTTTTCGGTATCAGGACTACGAAAATCACTCGAACTATTTTTGGCATCCTTGAGGGGAGGTTATCGTCGAGGGGCACGAAAAATGCATGAACTTCGGGAATTTTTTTGTATATAAAATAAACACTTTTTTAAATGGGTTTCAACGTATTTTATTCTTCTACCAATGGAGAGTAAATTGCAATTTTATTTATAAAAATAAATCCAAAACGGCGGTTCAAGCTCCCGTCGAATAGAGTCATGCACAGCCTGTTTTAGTATTTGCGAAGCGCTCCACAGCCTTGCCAGTTCATTTGGAACAAAAACGCGTTAACAATTATTAATCTAGGCTACATTTGAGGGGCCTTATCTTTTTTGTTTTCTGAAAAATCCCTGGATAACAAAATGGGAGCTGTGTGAAAAAAAAAACAATTTTTAGCCCGTTTTTTTGTTCCACGGACGATAAGAATATTTCTAAATCAATTTTTGACAAAAATCTCTTCCTGATGGCCCCGAAAATAGAATTTCCTTTTAATTGCGCAGAGATTCATGTGAATCGGTTTATCCATTAAAGTGTAATGTTATAAAAAATTGCATTCAATGATTGTTTTTGACAACCCAAACAAACAAACCCACGTGTTCTAAACACTTTAAGGATGCAAATGATGTAAAAAAGTATATAATTATTCATCGTCATGAACCATGAACAGTAACCTGCCCTTGAGAGAGATTCGCATACAACGAAAAAAAATCGTTTTCAATAAAGATAGAGAAATAAAAAATAAATAAAAATTGTATATAATCGACGATTTTGGAACTTTTCACTTCCGTTCTATCTCCACATTTGCGATTTTTTTAAACATGTGAATTATTCATACGACACGTGAATTTGAGTATAAGTGGTAACGACAAGGAATGGAGAAAAAATGCTACTGGGAGAAAAAGAATGATCGAATTAATAATTGACAGGTGTTGTAATTGAATGTTTTTCGTCCCTCGAGGTCTATCATTCGCTCGGTATACAACGCTTTAAAACCTGAAATGCATTTCGAATGCAGATTGAGAGTCGAGACGCGATGATGGATGTTTCCGTGGCCCCTGGGCTTCACACACACATTATATTCTTCTCATCACCTTTACCTCCCCCTCGACGCTTATTGCCTATATATGCCCATAAATATATGGCTTAATGACGGGGCTTGGCCGAGGTGTTAACGGCGTTTTCAACGCTCGTTAACGTGTGCTCTCCTCCTTGAGCTGCGCACACCACCGAATCCAAATTAACCTTGTCTCACCGTCCACTTCAACCCCGTTTACCCTCTTCTGAGAGATCAACAGACTTCTGGTTTTACAATCACTTCTAGACCCTTTCGTTCGTACTTTAAGGCAGGACACCACGGTGACGAGCTGAAAAATGGTCCTCTCTTTCGATTTTTTTCTGTGTCCTACATTATTTATTTGGAATTTGCAAAAAAGGTATGTTATTGAGCATACATTGAACTTAATTCGTGTAAATTCCTATTGAATTTTTTTTAAACTAACAACGTTATTGAGGTTTAATAAAGAATTTGTATAAAAATTGTGGTTCAACGGTCGGATCGATAATTTGACAATGATTGGTCCGAATAATAAAAACAAAAAGGTTTTATATTCTATATAAATATAGTTCTCGTTGTATGTAGCCGTTTTTTTAATGAAAAAAATTTTATGAAAATTTTATGAAAAAAAAGTACAATTTTGGCGAGATTTTTACTTACATATGGGGGCTTAAAAATACTATTTGAATAAAAACGGCTCCGTACAACGATAGCTCCTGCAATTACGGGAATTCTGGTTTTTACAAGCTTTTATTTAACTTGACTTTCTGTGAGATGAAAAATGGAAAATCGATATTTCACCCACTTCCCGACTACTTAATGCTCTGAAATTTTAGAAACATGGCTCTAAAAGGTGACAATGCATGATTCAACTTTTAAAAAAATATCCATAAAATGTTCGACTTTTCATGTAAAATTAGCGATATCTAATCATCCATATAAAATTACACTAACACATACAAACAAATTCGTAGCCGACTGCGTTTGTATGTGAAAAGTTTAATGCAGCAATTAGTCGTAAGTTAAATCCCAATTACAGTCTTTGTTATTTTTTACAAGCATTCCATGTTCCTAACGTAAATACTCTTAAAATAGTAAACTACTGGTAACAACTAACTAGTAAAATCATTTAAAGACTGCAAAGTAGAAAACAATTTAAACGTAAAATAAAAATATTTAAAAAAAAAACAATTTAATGTACTATAAAGTAAAAAATATTTTTTTTACCAAGTCACTTATATGTGACTATAAATAAAAGCTTGGGGTGCTCAAAATTTAGACATATAATCTTCAACTTCCATGAATCCGTTAACATATCAACTGTATTTAAATTACTGTAAAACAACCTTAGATTTCGTAAATGAAAATCTTGAAACAGAGTATAAACGTGTGATTATAATTTTTTCTCTAATTACTATTGTGCCAAATTAAATGGCGTTAATGAAATTGCATTAATCAAATTTATAAAAAATATAAAAAGTTGAACGCCCCAATCTTTTATTAATAGTCACATATCGGTGACTTGGTAAAAAAATTATTCTCTACTTTTTAGTACACTAAATATATGCTTGTTTTTAAAAATATTTTTTACATATAAATGTTTAAATTGAAAATCGGACAATTATAGCAAGAGTTATGATTCCGACCAGAATCATCGCGGAGAAAAGCCCGATTGAAAGTTTGAGTATACGTAAATCGTTGCGCTACCTGCTGTCACGAAATCATCTATAACTTAGTCACCTTTTAAAATGTTGACTTGAAAATTTTTCACACATTCTTGAATACGTATATTTTGGGGAAAAGCTAAAAAAATAGATTTTTTAACCATCACAGTGATGTCCCTTAAATCTTAAGGCGGGCTATACATTTAGACAGGAAAAAATAAGCAATATTGAGGGATTTTTCAACTAAGAAATAATTATTCTACAATTATCAAACTTTAGGTATACTTTAATAGTATATTTAAGTATACAATACCAGTCCTTTAAAGTAATTCATCATCAGAATGACGAAGCTGTGGCAGAGTGTTAAAGCAAGGTTGCCGCGTGAGTTGCGATTTTTTAACCATCACAGTGATGTCCCTTAAATCTTAAGGCGGGCTATACATTTAGACAGGAAAAAATAAGCAATATTGAGGGATTTTTCAACTAAGAAATAATTATTCTACAATTATCAAACTTTAGGTATACTTTAATAGTATATTTAAGTATACAATACCAGTCGTTTAAAGTAATTCATCATCAGAATGACGAAGCTGTGGCAGAGTGTTAAAGCAAGGTTGCCGCGTGAGTTGCGAATCGGCGTGCAGTCTAGCTTCCCGTAGACTTTGGTTTGCAAAAAAGTTCGAACATTTTTTCAGTGAGAACATGTATAGTTTCTATGTGACGGTAAGAAGACGGCGTAGAAAATGCAAATTTCAGAAAATAGCACGCATTTACAAAAAAAAAATCAACATTTCACGCGCCATTTCTGTAAAATGTGGATTAAAAAAGTAGTTTTTTTCCTATTGTGTCAAAAACAATTCTCGTCAAGGAGAAGTTACCAATATTATCAAAATTTCTACCAAGTTTCAACTCAATCGGCTTAAGGCCTTAGTCCACAAAAACGGATATAAAATCATGTGCGAATCTGACCATTTTTTTTCATATGAAATAGTGACTCACTCATAAAATTAACCCTCAAAGTGTGAAGGGGTTTTTGGCACTACCAAGCACACAATTGTTGATGAAAAAATCTGTAAAAATTCATGGTTCATCCTTAGGATGTCCTTTCGAAGTACGAACAAGAATTTTTCGGATATTGTTATTTTTAATATATTTTTTTTAACCAAATATAAAGCAATGCGCGGAAAAAACACTATAACAGTAATTTGGGCCCGGACACATTCGACCCCCCTTCACACTTTGAGGGTTAATTACACATCTATTATGAATAGATCACTACTTAGTATGAATATCAAGCTGTTAGAAAATATATATGTTTTTTTTTTCCATGTACAAAATGGCCGACTACTAATATTTTATTTTGTTATCTTTTTTTTAGGCGCTCCGCGGCGTGACATTTGGCATCCACAATTTTTTTACCTAGAACAAAAAACAAAAATTCTCGTCAATTTACATTAGAATACCTAGAGAAGTACGTACGGAATTAAAAAAATATTGTTTTATTCAAAAATTGTAGGTATTTGAACTTAAAAAAAGAATTTTCAGTGAAAAATTTCGTTATAACTGCTCATAAACTACTCATAAAATGAAAAGTTTTCAATTAATCAGAAATTCCGTAAGTACTTCTCTGCGAAATGCAATTAGGAACAGAACTTTGAAATTTGAAGTAAATCGAGTGAAAATTGTTGAAGTTATTTGTCACGCCAATTGGAAAAAAGCTGTTTCGAGAAGTTTCGAACAGTCGGCCATTTTGTACATCGAAGAAAAAAATAAATTTTCTAACAGCTTGATATTCATACTAAATAGATGTCTAATTAATTTTATGAGTGAATCACTTTTTCATACGAAAAAAAAATGTTTAATTCGCACATGATTTTAGATCCGTTACTGTGGCCTAAGGCCTTAATACTTCTCGAATAATTCTGCACGCCAATTTCGATAATGCAGTTTTGAGAAAAACGCGTTTGAAGTTCACGCCCGCTACGAATGCGAGCGGTGAGGCACAGCGTTGACGGGCTGTAACGTTTAAAGTTTTTCGAATTTCGCTTTGAAAGTTTAGAAAAATATTCTACATATATATAAAAAAGAAATCGCTTTTTTGATCGTTGTAAATGTATATCTCGTCTCAAATGATCGATGTGACGCTTGGAAAAGTTGAATTAATAGAGCGAAATAATATAGTCATCGGATTAGCTATGGCAGTCGTGACCGGGACGTTCTCGCCGGAGTTGCAAATGTAATTGCTAAATCTTGTAAAAGTGATCGGACTTCGAGTTTCCGCAGCTGTCAAACGATCAAGCGCTTTGAGTTGTGCGTTAATGACACATTACAAGTAATTCCAACGTTTCCTCAGTGCCAACAGCTTTCGTGACATTTCTGCAGTTGCGAATGTAATAATTTCATCGAAATTCTTAGTTCTAGATCGAGTACATACATAATTGCAGTTACAAAGTTGCTGCGTCAATATATGTATACGTATGTACGAACGAAGAGTCGTGATGGCTTCTCAACGGCTGGTATCAATAACGAATCCATATATACGTATACGTGTATATGCACCTGCGAGTAAACTATTTTTGATCGAGGTCTCTTATGTCGCGCTCGAACGAACCGAGACACGTAATGCAATTTAGAGAATCGCGCATCCCGGCAATCACGAGCTCTCGCTCCTCGAGTTAAACGAGAAGCCGATCTCGATAACGATGATGAAGATAATGAGAATAAACTATAATCGCCGTACGGTTGAACTATAAGCCGTTCCATCGCGTATACGAGAGCCTCTCTGTGTATTACGACACGCCCTTATTACCTCGATAAGTGTAGACGTCGTCTCTCTAAAAAAAAAAACGTAAAAAATAAAAATAGAAACCAACGCACGGGGAATCCTGTCGGAAAGTTCAATTGACAAATTATTTCTTTATCAATTGCCGTATATCGTCGTCCAGGGAGTCCCTGCCTGGAAATTAAAGCATATCGACGAAGTATCATCGACTCATCGAATCGCTTATTTCGCCGTATAAATGTGCTAACGAACGTTGGTTTTATTCCGAGGAATGAATATGAAAATTAATTAGCAATAAACGCACATTGTTATTCTGAATTCGCAAATAACAAACAATTATTTCCGGGTTTTCTATCGGGAATGTAGCATAATTTTTCGCTGCACGTTGTTAATTTCAGGGGGAAAACCACTGTGACGCGACGAAAAAGGTCGTTTTCGGACTTTTTTTGTCTACTGGATTATTTACTTGGGATTTGGAAAAAACATTATATTATTAAACATACATTGAACTTATTTCGTGTAAATTTATATTCGAGAAAATAAAAAATTAACAACGTTATCGAGGTATAATTGAGGCTCTGTATAAAAAATGTGGTCCAATGGCCAGATCGATAACTTGACAATGGTTGGTCTGACAAATAAAAATAAAATTGTTTTATAATCTATATACATTTATATAGATTACAACATTTTTCTCGTTGCACGTAGCCGTTTTTCCACCAAAATTTACAGCATAACGAGTGTTTTAAAAAAAAGTATGATTTTAGCGAAATTTTTACTTATATTCAGACTTTTAAAAAATACTAACTTTAAAAAAACAACTATAGTTACTGAAATTACAGATTTTTTTGTTAACTGAAAATCGAACAATTATAGCTATAGTTATGATTCTGGCCAGGTCGAGAAAAACAGATTGAAAATTTGAGTATGCATAAATTGTTGCGCCACCTGCTCTCACTAAATCGCCTATAACCTGGTCAATTTTCAATACTTTAACTGGAATTTTTTTCACATATATTCGAATATGTATACTTTGAGAAAATACGAAAAAAACATTTATTTTTTATTCATCACAGTGGTGTCCAATCTTAAAAGTAGTTCCAGCGTTCTTAAAAAAATGATAATGCTCATTAGGGCAAAGGATTAACGGGAAACGTGCAACTATGCCAAGATGACGACTGCGTGTACTATATTCCCTCGACCTGGGTGGTAATAAAGTGAGGGCGAGCTGTCTCTCGTGATTTTTTTTTTATTATTTCAAAGTATATCTCGCTCCGTTTCATTGGCTCGAATCCACACACTAGATCCTGAATCTGCGGCTAGAGCTCGAATATGCCGTGGGGTTTTACGCTGTCTCTCGTAGATTTATACGTGCCGCGGTTGGGCTCGCAAGCTGTGGTTATACTTTCCCGATGCGGTGGTGTGCTGGATGGTCGGTCGCAAACCAACGACCATCCATGGAATATTTCTTTATAAATATATATATATATATATATATATATATATATATATATATATATATATATATATATATGTATATAGCTGCTTTTATATATATATAAAATTGATATATATGAGGCGTTCCATTCTAATACGAATGGCTGATGAATCCATCACACATATTTGGCTCTTCTCCCAAAAGTAACACGGAAATTTCAGTACGAAGCATTTGCATAGATACGTGGACTAGTAGTTAAGGACGATCAAAAGATTCACGAATTAATGCTACAGGACACGGATGTCTTTAGACGTAGATATATCCACACAAGATCAACTTCGAAGTTTTGGCAATCACTACATCGTTTGCGAAAAATATAGATATTAAAATCTTACCCATTTAGCTCAGTTTTTTGTGGAAAATCGTAAATTGTCCTAGGGTTTGGACGTCAATGCAGCTGATATGTTTGCAAACAATATTAAGTCGGCATTGTTGTCTGGACTGCTGTTATGAAGGCGATTTTTAGGGTGAAATAACTAAAAAAGGAAATACACTAGTTTGTTGATCCTTCAAGGATATGTACAAATGAAATATAGAAAAAATGTATTTAGTGAAAAATCGTAAAGAGCGCTCGAATTTAAACGTCAATGCAGCTGATATGGTTGCAAGAAATGTTAAGGCAATATTGTTGTCTGGACAGCTGTTTCGAAGGCGATTTTTGGGATGAAATAACTGAGAAAATAAATACACAAATTTATTGATCCTTCAAGAATGTGTAGAAATAAAAAATAAAAAAGAATGTATTATCCTGTACTTTTGTAAGTTTGTTTACAACAGTATGCCGACAATGCCCCCAACTGGCGACCAGTATTGTGGACGTTTCACGAATCCGAGAAAAAACCGAACATACTCTTAATCTCTCACTCTTAATGTTGTAATGTTTGGTGCCAGATTTGGCAAAAACCAAAATCTAAAATGACGGTATGCTAACGTTTGATTATCAATTTTTTCCTATTTTTTGACGATTCTACGAGTTATATGGAGAAAAAAAAAATTTCGACTCAATTCTGCTATCAACGGTGAAAAACAGACCGCGCTCCTCAAGCGTACTCCTTATAATTTGTATAAATTGGCTAATTTTTTATCACCAAACAGTTGTCACATACGCATGTGAATACGTATACCTTTCTGAATACGTATTCAGAACGGTTTGTAGAATAAAAAAGTTGAAATTAAAATAAAAATTACCTTCTAGACAACAATACTGCCTTAAGGCGGGAGCCTGAATTAGAAGGTCCGAAAAATCGTTTATTTTTTTTTAATTGCTTATATCGATAGATAAACTATCCAAGAATATATTTACAAAATGGCAGAGGCCAATTGTAAATAATTCCGAAGATACAATGCCAAAAGCAGAGAAGCGATCGATATTTGATATTGATATTCCCTCCTATTGGAAACCTTAATTAAATCACGTTTTCTCCTGTTTTCTTTTTCACGATTTTTCCAAATCGGCGGGCGTGATAGCAAAAAAACTAAACGACCTATTGAATCAAACCAAAGTTTATTTTATTCAGTATGAAAATCTCCTCTAAGTGAATTAGAAAAGTCGTTGAAAAATTATTTTAAAATCATTTTTATAGCACATTGAAGTGTTTTTTAACACATTTTTTTTCAAACCTGAGAAAAGTTGTAATTGCACGATTTCTTCAGTTTTTTCTTTATTCACCCAGAAGAAAAATATATGACAATTGAACATTTTTATTGGAATAGGCTGATAAATCTGCAGTCATTTATTGTTTCATGTTGAATTTTTTTTATACATTTCAAATATCCATGAAAAAATACTTCAATGTTTACTGGGCTCACTTGTTTTTTCCCTTCGAAAAAAATTCCCGAAAAAACGCTTTTTGGACCTACTAATTCAGGCTCCCGCCTTAACTGCGACTAAGCTGCCTAGTTAATTGTTTTCCTTGCAAACAATTTGGCGGATCCTATGGAAGCTTCGATGTAAAAAATTATCAACACGCAATGTTTGGGCAAGACCGGAGAATTCTTATATTTTGAATTTCCAAATTCCATCACCCTCGGTTCCTTCACTCGTACTTTTTCCATGAGGGGCCGAAACTGAAGGCGTAGCTTTTGGGAGAGTAGGCAAAAATTGACGCAAAAATGACCCCAAGGATGTAAAAATGGTCCCTTCAATGAGTCGATCCGGAGTAGACCGTAGATACGCCGGTAGTTGGTCGACGTTTGATACCCTGGTGACTTCAATCCAGTCCGCAAGTATCACGACAAAGTTGTTGGAACGCGACGCCGTTCGAGTACAATCGTATAGTGAGACCCTCGCATAAAGTGTAATCGGCTCGCGTGTAACAAACACACCGTGGGTTAAAATGCGAGGTCCGCCATGACGACGCCAAACACCATTGAACGAGAATGAGATGGAGAATTTAACGACGCGCGTCTACCTCCGGGAAGAAAAAGAGATGAATTGGCAAGACAAAGTAAGAGAGCAAGAGGTGGAGAGAGGGAGAGAATATCTCGAAGGTGTAGGCGTACCGGAAGTCTCCTTTCGTTGGTTCTCAACGTGTGTATTCTCGTCGTAAAGACCTCTCAGAAATATCGACATTTTGTCTCACGAATTAAATCATTTCGTACAGCCGAAGCGTGCTCGACAGTGAGAAGAAGAAAAAAAAACACGTTACGGTCTACGTGTCAAAGTGAGATCGAGAAGGTCTGGATCTTTTTGACGGCTTCCAATCATGCTGAATTATTCAATGGTTTATTCCTCCTTTGATTCGAGGCGTCAAACCAAATCGATCGATCACCGCTACACGCGTCTTCCGTAGCATTTATCTATTTTTTAAAAGACCATCATATCCGTCACTTGCCTCGTTATCGAAACATCAAGAGTAAAGTATTAAGGGGTTAGGCCACTCTAGAGGCCGAAAAAATAGGCTTTTGGGGATTTTTTTTCAGAAAAACTACAAAAAAAATGGAGATTACAAAATGAGTGTTTATCATACATATCAGTGACTGTATACAATAATTTTTTTGAAGCGAATCATTTCAAAACGGCGGCTGTGCAGCGTTTATCCCAAAACTGGATTTTTTAAGTTGGCCGGAAACATAACTCAGACAATTTTCAACCGATTCACTTGAAATGCTGAATATTTCTTGAAAAATACATTGTCTATGGAATTACGTAGGACTTTTTTTTTATATTGCATAGTTTATTCGTTATTAACAATTATCTGACGACATTTTTCAGTTTCCAAAAATTTGCCTAAAAAATCGTCAGATCCTTGTTAATAACAAATGAACCATGCAATATAAAAAAAAATCCTACGTACTTCCATAAACAATGTATTTTTTAAGATATATTCAACATTTCAAGTGAATCGGTTGAAAATTGTCTGAGTTATGTTTCCGGCCAACTTAAAAAATTCAGTTTCGAGATAAACGCTGCACAGCCGCCATTTTGAAATTAATCGCTTAAAAAAAATTATTGTATACAGTCATTGATATGTATGATAAACACCCTTTTTTGTAATGTCGATTTATTTTGTAGTTTTTCTGAAAAAAAAATGGCCCAAAAGCCTTTTTTTTCGGCCTCTAGAGTGGTCTAAGGCCTTAAATGTACAAATAAGGTCTTTTTACATTAAAATAACGATTTATTTACGTAAGATCAAGGTACATTCTAATAGGAAAAGTACTCCCACACCTTACCTCCACCTGTCAGGCGGATTGAGAATTCCTTGGCGGTAAAAAGATGGTGGTTTTGAGTCGATAAAGTCGGTAATGGAGATTGTGACTTCATCAAATCTTTTGAAGTGGCTATCAGCCAACTGATGTTGGAGCGATTAGAACAAGTAAAAATCCGATGGAACCAAGTCTGGTGAATACGCCGGGTGTGGCAATCTTCCCAGCCCAACGAATCCAAAGCGTCTCTGGTCCTTTTTGCTGTGTATAGTCTGGCATTGTCATGCAGCAATATGACCGGCCTAGGTCCTTTGCCTGTGTAAGGCCGTTTTGAATCTTGCCGATCTTCTTCAAACGACTGGAAATGTCTCGTGGGGGTAACTCCTAATGTAGTAGCAAGCTCCAATTGCGTTTGGCAAGGATCTTCGTCCAGCAACTTCTCCAAATCCTCGTCTTCAAATCTTTTGGTCGTCCTGCTCTCTCGCCATCCTCGAGGTCGAAATTTCCACTCCTGAACCCTTAAATCCACTGCTCCACGATACCGACGAATACGGCATTTTCCCCCAATGCCTGACAAATCGTCTCCTTAGCCTCGGAAGTATTTTCAATCCAATTTGAAAGTAAAAAGCATGCAGTGCCTAATATGCGCGTTATTGCAACTCATTAAGCTCACTGTGCTCCCGATGTAGATTTTGAGGTTACGTTAAACTGTTGGTCCGGAAAAATAGTCTACTAGGTTGATATGTGACACCAGACCTGAAAGGAACATTTTTCCCTAAAATATTCAGCTGTTTTTATTCTCAAGCCGACAACTTATTTGTACGCCTAATATTTACTCAAGATTCCTTCGAATGGTGATCAACCTCGTCGTTCTTCCGTTCACGATGACTCGCGGGCTGTTCGTATCCAGGCTAGATCCTTCCCGATCCTAGATCAATTCAGTCGCGTTTGGCTTAGAGAAACCCGAGGAGCCTGATGTATACGTCATTCCTCTCCACACCCACGCCTCGACATCACGTGCTTATCCAGCTCGAGATCTGGAAGCGTCTACAGCATCCAATCTCTTCCATCCCATTGTCACGAAGATTTCCCGAGCTCACTTCCATCTGCTACAGTTCACTCAACATTCGCTCAGTCTCCTGTCTCTCTCTCCTTGAGGGTTTGCTTTCGCGAAACAGAAGAATGGCCCGATTTTCATAGCCGGTCGCCTCAAACGATCCGCCAAGCTGACCAATGACATTCGACTCGATTAAATTGAAGCAATTTTATCTCCTCAATCGCTCGAGCAATTGAATCCAAATTTTTCAGCCGAGCAGAGCAGCGACGTTGCAGCGGCTGCCTCAACATTTTCATCGTGCAGAAACCTCCGAGTGTGCAGGTTGCGCTATCGTAATTTTCCATTGACTCCGCGTTAACGAGAAAAAGATTGTTCACGTTCCATTAGACTGGAGAGTGCACGAATGGCGGGTATACTTTGGTTTTGTTTTCTCGGTGGAAAATCTCATGGACCATAAAATCTCGAAAGTGTGTGAGACACGGCGAAGCTCTCGCGTTTATACGGATTGGGGCGCGTTGAAAACGAAACGTGGCTGCAAGGCAAATGTCCCGCTGGATGGCCGATTATCGAGTCATCGCGGGGATCCGCTCTGCCGGAGCCGATCACACGTATAGGCATGAGAAAGAGATCGTTAAATTCGTCTCGTGTCATGGAAATTCTTCCTATCGCGAAAGACGATAAAGAGATTCGAGCTTTGAGTGAAAACGATCGAATGAACAAGCCCAAGAGAGAAAGAGAGAGAGTGATAGCTATATCTTGACATGTCGAAGTCGTATTCCTCGTTTGATTCACCATCTTGGTAGTTTTGCACTCGAAACTTAAGTGCGGAAAGAAATATATACAGGGAGGAGAAAAAAAAATGGAAAATAAACCGAAGGTCGTGTTCTCTGGATAGTTACAGGATGAAATGGACTCGAGGCGCCGGTTTGAAGAATTATACCGTGAATAAACGTGACTCGAACTCTCGTCGGATCCATCGGCTTAGGCTCGATACTATATATCGTCTAGTAATAGCTGCGGAAGAAATCGGGAGAGATTTTTTTCGTCCTCCGACACACTCGTTTCTCACACTTATATATGTATATACAGGGTGTCCCAGAACTGTATGCGTTCCCTGGAATGGAGGGTTGGGGGTAAAATTCCGAGTCGATTCATATAAGCATGTATGGGTCTCAGATCAACCCCTGAATTATTATTCATTTTTCAAGGCGGGCCAATCAGGTGCGCCCGCCTTTAAAAATGAATAATAATTCAGGGGTTGATCTGAGACCCATACATGCTTATATCAATCCACTCGGAATTTCACCCCCAACCCCACAGTCCGGGGAACGTATTCAGTTCTGGGACACCCTGTATATATGCAATTCAAGGCCAATCGATGATCCAATCGTGCGGCGCCGATAACTACGGATGAAAATAAGTCTGTGGTTTCATTCACGAGAAAATAATCAAAGCGTAATGGATCAGCACGTCTCGGCGTCTAGAAGTGTTCGAGGTTTTTTCTTTTTCAAGTCGCCTAAGTCACTTCAGAGCTCCACCGATGCTCGAACGATTATGTATTCCTCCTGGGATTTATTATATAGACGAAGAACGAAACGGAAGTTTGGCAGCAGGGTTCGAAGATCTCGAGTGATCCCCGATGGAATTTATTCCGGAGCTTCTTGACGTATTAAATTCGGCCGCGATGTTCTTTACAGCAGGGTCCCTCGAATTGAGCCTTGTAAAAGTTGCTCGTAAATCATTCGGCAATTATGCATTACGGGCCTACGCCGCACACGAACGCTCCGTATTATCACAATTTTTATTTTTCCCCCTCGACTCTGACGAATTATCCCTCGAGGTGAATTCCGGCGAAACATTTTGCAATGAATTTTAATGTTTTTTGGGCGAGGACGCGGAGCGGATGCCCCGAAGAAGAGCCCCGATAAGTTCGTTGCCATGTATCGGGTATACTTATTTTTCGATAACGACGTATATGAATCGCAGTTCTGCAGCGAGGGTCGCAAAAAAATTCGGATTGGCCACTGTTATCATGCAGGAACATTATGAAATCTGATAAGAAGTTATAGTGATTTTGGAATGTGCCAGATAATGATTCTGGTATGATATTGGAGTTTGCATTGTTGGAATGCAACGAAAAGATTTTTTTTCCTATTGGCAATTTTCTTTGGCGAAACGAAGCTACGGCAAACTTTTTTTGAAATCCTCATTACAGACCTACAATCTAAATCGGTCGGGAATGATTTTAGATAACAATAAAAATGGAGAAAAAAATGGGGGAAGGTGGTTACATCCCAACGATGCAATCTTCAACAATATATTCTGGTAAAATATTATTATTGAGACAACGTATCGAGAAAAATGCTCATTTTTTTCTTCAACCATTTGGAAAAACGAGAGACACTGCAGGCCACCGTTGAAAAAAGAATACACAAATCGGAAAACAGTCGAACCTCGATATAACGAATCTCTAAGGAAGTTCGTTATATCGAGTTTTCGTTATATTGAGGTCATATTCCTTGAAATGTTCTTTAAAAAAAAATATATTCGTACTATAACTATACGGATATTTTTTTATAGAAAGAAAGGTTCAAATTAGAGCATTTTTTATAAGCAATTATCAATTAGAGCATAATGTATATTATTATGTCGTTGTATCAAGGTTTTGGGTGTTCATCGAAAGGGAATGGACAAATCTTCGTTATATCGAGGATTTCGTTATGTAGAGGTTCGACTGTATTCCAATTTAACAAGAGGTCCAATCGGCACACGTACTGACTCGAAGTTTTGACATAGCCAGAAAAATCTATACGGTAGAGAGTTGAGAAGAAAAGTGTCACGGAACTTGGAAACAAATAAAATTGATGTCATCAAAATTGTACCGTTTGTTGGGACTTTTTATCTGCGTTCCCTCGTGTCTATTTTAGTCCAGTCAGAAAATACATAAATTTTGACGACTCTTGGTGATTTGGATCTCCTCTTGGGGATATATTCTTTTAGGTGATGTGTGAGTTTCAGATCAGTACGTTCATTAATTACCAGCGTACGTGCAATAAACCAAAAAAAAATCGTGATTCATCGGCGATTTACCGTTAAACTAACAATCCTACGTGACTTTTGCATAGGACTTATTTTACAGAGCACATTATGGGGCATAACTTTTATACGAAGCATTTGTTTATACAAACCATTCCAAAAAAGATAACATTAAAATACTGATTTTTTTCTTTCTAACCATTTTTAGCGACTGCGAAACGTCATACGCTGCAAAAACTAGGCGTGTTTGACGTGTATTCAACGTATGTAAAAGTAACACAACATAAAGGCTAGACACGCGTTGCCATGTTGATTCTACACACATTTAGTAACACGTAATGCGTTACAATTACACACGCAATGCGCTAAAATTACACACGTGAGTGTGCAATTTTTACGCATTTAATTATTACACACCTTCGTAGCTGTCCCCATCAATAACACGCTTATTCGAACACACATAAAGCCTGTAGAATCAACATACAAGACGCATATTTACACACATTGGACTAAACAACACACGCTGATATCAACACACGAGCAAAAATAACACGAGAAAAAGCAACAGAGTTTAAGTGTGTTAATTGCCAGTTATTGATGATATGTTTTAAGGTACCACGCCTCGGTAAAAAAAAATTGTCATTTTTTTTTCATTTTCTGAAAGATACATTTGTTAAGAATGCTCTTACCGATTTTTTAGAAAGCAATTTGTAAAATTGGCGGAGATAAAGCATTTTGTGTGGAACCGTTCGAAGCGCACGACCGCGCCGAGCGGCAGATGTGCGGCTTTGAACGCGTTTTTCTCGAAACTACGTTTTTGAACTTGGTTAACAACATATTCAAAAAACTATTCATCCGATTTGCATGCGCCAAGTCTTAAACTGTTCGAAAATCCAGTCTCTATGGCACCACGTAGAGATTTTTTTTCATAAAAGGCCCCCTTCTATTTTTTTTATGAACGCTGAAGGTTTTCCATGAAAATCGAAAATAATATTCGCTGGTCCCCCGTTTTTTTTTTTAGATACCGAAATTCCCCTACGCGATGCTGTAAACCTATATGTCTAGTCTCTAAATATATTTTTATTCCATTTTTCAAATGAACCGTGTGGCTCAATTGCTGTCAACCGCCGAGCAGCAATTTCGTCAGTGTCCTCTTGGAAGCGGCGTACGCCGCAAACTATACTTTAGATTCGAGTACAAATATTTGTATACAGTCTTCTATATGTATATATTGACTATGACTATTGATAAAAAATTCCATTTATCGTTTGCTTAAAAATAATAACGTAAAATGCACCCTCGTACCGCGCACGCACCGTGGTGTGATGCCTTAAGGTAGTACCTCCACAGAAGAGTTGAATTAAGAAATGGTTGAAATTTGACATACACGTTATTTAATACATTATCCGAACATCTGTGCAATTTGAATAAGTTTGACCACCCCAAACCTGAGATATTTACACTTTAAGTTGGCTTGGTTTACACGTAACAAATGCGTTATGATGGGCAAACAGAGCATCATTAATTCTACCGTCAAAACTAAAATTAAGAAATTGATAAAAAACGAGGATAAGCTCCAGTAAGATATCACGAATAATGTGAAAAAAAAATGAGAATGATTCACCATCTAGTTTCCAAGATATAACCATGAGAAGCCTTCACAATTTTGGTGCAAAGCCTGGCAAAGCCTGGAAAAAAAAACAATTGGGGCAAAGCCTGGACAGTCCCGGCAAAAAGTTTACTGGCAATGGTCGATCAAAAACACAATACAAAATATATTTTACGGCAATAAATGATATCCATCGTATTATCTACTAGTACCGAGTCAATATTGCGTAGTTTTTAATTTTATTCATTACTAATTAAACCAATTATCAATCTTTCAAACATGAACATGGTATGTAAACTTTTGGTTGAGATTTTCGCAGAGGAACTACCTTAAAGATCACCTTGGTTACAGCATCATGTGGAACTCATTAGTTGATTTGACATCGATTGATTGAGCGGTTAATTGAAGACCACATTTGGTCTTAACTTTTCGTTTCATTTATAGAACATTTTTGAGTTTGTCACGTGGAAGAACCTGAAATTGGAATCTATTTTCCAAAACCTCGATAGCTGCATTGAATCTTTAGCGACGTATTTTTGTTTCGAGGCCATCACCGACAAGCAAAAAGCGGCCGTCATCGTGAAGCTGTATGAGAACGTAGCCTATGCGAAGACATAAAAAACAGTCACACCTCTCATTCATACTACAGAGTAATCAATAACTACTGACGAGTTCAGTTCAATAAATGCATATATTTGACGATAAAAAGCTTTTGTTATTCAATTGATTATTCCGACGCATCCCATGTATACAGTACTGCAAAAAGAAGTGTGTTGTTTTCACACCCGTTGAGTGTGTAAATGGCTGTAGACACTTTTTACACGTTTTAACGCGTGTAAGAAAATACCGAACGTGTGTTATTTGAACGCATCAATCCGCGTTATTGTTACACTGTTATTTTTCACACACGTTAAAACGTGTAAAAAGTGTCTACAGCCATTCACACACCTAAAGTGTATACAAACAACATGTTTGTTTTTGCAGTGTAGGACCGTTAGGATTTTCAAGGGTACATTTCCGGTGGTCCAAAGAGCCCACAAATAAATGGCCAACATGCTGGGATCGTTGAACAGAGACAATTTTCATACCGACTGGACCATTTGAATTTGGCTAGAGTGAGACATGGAGGCTGCCTGAAGAGAATTGGAGTTTACGTCTCTCGCGCCTTTCGAATTATACTTACAAATTGCGTGCTCGATGATGCCCCGGTGAGGAGCGTAAATACCTCGAGGAATCATCTCGTCTCGGTATACGCGGAAAAACGTAATGGAATGAGAAGAGATCGTTTATGCGTTACCGGTGTCAACCACTTAAGTGAGCCCCGCTTTGCAGATTAGCACCACGGGCATACGTGCCGTTGCCTCCTCGTTCTCCTGCTCCTTCTTCTTTTCGAAGCATCTTTTTCTCCATATTCCGCCTCTTCATTTCGCTGAGCACACCGTATCTTTACGGTTCTCGCAAGGCGTGCGAGGAGCAAAGTACCTTTGCATAGACGACCAGCGTCAGGATAGGGGAAAAATGAAAATGTCGCAAAAAATCGATGATAGCGAGGACGATAGGTGATCGTTGGCCGAGCAACCGGAAAGATCAAATCATGCGATGATTGGCACTGCGAATGAACGGCGAGACGCGAATTGCCGACGTGTATGCTACTCTATATCCCTTCCGGACAATATTTTAGGCGTATGATGAGAATACCCGTCGATTCTAAGAGCTCAGCCACGTGTGCCACGAGTACTGTACGGTGGTAACGATTTCTCGCGGCTCGTTTCGCCGGAGATAAGCGAACGAGGATTGCCACTCGCGTGTGGATTTTGTCCGGTAAAATCGACTGGTTTCTCCCGATCGCACCACGCGAGCTCGATAAATAAGCACCGCTCAACTTCAACTTTTCACCACGAACGAAATATTCGCGAATTGCCCGGTTCCGTAATGTGCGAGTTACTTTTATTGGATAGAAAAACAGAGGCTGCGTCTTTGGATTATTCCTTCCTCACTATCGGGCCACTTCATTACGCCTGCAAGCGAGAATTATCGCGGTGAGAAATCTAATTAAAATTGGTATACGATACTGGGTACGTTTGTTTACAACGGTGAGCGAAAAACGCCCCCAATTGGCGACCAGGATTGTGGAGGTTTCGTGAATCCAAAAAAAAAACTAAAATATTCTTCACGGGGTATCCCTCTCCGGAAGCCCAATCAGAAGGGTCAGAGTGATGATTTTTTTTCGACTAACACATTGGTTGGAATAAATTAACTTTTTCCCAGCGTGTTGTACACATGTTTGTGGTTGCATTGTAATTTTTTCGGAAGAAAATCTTTCAAAGTGTTCGTGGTGCTGCAGTTGGCGTTGCAGTCCTCCAGCGGCGAGGCTCGACACGGCGGAATCTCTACCAGGCTCAAATGTAATCTGAAACGAAAACAAAAAATGTTTTCTTCAAATATATCCAATTTCCTTTGGGTTTAATTATCCACTTTTAGAAATTTCGAAAAATACGAAAACGACCGCTTTCCCAAAGGAAACCTCATTTTTCGCTTGAAAAACAGCATGCCGAAGTCATTGTTACTGACAAATGGTTCATCCAATTAAAAAATACGATCGTGAACCGAAAATGACTACACGGAGGAAAATACGGCCTCAAATTATAACAATGGTTGCCAGAATTATAATATTATGTGCTAGAAAAGTATAGCAGTTTACTGCCAGTTCGGAATTCTAAGACTTGTTATAGAAGTGTAAAAATGATTCTCACACCGTATAGTAAAAATACGGCCGAATAAAATGTATTATTTGTATCAGTTTACGTGCCATATCGTAGGTTAAAATTTAAATGTCTTCATTATTACTATACCATAATTACAATTTTTATCTTCCATTCAATACTTTTTGATATTTAATGATATTTTTTTTAGAAGCATAGTATTTATTCTAAACTTCAAGGCCCCTGTTTTCTCCGTGTACTGTTTGGGCGCTAATTGTGCAAATTCAAGTCAATCGTGCGAAAGTTACTCAAGATAGCAATGCCGCCGTGTCAAGATATGCAGTTTCGAGATAATCGCGATCAAACTCGACGGATCGCGGTAAACCCGACGCACACTGTTCCACCTAAATAGGTGTAACTTCGTCAATTTTCAAAATTCCAGGGTCCGGTTGGTCTTAAAATCTTCTTGAAAGTTCACACGATAACAATATGCAAAAAGAGCGGTTTTTGGAGTTTCGAGAGAGGGATGCCCCCTAAATCTGTGTGAGTATTGTGATGTTTGGTACCAGATTCAGCCAAGAAAAATACATAGGGGCCATCCACATATAGCGTCATCGATTTTTTTGCTGATTTTTACCCTCCTCCCCAAATTCATCCTATCGTCATAATCCAACTATCGTTACCATCATCCTACGCCCAACCCCCCTATTTTGAAACGACATTATTTCTTCGATGGCACTATAATGACGGCATGCTCCACTTTAATTGTCAATTTTTCCTGTTTTTCTGATCATTCTACGAGTTGTATGAAAGAAAGAAAAAACGCTTTCAACTCAATTCTGCTACCAACTGTGAAAAACACTCTACTAAAGGTATATGTCAAAACTGAGCTCAATCGGCCAATTGGTTATTGAGATCAGATATAAAAAAAGAGGCTGCGCCTTTGGATCATCCCTTCCTGTCTATCCAGCGGGGGTTATCGCGGTGAAACATCTAACGAACAATTTGTATACGATAGCCTGACGCCTTCCATTTCACGCCAATTGCTAAAAAAATATGGTCTTGAAGTTTGAGTCGTTGGAATGCAACGAAAATTCCTTTTTGTATTTTTATTTCCTCATTTGTGATTTAAAAAATCTTTTTTCGCGGCTTTCAATTATATATCTATAAATAAGCAACTACGAAAAATTATAGAGGGATTTTCGTAGGTAAGGTTCGCCAAAGGAAATTTCAGCAATTAAAAAATTATAATTTTCATTGCATTCTAACGACGCAAATGTCAATCCCATAAAAAATCAGATGGTTTGCTTGATTTATATATATATATATATTTGAAAGTTATATAGCAATTTATTGATAAAAAAACGAGGTGGGAAAGAAAAATTGTGCGAAAATAGGAGTGAGAATGATATGTTTAATTCTGGCCAAAGCTGATAGCCGTCCCAGCCTTTTTTGCCCCCCGTTGGCACACGTCTCGAAAGTGTCACGTTTTTCATGCTGGATTACGTCACCTCGGCCAATTTTTTTAAACCGTAATAGAATATCACGACTATCCATCCGAATCGATCAAAAAAAGTCTTTAAAACCTCAAATGTTTTTTTTTATCGTAAAGGAATCAATGCCCAAACAAACGACAGCCTTTTCCAGTCATCCGATGGGTCATGTGATCGTGTATGACACCGAAGGTTTCTATTTTATTTTCTAGATTTCTGTTAATTTTTAGAATTGAAAAAAAAGCCAATGCCACACAGTCGAAACTCTTTTCGGTGACTGTATCAATCGGCAATATTTTTCCCCGAATCGATCACTGTTCCGAGGCTGCGTGCCCACTGGTGATGGCACCCGATACCATAAAATGGTGTGCCTCGAGTTGTGGCCGGTGCGTCTGAAGAAGCCGCAAAACACTCGTAATCCACATAAATCGTCGTCGCGTGCGTCACTTTTACGAATGAACTTGATAATTCGAGTGCACGCAAGGGAGATCCTTAAATCCTAAGCGATCTGGCGAGATCTCCCGCGGAGGGAATGAAAGACACTGAGAGAGAGAGAGAGAGAGAGAGAGAGAGAGAGAGAGAGAGAGAGAGAGAGAGAGAGAGAGAGAGAGAGACATCAGCTTCCGTTGTGTGTACCGTGAGCACGAGATCGTCCTCTTTGGAGCTTCCTAATTAAGACCGTCGAGTAGGAAAAATCGTCGCAAATCGTCACTAGGGAAAGAGCAAGGAGCGAGAGCGAGAAAGAGAGATGGAGCACTCGCGGTGTATAAGCTCCGGGATCACGTTATTACCGAGAAAGTCCAATTAGCAACGGTCGAGATCGTTAAATCTTGTCTCGATCTTTCGCTTCTTCTCTCAAGATACATCTCTCTCTCTCTCTCTCTCTCTCTCTCTCTCTCTGTCTCTTTCTCTCTCTCCCTCTCTCTCTTTCTCCGATGCAACTGCGCGCGTTTTACAATTTTCTTGCCATAATAAAAGTGAAAAAAGAAACGAGGGAAACGCCGTTTTGATTACGAAACAAAAAAAAACATCCTTGCATACATTTTTATAAGCATAAGCTTGTATAATTGTTTCGTAATAAAAATTAGTGCTCGAGAAAAAAGACCCCAGTGGAAGAACTTCGTACAGTGTAATTGAGATAGAAAAAAAAAGATCGTTGTTCTCCATAGCAGGATTAAGGAGGTTGGAGCGTTAGTCACAATCTAAGATGAAATTTAAAAAAAATATATGTTATTGTCTAAACTATACTGAGTCTTTATGAATTTTTTAAAAAAATTTCACCCAAAAACATCAGAGATAAAAAATAGTTTAATGTATGTAATTTTACGTACGGTTGGATGGGCAAGACGTTCACACTACGGGTGATTTAATTCTTTTCGCTATTTAGCACTTAGATAAACCATTTTTTACAACGGATTAACGCAAACGGAACCTTTGTAAACATTTGGAAAAAAAAACTCCTCATCTTGCCCATGGTAAACTGTGCATATTCAATATTGAACCATCAAGGGTTGGTAAAAGATTACGAATCTTCGCTGACGAATGAAGCGCATTGCTGCCAACCTCAATGTCCGCATTTGATGCTTCATACATAAATGTAAATGACTGAAAATTTTATTTTGAGTTGTATGAAAAATTCACTGGCGCAGTTTTTCATAATAATCATCGATAATGTTATACTTTTTCAAATATGTAGTAAAACAAGTTTCTCTAATTTACGTAATAAAAGTACAAATTAAAATTTTTTTTTTCTAATATATCACGTTTTTAGACTAAAAAGTGTAAATAATTTCTCCTAGCCCCATATAGATTTATAACCCAATATAGATTGTCCTGAAAATTTGTGATTGTGAATCTTTAATAGCTATGAAAATACTTGTAAGATTCAAAACGAAAAACGTTGGGTTATTATCTACTGCATGCGCCCCACGTTTCACGTAATAAATCTTACAAGTATGTCCATAGCTATTCAAAATTTACAATCACAAATGTTCAGGACCATCTTTATGGGGTTAGGAATCTGTATGGGGCTATAAATCTGTATGGGGCTAGGAGGTTTTTTTATATTTTTTAGTCCGTTTTAAAAACGTAGATATTTTTAAAAAATTATTTGATTTTTTATTTGTTCTCTCTCACTAAACTATATTTTATTTCTTTATTTATTTTTTTCACAATTATTTTCTTCTTTTTCTCTCTCTGCCTTACACACTTAGTTCTTCAATCTGAAACCTGTTTCATACTGTTACATATTGTATATAATATTTAAATATATACAATATCTATATGTATGTTATATTATTTATATTATATGTATATATATATATATATATATATATATATATACATTGATATTGATATTTATCTTGTCTTTTTGTTTGTTTGTTATCCAGTTCTGATCTAGTCTAAAGTTTCAAGTCTCTAGCAGCTCATCCGGAAGTTAGTTTAAAATCGATTGCAAAATTTGTACCGAACAGACCAACGAAAAATCAGGCCGACAAAAAAGCGCGTTAATAAAAATGTGGGAAAATGCATTATATTGCCCTGTGATTATATATTTTATAAAAAATGAGCATCTATAGAATAAATACATACCGTCCGTTTTGTCCAACCAAACACACCCAAACTAAACAAAACAAACAAACCCAAAAACTATTGCGCGTCGCCAAAAATCCCTTTAAGCATTGTCTTGAAATATTGAAGGGAAGGATTGTGCAAAATTTGGGCTCGATCGGAGGGGGGGTTTCGGAACCTCACTCGTGGATTTTTTTGATAAGGTCTCAGTGGCATCGGGAGAAATCTTCTCGATTTCCTTAACGATCATCCCCGGCGGATTCGCGCATACACACGTAGAGGCTCTCCCTATAGGGCGGTAATAGCGTGCAATTTATCGATCGATAAATCGAAAAGCGGTCAGGTATCACTTACTGCGTAATGCTACCTTCAAAACGTTGATGCTCGGCTCGAACAAACGCGCGGTGTGTATATGGAAGCGAACGGCACGAGACGCGACGACGATGACGATCATAAGAGAATCCCGCGCGCGCGCGAGCTCTCGATTCGTTTATAAACGACGAAATTACAGGCCACGCTCGGGCGTTACTCATTATCCGTGAAACCTTCGATGTAAACCTCTCGCGCGACTATATAACTACCGCAAGGGTAATAGTTATTCTTGATAAGCTTCGGATGACCGGCGCGCGGACCCACTCACGCGCACGGTAAAACCGAATGGATTAGTATAACTCGCGATCCCACTAACGAACCTCTACCGACAATTAAAATATAATTACTCGGGCGGTAAAAAAGAGATTTGCAAAATTTTACGCTTTTCGAGCTTGATACGCTCCATCTCTCTGTAGTTTATTGCCAACACTTTTTCTCTGTACCTAGCAAAGACGTCTATATTTTTTATTGTACAAAGTGCAGCGACGTAAAATTCGTTCGAACCATATCGAGTATCATTATGGTATTGAAGGTTGCATCGTTGGAATGCAACTAGTTTTTTTTATTCCTCAATTTGTTAAGCACATTCAGGCGACGAAAGCCACGAAAATATTTTAGAGAATGCTTATTGAAAAATTTAAACCAAAAACTGCCAAGACAGATTCTATGTAATAATAAAAATAAGGGAATTAAATAATCAAGAGGAATTTTCGTTACGTTCCAACGATGCGAACTTCATTACCATATATTGTTTCTGCATTTTGCTATAATTATAATACTTCCTACCGAACCTCAATTGTACCTACCCGAGCTTTTTCTCATTCCTCGATTTTTTAAGCACATTTAGGCTTCGAAAGTAACGGCAACATCTTGGAGAATGATCATTAAGAAATTGTAAGCAAAAACTGCCAAATAGGATTTTATATTATAATAAAAATAAGGGAATGAAGAAATCGACAGGAATTTTGGTTGCGTTTGAACGATGCGAACTTCAACACCATTCTTTATGCATTTTGCTATAATTACAAGACTTCCTACTGATCCTCAATTGCGCCAACCTGAGATTTTTCTTATTTTTCGATTTTTAAAGCACATTTAGGTGACGAAAGTCACCGAAACATTTTTGAGTATGGTTATTGAAAAAATGAAACCAGAAACTGCAAAAAAAGATTTTATATTATAGTCAAAATAAAGAAATGAAAAAATGAAGAGGAATTGTCGTTGCCTTATTGCCTATTCGTTCTTATTCCCGGAATTTTTAAGCACAAAAACTGCAAAAAAGATTTTATATTATAATAAAAATGAAGGAATGAAAAAATCAAGAGGAATTTTCACTGCGTTCCAACTATGCGAACTTCAACACCATTCTTCACCGGCTCTCAACCCGAGCTTTTTCTTATTCCCCGAATTTTTAAGCACATTTAGGCGACGAAAGTCACCGAAATATTTTTGACAATGCTTATTGAAAAATTGTAACCACAAACTGCGAAAAATATGTTTATTTTGTACTAAAAATAAAGAAATGAAAAAAATCAAGAGGAATTTTCGTTGCATTCCAATGATGCGAACTGAAACACCATTCTTTATGCGTTTTGCTATAATTATAATACTTGCTACCGAACCTCAATTGCGCCAACCTGACTCGATAAACCCGAAATGCATTCGCAACAACAGGAAGACTCGGCTATACTTCTTCGAACAATTTATTCGATCCAAAGATCCTCGAGAATTCGTTGCAAATAAACGAAAAATAAGAAATTAATAAGAGAGGGGAGGGCCGGAAGTGCGCGACAGCTGATACGGTAAATCGAACCGTGCCCGACCAAAAGAGCATCTGCACTACTGGCAGGATTCTTGTATCTTTTTTCACCTGCTCGCGGGAGCCAGTCTCGCAGGGCCGCGCTAATAAATTAATCGAGTGACACGTTAACGGCGTGAGCACACGTTATAATCACGAAGACGTCGGAAGGGATCTTTCGCCTCGAGGCGGAAAGTAAATTCAGTCGATTAGAGAGAGGACACGGCTGACATTTTCAATTAACCAATAATCCGTTCACTGAAGAATTGCTTGCCCGTACACCGCGTATCGGGAAATTCTTCTATCCATTTGTTAATTCGATCCAATTACCAGTACCAATAATTACGTGAACATTTATATTAAAAACAACTTACACGAGAAAACGATAATAATAAAAGTATATAATAATAACAATAATCGGTAAAATTAATCCTAATAATAAAAATAGCAATTGTAATTATGAGAATAATTATAGAAATAATAATCGCGAAAATCACGTGCATCACTGTAATTAAGGGCTCACACCTGATTGACGTTTTTTGGTTTTCGACGGATTCTCGAAACGTAACATTTAAAAAATATTTTCTGAAAATGTCAAGTCGATCCGTTCAACATTGAGGAAGTCAAGGACTTTTTTCTCAAAATGACTTTTTCAAAATCAGTGACAACGATATCTCAAAAATCGCTGAAGCGATCAACTTTAAATTTTACAAGCATCTTTTACATGTCAAAAAGCAGTGCTTGAACGAAGAAATTTTTTGCGATGCACAGTTTTCATTGAGTAACGAAAATAGATCGTTTTTTCGCCGAAAATCAATACTTTTACTTTGGACTGCGGCAATTTTATCAAAAATCGATATTTTATTAAATCCTTCATTTGCGCACTGAATAATTTCATGCAAAAACTAAATGGGTTTGTTTTTTACAAGATTTTATTTAACTTGACTTTCTGTGAAATGCAAAACGAAATATCGATATTTCACCTACGTCTCGACTGCTTAGAGCGATAAAATTTTGCAAACACCCATCGAAAGGGTGACAATGCATGACTAAACTTAAAAAAAAATGTGCATAAAATTTTCAAACTTACGTGTAAAATTAGCGATATCTAATCATCCATATAAAATCTCACTGACACATACACTTAAATTCGTAGCCGACTGTTTTTAGATGTGAAAAGTTTATATGCAGCAATTAGTCGTAAGTTCAATCCCAAGTACAGTCTTTGTCATTTTTTACAAGCATTCCATGTTGCTAACGTACAAACTCGTTAACTTGTAAACTACCAGTATCAACTAATTAGTAAAATCAATAAGAATAAAAAGTAGAAAATAATTTATATGTAAAAATAATATTTCAAAAAAACATGCTTTTATTTAATGTACGAAATTGGAGAAAATGTTTTTTTTAACCAAGCCACCTATATGTAACTATAAATAAAACCTTGGACCGCTCAAAACTTTGACATATAATCTTAAATTTCCATAAATCCGTTAACATATCAACTGTATTTAATTTACTGTGAAACAGCCTTATATTTCTTGAATGGAAATCCTGAAACTGAGTATAAACATGAGATAATAATTTTTTCTCTATTTACTATTGTGCTAAATTTAATACGGTTAATGGAACTGATCAAATGGAATTGATCAAAGTTATTAAACGTTTAAAAAGTTGGCCACATATACGTGACGTGGTAAAGAAAATTATTTTCTACTTTTTAGTGCATTAAATAAAGACTTGTTTTTTAAAATATTTTTTTACATATAAATCTTTTATTTCCGATATTTTGTTTCCGAGCACGAGTGGTTACGGTGAAGGACGTTTTTCAAACAGCAGTCTCTACAAACCATTGTATCTACCACATTTATAAATATTTTTCAATACAAAAGTTCTAAAAGATACTTAAAACCATACTCTTTGACCTGAAAAAACAATAATTCGAATATCCGCACACGTTTTTCCAGAAAAAAATCACGAAAATTTCTCTTTTTTCCGGCCGCAAGCTAGATGTGACCCGTTAATACTTTTACATTTACTAAAAAGTAAACATTTTACTATTATTATTACACTCGTCTATTTTATGTTTAAACGTACGCAAAAATGCATAGACACATTGTTCATTCACAAGCCCAATCTCATACAGATTCTCGTCGTGAAAATGTTATTATAATTACATAGTGATTGACCGGACAGAATATTTCCACGGGGCACCTGCTTCGCATACCAAGCAGAGAGAATCTTCCTGTCACAAAGAATTGTCAATGTATCGACCATTCGTCCGTAGACTCACCCGAGTGACATCAATTTTTTTTTCTTCGTGTTTTTTTTTATACTCTTTTGCTCGATCGGTTCTCGCTCTCGTCTCATTTGAATACAATGCGCTGGGACGCGTCGCATCGCTAATTGCGAAATCCCGACGACGAGAGAAGCTCACGCGAGACAGTGTGACTGCTGTTCTCCAGAGAGAGAGAGAGAGAGAGAGAGAGAGAGAGAGAGAGAGAGAGAGAGAGAGAGAGAGAGAGAGAGATCGGCAGAAATTTGAATGCTGGTACGAGTGTCGGCAAAATGTAAATTTCACGCGAAAAGACCGTACATATATTTATTCGTGAAATTATTTTCAATGCTTGTAGTTTATGGCGTTCCGCATAATGCCTCAACCGACCTGGATCCATTTTTTAAAACTCCTCTTTTTTTCGTATACCTCAATTTCAGGCTGCAGATGCGACGCTCTAGGCTCGACTTCAATGGCGTGTCATATCGTGAGTGGACAGTGCCCATGCAAGCCGAATGTAACGGGCCGAGAATGCAGCCAGTGTGAGGTACAGAACTATTCTAATTATTCGCTGCTATAGAATTAATATTAACCTACTTTTTTTTTCAATGACAACATTTTTTGATTATTATTTCGTAAATAATTTTGTTAATTATAATTTTGGTTGATACCACAATTTTTTTCAGTCATTTTTTCATACAGGTTTAATGCAATTCTGATTTTAGGGAAATTCATTGTTCGTATAGTTATCATAAAAGTTCAGAGACGGGGTTGTAATGAGTCATTTTTTCGAACTAAGGTCGGGCATTGGGGAATCGCGACAGGTGCAGGATGTGCTCCTTGCGGATGCGACGCGACAGGTTCGGTAAATTCTTCCTGTCATCACGAGACCGGACAGTGCGACTGTCAACCCGGCGTAGGTGGAACGAGATGCAACGTTTGCTTGCCTGGTTATTACGGGTTCTCGGAGAAAGGCTGTCAGTGTAAGTTGCCAGCTCACTGTGACATTGAAAACTATGAGAAATTGAAACAATGAAGGCACATATTTGTTAGAAAAATGAAAACATTCAAGAAATCGATCTTATTGGGAATTGCTAAAAGTTCTTCGTATCAACAAGGATTTTCTTACTGTTCCTTTTTTGCTTTTCAATCGACATTATCGATCTAGCCAATACGAATGCGTTTCTAGTTGTCCAGTAATTTTATTGGATGCGGCAATATTTCAATCAAACAAAATTCCCTTCACTCCACGATCGAAGTGAATTTAAGGCGTTGGTAGCCCAACGTGGCGATCCGAAAATGAGGGTTATTTAGAAAAATCAATTATGAAACAATGCGTAAGATGATAGGAAAATTGTTTCGACATTTTTTTATATGTACATTAACCCTACGTTGACGCAGTGGGTCATTTTGACCCGGGCGAATGTGAAATCAAATGCTCACTTCCCCAAACTTTTTTTTACAACCATTCACTTTCATACTTTCCGAATTTTAAATATGCAGGCATATTAAGAAATGTTTGAAATACATCTCTGACTTTTTTCAATTGAAAAAAACCGTAAGGTTCTGTAAAATGGGACTGAATGGGAAAATGAATTTGAACAGATTTTGGAAGTTTGTAGGTAACTTTTTTTAATATCGTAAATTCCAAATTTTTTGCTGCAATGGAACAATGTGTCCTTTGGCTATCAAATATATAAGAAAGTCAAGGCCCACCAACACACACAATTCTTTTTTTTTTATGTCGAAGTAACGTCGAGTGTGGAGTTTCTTTGACAAGGCATTAAAATGCAACTTATGTCAAAGATTAAGGGTTACTTTGACATCATTTTGATAACAAAAATTTATATTTGATGCATTCTACATGCAATTAAATTAAAAAAAAAACGATTTTTTATAATCACGTTATCAACTTTATTAAGAAAACATTTTACATAAAAATATCAAGTACCTACTATTATAGGCACTTTATCACGCTCATTATTATCATTAAGATCAAAATCAACTTGAGCAACATTCTAATAAACTTGAACAACAAGTTTGAACACAATCAAATGCGCACACATTTAAAGCGTCTTTTGGCACTTTGTTAAAGTACCCCCGAAAACTGTCAAAGTTACCCTTAATGTCAATTTAATCCCGTTTTACGGTTGTTAATGGCAAGTGGATGAAGTACCATCCAGGTTCAAAATAAGCCAGTGTGTGAAAATCGTGGCCAAATATAAGTGTGTCAACGAAAGGTTAACAAAGTTGTGTACCAAATGTTATTTGAAAATATAGATGATTAAAGAAGTAATAAACAATCTCGTAAAGGTCCATTGAACGTGAGGGGCTCAACGGTGTACTTGATGTTGGCCACTCGGTTGGTCTGAAAGAAAAAGAACGAGTTTTTTTTCTTCAAATAGATAATATTGGCTCAGACTTGACCGAGCTTTTGTTGTTATCGTGTTCCGATTACAATTTTTTTTTCTCGATTTTTTCGATAAAAATGTTATCATTATTGTTAATAACTAATGAAAAAAAGACATTGAGAATAAAAACGTCGGTCAAGACTAAACTACTATTACCTATACTGAACAAGTGTACGAAATATCAAGTCAATCCGTTGATTAGATGTCGAGAAATCGTGTACACGGTTTTGAAAAACATAGTTTCGAGAAAAATGGGCTCAAATTTTTACCAGCAGTTCCATCGTCGTAATCATAAGTTTACCTTCAGGGGTTATGTGGGTTTCGAAGCCAAAAAAAACATATTATCTCTATTAAAAAAATATATATATAAATTATTTTATTCAAAATGTCAAGCACATAAAAAAGCTACATTTCAAAAACATTTTACCAATAATTCATCCATAAATTTGGGAAATTCAGCCGGTGGGACCTGGTTTCCGGAGACCCCTTAAAATAAGTGTCCTCGTGGTGGTCAAGATAACTCGTCATAGCTTTATCCGAAATTAAAAAACCAAATGTTTTCTGTTAGTAGATAAGTATAGCTCGTGATTGAAAGGATTTTTAAAAATATAGAAATTTGAATTTTTGGCAGAGTTGTATGCGAAATAGTTCAACTTTTAGTACAATTTACACTACATATAGCCTTGTCAAATTAGTTGTAATCGAAACAAAAAAAACCTTCGATCAATCCATAGTCAATGATATTTTGAAGAAGTGTGCATAATTTAAATGAGATCGGTGCATTTTTGAGAAATCGTGTCCACCAACTTCAAAAATAATGTTTTGAGAAACATTCCATATATCTGCGTCGCTCCCAGCCGGTCTTTTCCAACGGGGGGAATTTCCAAACGCTCTCTCTCGTAGACTTTTACTCCGGTTGACTTAAAACTTTGGGAAAATATTCTAGACATATTGTACTATTAAATAATAAAATAGATTTTTTGATACAGATAATAAAACAGATTTTTTGAAATTTCCAAACCCACGTAACCCCTTCAACGTGCGATTCCTGCACCATATGTTGAACCTTCCTCTTCAATTTGAGTTGCCTCGAGCGACGAACGATTCTTTCGTCATTTTCACAGTAGCCCAACCCCTTAATTGTTCCAAGCCGGGAGAACTATAAATTTCAACCTTTATCCGAAAAAAAAATCAATTTACCCGTAGCACGTTCGAGTGAAAAAAATCCTCGCCGATCAGGCGCCAAAGTACGAGGCCCAGACAAACATGCCAGCTGCTACCCTCTTTGTATAATGCCTCGTCAAATAATACTAAGATTTTTTCATTAAGGGGCTATACCCGTGTGAACGCTGAAAATTTGCGTAATTTTCGGGAATTTTTTTGAAGCAAAGTACTCAGTTAAATGTTTCGGAAAATTAAGAATATATTTGGCTATATTTGACCTATATTACATAATTTTTTTCATATAACAATATTGAGATCCAAGCGACGTATGCGCTGCCTCCGGAGGCGCCAAAAAAAAAGTTCCTCCACCGCTGACATGATTCCGGCCGATTGAGTAGCTGAAACCGAAAAAGGAAAAAATGTCGTTAAACTGGAAGGTATTTCCTGTACAATGACGTAGGATTTTCGAAAAAATATCAAAATCTAACAAAATGGCGTAGTTATGAAAAAACGTCTGTTTTCTTGCCTATAAAATGGTCGTTTTTTTCAATGCCAAATCGTCAATTTTCATCCAAACAAAAATATCCTACGTCATTGTAGAGTAAATATATTCAAGAGTACTCAGTTCAAATTCCAAGTCAATCGGATAATTGCTCTTTGAGTTGCAATGTCAGCAAATTTGAAAAATCTCATTTCGAGAAAAACGCCTTTAAAGATTTAACTATCGATTTTTGCAAGATAAAATGATTAGAGATACGGCCTTGACATTTTTACAGGACATTCTTCAAAGTATAAACTGTCGAAAAAGGCAACAAAAAAAATCGATTTTTTGAAAGTGTCACACTGGATAGCCCCTCAATGGCTCAATTTATAAAATGACGATTTTTTTTTTACGGCAGTGTGCGAGACTTGCGAGAAAGCGGGCCACGTGTGCGACCCCGACACAGGTCGTTGCGTGTGTCCGGGGCTGAGTTTCGGCGAGCACTGCGATCGGTGCAGGCCTGGCTCTTACGATCTCATACCGGGTTTGGGTTGCAAGGCTTGCTCCTGTACGCCAGGATCGACGAGATCGCAGTGCGACGCGAACGGGCAATGCCCTTGCCGGGACGGCTTCACCGGACTCAGGTGCGATCGTTGTACACCCGGTTACTACGGATATCCTCGTTGCAGACCGTGCAACTGCAATCACGGCGGTACGATCGAATGCGAGAACGGCCTCTGCGAATGCCGGCCCGATGGACAGTGCCCTTGCAAGGTAATGCATTTTTTAAATCCGGTCCTTCCGCCAAAATGAACAAATCGAAACTGGAATATCTATCGACAAGAAGCGAATGAAAAATCCCGTGAACTAGAAACCTGCACATTGCATCCTTCTCATCGTTACTTCGGTCGCAAAGTGCATCATAGGAGTGAGTCACTTTTTCACCAAAGCCTTGCCTCAATGTACGCTTTTTAAGGGGCTACATCAACCTAGAGGCATATATATATATATATATATATATATATATATATATATATATATATATATATATATATATATATATATATATATATATATATATATATATATATATATATATATATATATATATATGTATATATATATATATATATGTATGTATATATATATATATATATATATATATATATATATATATATATATATATATATATATATATATATATACATATATACATATATATATATATATATATATATGGAGACCTAAAAAAAAAAATTTAACAGAAAAAGAAGAAAAACCGAGCCGCTGGCAGATGTTGAAATTTTTTCGCAACGTTTGGCGGTGGACATTCCAGCTTAAGGTATCATAAGAGTGTAACTGGTAAAAAGAAGCTGATATTCGCGATTTTTTTCGATGTTTGGAATACGCTAATCAGTGTGATATTTTTATGTCAAATTAAAGCACTCATGAAGAACAGAAGAAAACATTTTTAAACGTTTATTTTTATTCTTTTCACATATTTTAACGGTCGAAAATGTATTTGAAAAAAGGAGTTCGTCGTACACGGTTGTGGCCGTAAATATTACTTGAAAAAAAAATTGTTAAAAGATTCTCAACCCTTCCTTGAAACATTGGGTAATTTTGACCCGGACGAATTTGAAATAAAATGCACACTTTTCTAAAATAGAAAGTTTTCGATAACTTTTGACAATTAAATTTTATACTTTCTGAATTTTAATTATGCAGATATATCAAGAAATGTTTCAAGTGTATGCCGGATTTTTTTCAATAAAAACCGAAGGGTTGTTGAGGGCAGGTGGATGAAATACTATCCGGGCCAAATTGACCCAGTGTGTCGAAGCCGTGGCCAAATATAAGCCTGTCAAGGCAGAGTTAATCAGTATGAAAGCCGCTATTTGGCTATGGAGGTTTTTGTTAACCAAAATTGAAAAAATGGCGGCGGTTTGAAAAAAAAAAGTATCGAATTTAGCCTATTTTTTGGACAGTTTTTCGTTAAAAAAAAGGATGAAGATTAAAATAAAAATGTTCCATAGCAAGATAAAGAATGGCATGAAGAATGTTGTGTCAAAATTTGAGACGGATAGCTTGAAAACTCTTTCTTTGAGGGTATACACCGTTTTGAAAAACGACCTTTTGAGACAAACGCGTTTAATATTTTTAGTGCGGAATTTTTATATGGATTGTCTACTTACGATCAATCGGCGATGCCAGGTCCACGTTTATAACTCGGATAAAGCAAAGAAAAATCGATTTTTTTTTAAATTTTACACTGTAATGATCCCTTAAAGTTTGAAGTGTGGTGCGGCCACCGCTCGCCCAGCCGACTGTCAGAGGCTGTTGGAGGCTCATTCAATTTTATAAAAATTTCAATAAAATTTTCAGGTACTATAGCCAAAAGGTGATACTATGGAATAAACATATTTTAGGAAAATGCAATTTTTTACCCACCCCGGTAGATATAGCCCGTTAAATTCGAATTATTTTTCTTCCGAACCACCCCTTCATAATAATGAATGCTTCTATTCGTGTAACCAAAAGTTTCCCGATCTCTCGAAATTTGAGAACGGCACACCATTTACTACCTCTTCGGAAAACTGAGCACTTTTTTCAAAATCCGAAACATCTGAGGGGTTCTAATCAAATTCACCATCCAACAGCCACCAATGACACGCAATTTGTGTGAAAAAATTGAATATTTTTTTTACCCGCACTCTATTAATCGATTAGGAGAAATTTGATTTGGAATTAATTGGCTCGTACAGGAAAACGCTATAGGTCGCCAGTGCGATAGTTGCAGAGAGGGAACATTCGGCCTATCGGCGGAAAATCCGAAAGGTTGTACCGAGTGTTTCTGCTTCGGTAGATCGACACTTTGCCAGCAGGCCGGACTAAGCTGGGGACAGAGACGTTTGTCCAATTCTCGAGTATTGCAAATTAACGATACGCTGAAGGATATCGTCGTAAGTGTCGAAAAAGCTTTTCTTCTCTCTTCGTAAGAGGTGTCCAAAATGGTACTTTTTTATATCTACATGTGAAGAATAACGATTCGTCGACAATAAAATGCAATCTACTTAACCGTATTCAAATAAAAGTTTACGGAAGAAAAGTGCACAATAAAAAATAATACTTCCGGTTTTGCAATCGTTATCGATAAATCATTAATTTTGATCATCTCTGATTACGTACTCTGCGATTATCTCGTATGGTTACAAAAGTATATTCATGTAAAATATGACGTTTGTAAAAATTAGCTCACCAAATTTGGAATTCCGATGGTCGTGCCATCCGTCAATGGAGGCCTCAACGTGACGAATGGTCTTTCGATCATACCCGGAAGTCTCGGTGACGTAGTCCTACCATCGAATCTCCACTACAGTTATCCCCTGTATTGGCAATTGCCCGAATCATTTCTCGGTGACAAAGTAAGATCGCTGAAAATCGTCTTGTGACGTTTATTCTTCGTAGCAGAGGGGACGATTCGCATAATTGATTTTTTTTTCAGGTCGTTTCGTACGGCGGCTTTCTACGTTTCAAGACAACTTCCGTCGGTGGTGTTCCGTTGCGATCCAGTTTCCGGTATCCCGTCGTTCAGATTCAGGGCAACGACAAACTTATTCTGGAACATTATCAGCATTCGCCAGTCGATGACACTCATTTTAAAATACGGTAAATCAATTCATCATCTTTCGATTTTCTCATCGTTTCGTCATGTCCGTCGAATAAACGACTCGCGAAAATTCCACTTGGCGAGCACTTTCGAGTGAAATTATTGCACTTGGTGTAAAATATTTTTCGTAATTAGCATAAAGGTTTTTTATTTGACAAGGTTTTCCAGCGGACACTTTTTCGCAATTGAAAAATTGTGCACGTCAAATGCATCGATATTCGACACGTACAACTTTGTGGGCTTTCGGAAAACGAAGCTTTCTTATTTTCTCGCTGTCATACTTTTGAGAAAATTAAGATCTTATGTACCTTTGGATGCTTCGAAAACACGGTTTTTTTGGAATTTTGGAAAAATACTGATAAAGTTATCAAAATGAGGTTGGGAGGGTTTACTTTACATATCTGTAGGTACACAAATAAATTTTTCTTTCCGTAAAAATTCAAAATGGCGGCTTAGTGGCCGGTGGAAAGAGAACGCCTTGTTTCGAAGCCCTCCGGGGGCGGACTCGTGGACGACACATAGAACAAAAAGAAATCCTTCGTAGTCTACATCAGTTTTGCTAGTAAAGTACACAAGATTATTACAAAATATCAATTTTTGGAAATTTGGCACCATTTTGAAAAAAAAACGTTCTATTTTTCACTAAAAAAAGGCCTACATTTGTTTCTAAAAACCGTCATTGTAAGTCCATCGTAAAAATCACGTGTTATTCGCGAGGAAATCCATCTAAGCAGCTACAGTTGAAATTTGAATACAATTGCAGGAGCTGCCAGTCCGCCTGATTTTGAAAACATTGTTTTACAAAAATGCGTTTACAGTTTTGAAACCATTTTTCTTTGGCCCGTATCATGCTCAGGATGTTTAATCATCATTCAAGTCAATAATAAAAACGATAGACTTTTCATCAAAGGTACATAAGACCTTAAACGAACTGAATGACCTTGGTAGAACAAGGAAAAACAGTATGCAATTAATATTAAGTCAATAAATATAAAAGATCAGTTAATTATTAAAGAAATCATAATATTGATGATTAATGATTGATAATAGTTCGTAATTAATAATAACATCATAAACATCAATCCATTATTAGAACAATAATGCTTTTAATACACAAGATTATTACAAATATCGATTTTTGGAAACATGGCATCATTTTGATAAAAAGTCGCATTTTCCACTAAACAAACGGCCTACATTCGTTTATAAAAACCGTAATTGTTAATCGATCGTAAAAGTCGCGTGTACTTCGCAAGGGAATCTATTTAAGAAGCTACAGTTGGAATTTGAAGTCAATCTCGGAGTTGCGAGTCCGCCCGATTTTGAAACACACATTTTCAAGAAAAACGCGTTTACAGCTTCAAAACCATTTTTTTCGGAACGTATCGTTGTTGGGATGTTTATACATCATTCAAGCCAATAAAAAACGTTAGATTTTTTATATAAAGGTATCGTTTTTATTAAAGATAACACAAGAAAAAATAGTATCCAATTAATATCAATTCAATAGATATAAATGATTAGCCAACTATTATAGAAATGATAATATTGACGGTTAGTTATCGATAATAGTTCGTAATTAATAATAACATCATTAACATCAATCCATTATTAGAACAATAATGCTTTTAATAATCCGTCGACAATAATCGTATGCAATTACCGATACTGTTATCAATATTAACAATTGATTGATTATTTTACGATATTAATATTTCCAGACTCCACGAGTCACTGTGGCAAATACAGAACAGACCGGATTACAAAGTATCGCGAGAGGTGTTAATGGTAGCACTGCAGAACATTCAGCGCGTATTCCTAAAAGCTTCCGATAACTCGAACATCCAAGGAGCAACGTGAGTACCATTTTACATTCGCCATAAGCGGCGAAATGAGCGGCTCACCTTCGCAGCACGTCTTCCTTTTCTGTCATTCGCTGTCTTTTCACTCTCTCGCATTTACTGTCTCTTTACAAGCTTTTATTTAACTTGCTTCGTTCGGATGTACGTCCACCGGTTAAAAATTTGTAGTGCATTTTTTAAGCACTTGCTGGCATCCGATTGGTCTGATGATGGAGGTGGGAGGTGGGCAATGCAACTCATTTAGCATATACTAGGGCAGTCGAGTTTGCGCTCATTTGTTTTGTTATCATGAGTACGATTCATTACACATGATGACGAGAGTCTGATGATGGAGGTGGGCGATGGACACTGGAACTCCATAATGACATATGCTAGGACAGTCGAGTTTGTGCTCATTTGTTTTGTTATCATGAGCACTTTTCATTACACGTGATAACGAGAGTCTGATAATGGCGGTGGGAGGTTGGAACTGAAATTTCCTAATGGCAAATGGTAGGACAATCAAGTTTGGGCTCATTAACTTCGTTGACTTGAGCACTATTTATAATTACACTATTATAAAGTTTCTCGCGAAACCTTTCTAACCTAAGGCAAGGTTTTTTATTACGCCGATGTCTGAATGTCATGGGGGTCTGGCATGGCAAATAAATAAACAAATTATAATACGGAAAAGTATAAAATAAACGTAAAAAATATTTTGGTAAACATTGGGAAGTCGGGCTCCTGCTAGAATCAGACCAATTTTTGTTTGAATGGTTTAATATATATATGGGCCATTCCATACCAATTCGACCTGGGTCTGACTCTCGACCCCTCAAATCTGGTTCCCGATTTTTCCTATCATTACTCTCACTCTATCAAGCAATTACAATTTTTTTCAGATTTTCCAAAATAAATTTGAGCGCGTCGTGAATTTTTGAATTTTTTTTTGAACACCTCGAAGGCCGTCATCGAAAAATCTGAAAAAATTCCCAAAAATACAGTGTCAGATATGAAAAATCTTGGTGTAAAATTCATAATGTCTGGGCTTTTGCTTTGACCCGTTTTTTAGCTTTTTGAGCAAAAAAATGAAAAAAATAAGAAGCAGAGATCAATTTACTGTAGACTGTTTCTCGAAATGTTGTATGCATAATACCAGATATTTAAAAAATTTCTCCGATTTTTCTAAAGTGTATTTTGTAATTTTCGATTTTTTTTTATCATCGTTGACAAAAACCCTCATTAGGGGTTGAAGCAAAAGCCCAGACATTATGAATTTTACACCAACGTTTTTTATATCTGACACTGTATTTTTGGGAATTTTTTCAGATTTTTCGAATACGGCCATCGAGGTGTTCAAAAAAAAATTCAAAAATTCATGACGCGCTCAAATCTATTTAGAAAAATCTGAAAAAAATTGTAATTGCTTGATAGAGTGAGAGTAATGATAGGAAAAATCGGGAATCAGATGAGGGATCGAGGGTCAGACCCAGGTCGAATTGGTATGGAATGCCCCATATATATAACAAACCCAAACAAAAAAAGATATAAATATACAAAAAAGATGGAGATATAATGTAGAATATGGAGCATGTATTGAGGGGGAAGGACCCTGTACAGATGGAAGTTAAAAAAAAATTAAAACAATAAAATAAAATTAAAAAAATATAGAAACAAAAAATATATAAAACAAACCCAAACAAAAAAATTACAGAAATATAGCCTGATTCTAGCAGGAGCCCCACTTCCGAATATTTACCAATATTTCTAATAACAAGCTTTTATATATAAAATATTGAACTAAAAAGTAAAAAATAATAGTGTATGAAGTTAAATAGTCAAGCTACAGAAGAACCCCATCATGGTAAGTATGATTTTTGGAATATTTCCCAAAATTACGCACTAACTCGTTCGTAATGTTCAAACAGACAATAACTGGTAACTAAAAACTTATTTGCGTCTTAGTTTAATGTGTATTCAATCGAAAAACACCAATACAATCATCTGTATCCACACAATTAACTAAATAGGACATCTTAAATAATTAAATCTTGTCAAAAAAGAAAAATACCTCTCATGTTAATGCTATTTAAAAAATAGCATTAAATTAAGAGGTAAACGAGTCACCTAATTTTGGGAAATTTTCCAAAAATCATACTTACCACGATAACTCGAAATCCTTAGACTTTGGACTAAGGTAACCTAGGTTAGATATGTTCCTAACGAGGTGACCTATAACCCCCTTAAGGCTTTGCTAACCTTCCTAACACTGCATTATTTTTCACTTTTTAGTTCAATAGTTTACAAATAAAGGCTTGTTTTTCAAAAGATTTTTTACGTTTATTTCTTGTATCATCAACGACAAGGGGAAAAAAGTAAATTCTATTGCAGCTTGCTCGAAGCTTCGCTCGACGCGGCTGTTCTCACTCCCACGCGATCGCCGCCCCTCGCGAGCGAAGTGGAAATTTGCCAATGTCCGAGCGAGTACAACAGCACTTCTTGTCAGGATCCGAGCATCGGTTATTACAGATGGTACAGCAATACAACCGCAACGTCGACCATAGTTATCGATCTCGTTGGCAAAGCGAGACGCTGCCAGTGCAACGGTAGATCGGAAGTCTGCGACAGGGAGACCGGACATTGTCTGGTAAGATAACTCCAAACACGATGACGATACTATTCGCGAGTATTTCTACGCACCCTACAGGTATACGATGTCAGCCATATCTTCCTTTACTTTAGAACTGTCGAGAAAACAGCGCCGGTCCCTACTGCGAAATTTGCGCCGACAGTTTTCACGGTCATCCAGACTTTGGTGGCTGCAAACCGTGTCCTTGCCCGCACGCCGACAAAAGATTTTCCAGCACTTGCCTGGTCCGGGTGGAACAGGAGCCGGTCTGTCATTGCAAACATGGTTGGTGAACAAAAAAAAACTGTGATTTTATCCACGATCTTTTTCATCCTCCGGGAAAACAATTTTCATTCATTTTTCTTGATGATTATCATGATGATCTTTGATCGATTATAAATTAATTGTTCGTGCATGTGCACCAACGGGTTCGGATCTTGCGACAAGAAGATCAGTAATTGTATTTTACTAATTATCTAAAAATGATTGGAAAATCGTTCAGACATGTATTTGTACGTACATCGACAAATTCGTGTACCAAATTTCATTTTTTTGAAAATCGAAATTTGAAAAAAAAAACTGAAATTCTCATTTGATGTTTTTGAAAAATAAAATAGGAAAAAAAGTGAAATTTTTATTGCATTTTTTTGAATAATAAAATTTGAAGAAAAAAAAACTGGAATTTCGGTTTCAGTTCTTTATAACCTCTTTAATTATTGATAATTAAAGAGGTTATGAAAAACTTCGTGAAGGACATTCGAACGTGAGAAGCTCAACGGTGTACTTGATTTTGGCCACCCTGTTGATCCGAAACAAAAATAAACGAGGTTTTTCTTCTCTTTTTCATCTGCCCGCCTTTTTTCACTTCCATTTTTTCCCTAAACAGATTTCTTTTTTCTTTGAAAAGATAATATTGACTAAGACTCGACCGAGCTTTTATTTTTATCGTGTTTCAATGATGAAAAAAACAAAAACAAAAATTGATATTTTTCGAGAAAAAATGACATAGTTATTGACAATAAATAATGAAGAAAAAAAATGTTAAAAAGAAAAACTTCGGTCAAGACTAAATTGCCATTACTCTGAATAAGTGTACCAAATTTGAAGTCAATCCGTTCATGAGATTCCGAGAAATCGTGCACACCATTTTGAAAAACGAAGTGGCGGGAAAAAAATGTTTGAACTTTTACCAGCAGTTAAATCGTTGTAATCATAAGTTTACGTTGAATCTGCGATTCCTGCACCATATGTTGAACCCTTCTCTTCAATTTGAGTTGCCACAAGTGTCAAACGAGAGTTTTTTAATTTTCCCTGTAGCCAAACCCCTTAAATTCGTTTGGGCGATGCAACGTAGAAACATTTCGTGCTAGTAACGCTTTCAAAAATGATTTTTTTTAATTTTTCACTATTACATTTATTCATTATTCTATACTGTTTAACGAGCAATTTTCGTGGACTTCATTTTGGAAAACGGCCCAAGGTTTTTGACAAAATGGGGTAAACCTAGTGCTTCCAAACTCATTTGGGGAACGACATAGCCTGGCTTGACTTTAGCGAGCTGCAATCCTACCAACATGAAAAGAAACTCCCTCAGCCATCTGTCATGACTTCCATGACGTCTTCCAATCTTCACGATTTTGACTCTCAGTCGATCTTTGGAAATAAAATCGCAAAATGAAATATACTTATGTCCGCGCCCTCCTACCAAACACAGCTTTTCAGATACTCAATGGAATTTACAAATTGAAAAAAAAAAAAAAATTCCAGGTTACGCCGGTGCGAAATGTGAACGATGTGCCTACGGTTACTACGGATTCCCCGGTATGCCAGGGGGCAGCTGTACGCCCTGTAATTGCAACGCTGCAGGTAGCGCGAGTGACGAGTGCGACGAAGAGACAGGGCAGTGTAATTGCAGGCCCGGTTCAACCGGAAGAGATTGTTCCGAGTGTACGGCGCCTCGACATGTTTTCATTAACGACGTTTGCACTGGTGAGTCTCCCAAAAAAGTATTATATATATTATATATATATTATATATTTTTTTTACACGATTAGATAACTTTTTTCAACACAGCATGCGTACTCATCGATTGAGAAGCAGGTGAACAAAACCTTGTCCTACGTCAATTTCTAGGGTTCCATACCCACAGGGCAAAACGATGCCCTATTCACTCTGCCCTCTGTCCATCCGTATGCCACGGGTCTCTAGCTCGTAAACGGAATGAGTTACAGACCCGAAATTTTGACTTTTTTCGTAAAATGTTGACCCAAAACCGAATATTAAATTCGCAACTCAATTAAATTATTTTTCATGAGGGTCCTATACGCGAAAACGGAACAGAAAAAAATGCTTACCCTGGCATGTGGGGTGTCATTGTACAAAGCTCATTGAGTAGAGTACAAGTATATTTTTTTCTTTTTTATCTTCAAAAATAAAGAAATGGAGAGCCGTCAAGGTTGCCAGTTTTGGACAATTTTTGTTACGGGATCTATCTCAAAAACTAAACTAGTTAGGAATTTGGAATTTCTGTTTATTATGTACCATATGCTGTATTTAAACAACAAATACTGAAAACGCCGATTCATAATGTAATATATATAATAATTTATTGTATACATAATACAATAAATTTATAATGAAAATATGTAAAATAATTGTTATCTAAATGTTTGCAATATCAAATGACTTATTTTTGGAGTCGGTGCCAGCCAAGAACGAGAGATTGACGTCACGGAAGAATCGAGATTGCAAATTTAAAAAAGACTGTAGATCGTATATTTCATTTATTTTTCTGCGCCTCCTCTTTTTACACGAAGAATATGACAATATTGGCAATTGGTTGGTACCGACTCCAAAAGTAAGTAATTTGGTATTGTAAATATTTAAATAACAATAATTTCATATGTTTTCATTATAAGCATACAGCAGGAGTATACAAAGCTTTCTTTAGCTATCACCCCATGTGCTTTCAGTTTATTACTTTAGTACTTCAGTACAGTTTAGTACTACCTAAGAACTAAGACAGGTTTTTTCCTTAGGTACACGCTTGTCGCGTTTGTTACCTATTCTTTTCCATCATTATGACCGTTCTTTCCTCTACTGTTTTTACTCCTTTTTGTCTCCATCTTTCTCCCTGTTCCCCCCTGTTGCGGCCGCAGGCGACTTCCCCCTCTGTATTATATTCATCATGACATTTCTGTCATGGGTATAGGGAAACTGCGGAAAACCTATACCAATACAGCCGGTCATCGAGTTCGCCCCCCAGTCGTGGAACTAGTCTTATTTCGCCGCGAAATGCCGAAGAAAAACATTTCACGACGAAATGTACGCGACTGGGATTCGAACCCGGGACCTTCCGATCCGCTGGTTTAGTGGCGAGCACGCTAACCACTAGACCATTGCACCAGTTTAAGAACTAAGACAGAAAAAAGCATTACCTAATTTAATATCTAGTTTCAAGAAAAAGTTAATTGGTCATATGTGCGGAACTCTATTGGAGCGAGGCCCGACTCGCACTTGTTTTTTTTTTTTTTTCGTGCCTAAAAACTGTTATTTCGCTTAAGGCGTGAGGCCACATTAACGGGCCACAGTATACATCGAAAAAATATATATATTTTTTCTAACAGCTTGATATTCATACTAAATAGATGTGTAATTAATTGTATGAGTTAATCACTTTTTCATACGAAAAAAATGGTTGAATTCGCACATGATTTTATACCCGTTACTGTGGCCTAACCCCTTCGAAAGGCAATATTTAACAAATTTCGAGGTGTTTAGAGCCGAATTTGATTCAAAATATATCGTCAGCTAATAAAGATGTGTATAAAAAACGAAAAAAACGATTGCCCTAGTGTGGACAAGCTCGATTTTGTTCGCCTGCTCCTCAATGCAGTATTTCGTGACAATAGTGACCGGGTAGAGTTGTAAATTAACTTTTCGTACGACAGTATGCAGCGACAATTGTACGAAAATCTTGCTGGACGATCTGACGCTACTGTCCGAAGAATTGGCAGTCGAAACGACCCACATCGCGAACGGATATATTCCGCCGCCCTGGGAAGAATTGTCATACGTGAATAGCAATGCGACAAGTCTATTCGACGAACTGAACCGCGAGACGAAGCTGAAGGAACGAATGAATAACATACCTTGGTCCGAGTATCATCGCCTCATGAAGAATTCCGAAAATTTACTCAAAGACGTGAGTTTTTGTGCTCAAACACTTATACCGCAAAGCTTCTTGAAATCGTATCAACGAAGACATCGTGTTTTCTTTTTTCGTAGATGATCGAAGTGACGAACCGAGCCTGGAACACCAGATCGAGAACGGACGATTTCAAAAACAATATCTTCAGCTCTCACGTCGAACTGAAGAATCTAAAAGATTTGTTGCAAGGTATTGAATCCTGATTTCGGCCCTGCGAACTATCGTTGTTATTCGGCATTTGCTTATCCGTTGGTCGATAAAACTTTTAGCCACTACGAATCAGCTCCGGCAGTACGGCGACGATGGAGACAAAATCGGCGTTGCAAAAGCACTCGAGGAAGCACAAATGCTCTTGAGTGTCATCAAAAGTATAGATCTTACACCAAAGACGAAAAATTGTCAAACGTACATAGAGTGAGTATTTTTATGAGAAGAACTGTCAGGCAATGGAGACGTTTGTACTCTCATTATTGGGATGTTGAATGAGTTCTCGCTGTTTGTTTCGTGAAAATCAATGCTTTATTTTTAACAATCGTTTTTAATGCTTACAAATGTTTCGAAACCGTTGTGTGATCAGCTCCTGATGATTCTGCAAGCTATTTACGCGATTTTTTTTCACTAATCGGTCTGATTTTTTTATGTCAAATCAAAGCACTCATGGAGAGCAGAAAATCAATTTTTAAGAGCGAGGTATACATTTAGACAGGAAAAATGTACAATATTGAGGGATTTTTTAAACTATGAAATAATTATTCTACAATTATCAAACTTTAGGTATACTTTAATAGTATATTTAAGTATACGAAACAATTTTTGAAAATTAATTTATCATGATAATGGCGGAGTTGTGGCAGAGTGTTACAGCAAGCTCGCGGCAGGAGTTGCGAATCGGCTTGCAGTCTAGCTTCCCGTAGACTTTGATTTGCAAAAAAGTTCAAGTTTTCAGTTGGAACATGTATAGTTTCTATGTGACGGTAATTAAAATGAAGAAAATGCAAATTTAAGAAAATGGCACGCATTTACAAAAAAAAATCAACATTTCTGTAAAATGTGGATTAAAAAAGTCGTTTTTTTTTTCCAATTTTTCAAAAACAATTCCCGTCAAGTAGAGGGTACCAATGTTATCAATATTTCTACCAAGTTTCAACTCAATCGGCTTAATAGTTTTTGAGTAATCCTGCACGCCAATTTCGATAATGCAGTTCTGAGAAAAACGCGTTCGAAGTTCACGCCCGCTCCGAATCCGAGCGGTGAGGCACATCATTGACGGGCTGTAACGTTTGAAGTTTTTCGAATTTCTCTTCGAAACTTTGGGAAAATATTCTACGTGCATTTTTCTACCGTTTGGAGAAAAAAAAGAAATCGATTTTTTTATCGTTGTAAATGTATATCCCGCCTTAAAGAGAGGGTAGGGCTTTCAGCGTGAAAAAAAAAACACTTCTTTGCGATTTTTTTTCATCTATATGGATAGAGTAAATTTATTGAAACCTTTTGTACATTGTTAAGTGTGATTTCAAGAACATTCCGTGAAATGTTTACGCGAAAATATCCACAAACAAGCCGGTGACAAAGCTTTGCCAAAAACGCCTTTGGAAAAACACGATTTGCGGTGTTCACTGTATCTCAGCTAGAAATGATCTGAAATCAAGTACCATTAAAATTTCGTCAAAGTATCATCAAATCCTCCCCCCAACGGTCTTGATAATTTATTTTTAATTTCTAAATTTTTGGTCATCATGTAAAGTGAAAAGTGCTATTTTTCACGAAAAATTCCGCCATTTTGGAGGCGGAAAAACCCCTCATGGTAAAAAAAAATCTCAAACTAACCGTTGGGGGAAGGTATTTTATATGTAGAAAGTGTGTACCAAGTTCCAAATAAATCGGTCATGTAGTTTTCAAATGGCGGTAAACAGGGACTTTGAAAAAGTGGTGTCGAGAAAAACGCGGCACCGGCTTGTTTGTGGATATTTTCGCGTACAAATTTCACGGAACATTCTTCAAATGACACTTAACAATGTACAAAAAGTTTCAATAAATTTACTCTATCCATAGATTTAAAAAATCGCAAAAAAGTGTTTTTTTTTCACGCTAAAACCCCTACCCTCCTCTTAAACGTTTGTTTTCATTTTTTTTTAACGGTTGAGATTGTAATTTTTTACAAAATTTGTAAAAAGATTATCAATCAGTATAAAAACCGCTATCTTGCTACGGAGGTTTTTTTAAATCAAAATTCACAAAATCGCGGCGATTTGAAAAAAAAAGTATCGAATTTGGCCTATTTTTTCGACGGTTTTTCGTTAGAGGAAAATATTTTTAAAAAAGCTTCCATAGCAAGATAACAAATGGCGTGAAGAATGTTATGTCATAATTTGAGACGGATAGCTTAAAAACTCTTCCTTTGCGAGTGTACACCGTTTTGAAAAACGGCATTTCGAGATAAACGAGTTTAAAGTTTCGAGTGCGGAATTTTCATATAAATTGTCTAGTTACGTTTACGTAAGTATATGAACAGCATGTTCATAACCGTATAAACTATCGGCTAATGCACAAAAAAGTTGATTTTTGAGAAACTTTACACTGTAATGATCTTTTGAACTACGCGCGCGCGGTTCTGGTAACGCCACCTGTTGGGAAACAGCGAGAACTTATTCAACGTCCCAATATATTACAGTTCAAACATATCCTTCGTTTTGCTTGCATTTCCATGCAAAATTCACGATAACGATAAATCAATGATGTCGCAGTGAAGCTGAAGAGTTCATCGAATGGTTGAGCTCGCGTTTCGACGCCACCGAGCCGCTCGCGAGTTTGCGAAACAGGACGGAAAGTTATTCCTCGAGGCTCGAAAATCTCAATACTTATATCGAGGACACAATGGAGGCGCTTTATTCGTACGACGTTCTGTACAACGAGATAAACATGACATACGAGGAAGCGGATTTTCGGTACGGAAAAGTAAATGTACTCAACGTCGAGGTACTAGAGTCCATCAACGAGGGGAAAAAATTGAACGACGAAGCGAGAGGCTTCGTCGTTGATAGTCAAAACAATTTTCAGGTATTAGCTTCTCACCAGGCAATCTGTGACTAACTTATAGAGAACGTGTACACATACTTTTTGTCTCCATTTTCATACTCTATATTTACAGGATATTGTTTTTTTTCATAAATTCAGTTCGAGACGTTTCGCAAATTAAATGTCATTGAAGAACACGTTGTTTTATATGTGGGATTAATTATCCGCCATATCGGGAATGTATTTTTGTATCTACTTGACAGGATCTTCCGGAGCTGGAAAACAAATTGGGCTTCTGGACGGAGAAGCTCAACGTTAAAGAGGAAATTCTCTATAGACTGAATTACGAATATGAGGACAAATATGTAATAAGAGCTGTTGAGCATGCCCAAAATCTCTCGGATTATGTGGACAAATACGTATCGTGAGTATCCTTTTCGTCAACTTAAAAAAGTACTCAACTCTATCAGAGATCGTTGAAAAAATGTATTTCTAAGGTGTCAGACGTATTGTTTTTTTAAGCGACATAAATTTTATCGCCATTGGGTAGAATTAAGGGGTTAAGCTACTATGACGACCAAAAAATCAGGCATATTTATAAAAAAAAAAATTTGAAGGGCTAAAAGGAGAAAAATTGTTTGTACATTTTTTCGTATGTACATTAAGGGGTCTTCTCACTTTAGACGCTAATAAAGGCTATTTTCATCAATTTTTTTGATAGGTTTATATTATAGATGTTGATTTAAAAGTTGTTGCACCCAATAAATACACTTTCGAAATACATTAAAAACATTTTTTATGTACTTATGTAACCCAAACAAACTTTGTCGTGAGCGCGGCCTGGTTCGGGCGAAGGGAGTCGATTGATGGAAAACGGGGTTCTTGAGGAGAGCTCTCCCCCCTTTGGAGATGGGCAGGGAGCACTTATTGAACCGAGCGATTCGTTCGTAGTCAAGATTAAAATTTATTGTCGATTACACTGGTGGACAGAAAATTGCAAGAGCGCGAACGTTCTACACGACTTTCGACAGGGGGCCGAGACAAGATGCCGCCGTCGAGCGAGTCCCCTAGCCGCGTCCCTCAACCCATCAGCGTGCCACCACGCCGAGAGCACGCGCGCGCCACCAAGCGCGCGCGAGATCCTAGGCGTCCCCGAAGGCACCCAAAAGGGTCCCGCGGTGCGCTCGCGAGCTGCAAGGCTGGCGCGCCAGCGTGTCGCTGGGGTGGTGCCGACGCGCCATCTGCCAGCTCACAATTGACCAGGAGCGGGGCGTCCAAAGGAGCGGTCGTCATGGCCGCAACATCCTCCCCCCCGTCAGCCAGAGTGCTGACCCCAACTCCTGCGCACGCTGGTCGGATGGAACCCCCTAGAGCTGGTCCTGAGGCGGAAGAACTGGCAGGGGAACCAGTCGGGCAATTGGCCGGTCGAAGGTCGAGCTGGCGGTCTTGATCGTGACGACGCGGGTTAATCCATCCTTGCCAGGGTGTAGGGCCGTCACGCGGGCGAGTGGCGACTTAGTTGGGGGAAATCGTTCGTCGCTAACCAGAACAACTGAGCCGATCTTAATGTCACGCGACGGGTGATGCCATTTAGACACGGACTGAAGATGCTGCAAATAGCTAGAAGACCATCGCTTCCAAAAGAACTGGACCTTCTGCTGGATGAGCTGCCACCGGGAAAGGCGAGAGACGGACAAATGTTCCAGTGAGGGCTCTGGGATGGCGGTGAGCGCATGACCAACCAGGAAGTGCCCCGGAGTGAGTGCAGAAACATCGTCCGGGTCGTCCGAAAGGGGCTCTAGTGGTCTAGAATTGAGCACAGCTTCGATCTGGGCCAGTAACGTCGAGAGCTCCTCGAATGTGAGTAGTGCTTCACCGATGGTCCGGGTGAGGTGAAATTTGACCGATTTCACTGCCGCCTCCCATTTTCCCCCAAAATGTGGGGCTCCCGGGGGGTTGAAGGCCCATTGAGTGCCGTCGCTGAGCAGGAGCTGAGCCAATTGTCTAGACTCGCGAGAAGCCGATGAGAAGAGCCTCTTCAAGGAGGTGTCGGCGCCCACGAAGGTAGTCCCGCAGTCGGAGTACAAATTGCGACAGAGCCCGCGACGAGCAATGAAGCGTCTATACGCCGCCAGAAAGCCTTCCGCGGTATAATCCGAGACGACTTCTAGATGGACGGCGGAGGTTACCATACATACGAAGATCGAGAGCCAACCCTTATAGGACTTATGCCCTCGCCCCTTCCACGAGCGAAGCGACACCGGACCTGCGTAGTCGACTCCCGTGTTGAGAAAAGCTCGAGCGGGTGTGAGACGGGCGACCGGGAGCTGGCCCATCAGTTGCTGCGCCCGAATGCCTCGGTGTCGAGCACAGGGAACGCACTTGTAGATGAATGATCTGACCGGGGCCCGCCCTCCGAGTATCCAATAGGAGCGTCGAAGTTGGGCGAGAGTGAGCTGAGTGCCCCCATGAAAGGTGCGAAGGTGGGCGTCCTTGATAAAGAGCCTGGCCAATTGGGACTCTCGTGGTAGTATAACCGGATGCTTGCTGTCTCGGTCAAGTTGGGAGAGGGCAAGTCGCCCCCCAACTCGGAGAACTCCTTGATGATCCACGAAGGCTGTGAGCCGGGTCATAGGATGTGAGTTACCGAGCCTCTGACCCCGAGATAGGTTCTTGAGCTCACTTGAAAAATACGCCGCTTGGGTTGTCCGAATCCAAAAAAGCCGTGCCAGTTCCAGGTCACCTCTCGTGAGCGGTGTCGCCAGCGACGAGTTCGGGGTTCGGCGAAGCCGAGCTACGACTCGTTGACAGGTAGCCGTGACTCGTAGTAGCCGCGTTACTGAGGAGAACTTGTCCACAAGCTCCCAAACGTACGGGGTGGAGAAGGTCGTTGCGAAAGTGGCGCCCGGATTCTCTTCCAAATTGACGGAAGGGTCGACGATGCCGTCCACCACAGGCCATGAGACAGGGTTCTCAGTCAGCCATGGAGGACCATGCCACCACAGCGGGTGATGAGCGAGCTGAGCCGCCGAAATTCCGCGAGAGGCGCAATCAGCCGGGTTCGCCTTTCCCGGGACGAGACGCCACTGTGCTGAGGCTACTTCCTGTATAAGCTGGACTCGATTTCGAATGTACTCCTTCCACCGGGAAGGATGGGAGCTGATCCAAGCAAGCGTAACGGAAGAGTCGGTCCACAAAAATGTGGAGGCGTTCTGTAGCGAGAGCTCATTGGTGACGTACTGAAGTAGCCGGACGAGCAGGACGGCGGCCGAGAGCTCGAGGCGCGGTATCGTCAGGCGTTTGAGGGGAGCAACACGAGTCTTGGAGCAGACTAGCGTGACTGAAGGCGTCATCCCAGGATTGATCACCTTGAGATAAATTACTGCGGCCATGGCAATTTGAGAGGCATCGCAGAATCCATGAATTTCGACGGTCGAGTGAGCGAGAAGGCCGAGCCATCTGGGGACGGGCAAATCCGAAAGCTTCGTGAGGTCACTACGAAAGTGCATCCAGCGCTGTGCCAACAGGGGGGGGACTTCATCGTCCCATCCGAGCCGATCGAGCCAGAGCTCCTGGAGGCCCGTCTTGCCGCGGATTACCACCGGGGCAAGGAATCCGAGGGGGTCATAAATCTGTGCCAGCTCCGAAAGAATGATTCTCTTCGTGATGATGGAGCTGGTGGCTTCCTTGGTCGAAAAGGCGAACTGGTCGGAGCTCGGTTTCCACAGGAGGCCAAGCAGTTTTGTTCCTTGAGTGAGCGGAGCAACTGCCATCGGAAAACGATGGCCTTCATCGGTAACGAGCTGGAGAAGGGTTCGACATGCGAGAAACGGAGCTGGTCGTGTGCCGTAGGTAACGGTAGTAAGCTGAAACGAGGAGACTTCCCCATTCGCGTCGGTCCAGAGAATCTGTTGTGCTGGCCAATCATCCTCGTGCACCTTAATCTGGCGGAACATCTTGGTGATGTCAGCGATGAACACAAAACGGTGCTGCCGGGACCAAAGGAGCACGTCTGCAACGCTCCTTTGAAGGTTAGCCCCGGTGTGGAGCAGATCGTTGAGTGAGCGTCCCGAAGTGGTTTTGGCCGAACCATTAAAAACGACGCGCAGCTTCGTGGTTTCGCTTGCCTCCTTAAGAACCGCGTGATGCGGCAAGAAGCACCCATCCCGATGAACAACATGCACTTCCTGGCCATCTTCCGAGACCCTCGACCCTCCGGGCAGATGACCGCCCGGTGCCAAGGTCATCTCCTCAAGATGATCAGGGTTGGCAGAGAGAATGGAGCGAGTCGGGCGAGTCTCAATTGGCGCGCGTCGCATGTGCCCGAGCGTCTCGTATTCTTCGAGGAACTCCGTGTACAGCTCTCGTAGGCGCGGGTTCTTACCGAGCCGAACGGCTAGGCGACGCAAGCAAGCGAGAGAGGAGCGATAGGAATCCCCAAGCACGGGGTTTTGAACAGAGAAGGGCAGCCGAACAATATAGCGTCCCGAGTCGTCGCGCGAATGAGTGGCGAGAAAATATTCTTCGCACTCACGTTCCTCAGTTGTGAGGCGCGACTCAGTCTTCTCGGGGACTTCCTCCTGAACCCAGAATGCCGTGAGGAGGTCCCGGAGCTGGTCAGATGACACCTTGACGTGGAGCGAGGTGGCGTGAGGGGGGTGAGTCGGTCCCGTAGGCCCATAAACGATCCACCCGAGATGAGTACTCTGGGCAACGGGGGAATCGACTCCGGCCTTGACCACCTCTGGCCGGACCAGCTGGCCAAACACGTCAGCTCCAATGAGCAGGTCCACTGGAGCAGATACGAAGAATCCCGGATCTGCAAGCTGAAGACCCTGTAAATGGGCCCAAGGAGCGTTCTCTAAGGGAAAGGTCGGGATGGCAGAAATGAGATGGTCAATTAAATGAGCAGTAAGTTCGAACGAATAATCAGAGTGACAGGATTTAATGCGGAGTATAACTATGCCAGAAGTTGTCCCAAACGGCGAATCTCCTACTCCGGAAAGCTGCACAGCAGATCGCTTCTTCTTGAGGTGGAGCCTGCGTGCGGTCTGTGTGGAGATGAGTGATAACTCCGAGCCAGGGTCCAATAGTAGACGAACGGGATGCGCAGAGCCAAGATCGTTGATGACGAGAGCTAGGCTAGTAGCCAGCAGGACCCCGGGTCGAGACGATGGAGCAGAGTATTCGCGGGATGCCGTTTGGGACGCGTTGCTTCACTGTTCAGCGGTTGAAGAATGAGCTGACGGGGCCGGGCTCTCAGCACGGGGCGGTGGTTCCGATGATGTCCCCGGTTTAGGTGACGGAGAGCGGGCCCTTTCCTGGGCCAGGCTGACGGCCTTCGGCGTCGAACTGGCCACCCGTGGTTGACTTGCTCGCGATTGAACACCGAGATGCAGCAGCGTGTGATGGCGTTGCTGGCAAGTCTGGCAGGTGCGAGTGGTCTGGCAAACTCGAATGCTGTGCTTACCAAGGCAGTTGAAGCACAAGTAGAGTCGGTCAACCAGAGCCTTACGAGCCTGAGGGGTGAGATCCCGAAAATCCGGGCACGATGCGATGAAGTGCTCTCGTTCGCAGTATGAGCACGGGTATCGGTTGGCCAATGGCCAAGCAGCGCTCCTAGTGGACTGTATTGGTGCCGGACGCGCAGTCAAGGTTGCGTTGACCTTTGCCGAAGACCGAGTGGCGGGTTTGGCGGAGACGGTCGAGTACGATGGGCTGGTCGAGTGGGATCCGATCTCCAGATTTTCCATAGCGCGAGCCCGCCCTTTCAGAAAGTCCATAAGCTGTTCCAACGTTGGGTACTCGGTGGCCCCGCCCATCTTGTTCTCCCAGGCCTCACGGAGCTTAGGGCTGAGCCGTCGGACAAGCACATGCGCCACTACCGTGCCCCAGTGCTCGGTGGGCGATCCGAGGGCGTGTAGAGCGCTGAGTGCCTCCGTGACACTTCCGATGAGCAGGTTCAACTCCGCTGCGGAGTGAGAAGCCATCGGAGACGAGCAAAGGAGACGGTCAAGGTGAGCTGAAACGAGAAACCTTTTATTCTCGTATCTGGACACAAGTAGTTCCCATGCTGGGGCGAAGGAGTCTTCCGAGACGGTCAAATTGGAGATCAGGCGAGACGATTCACCGGAAAGACTAGTAAGGAGATAATGCATCCGCTCGACGTTGGACAACTCCGGATTGTTGCCGACAAGAGAGTTGAACAGGTCTCGGAAGGCTCTCCACTCCGCATACGCTCCGGAGAACTTCGGCAAGGAGATCTCCGGAAGAGCTCGTCGGGTAGAGCCGGTCGCCGGTGCGCCCGAAGTGGATGCATGCCGTGTGGAGGTCGAGAGCGCGCCTCCTGCCTTATCGATGAGCTGGGTGATAAGGACTCGAACTGCGGCGTAGTTGGAGAGCGCACGGTCGAAGAGCTTGTCAGCGAAGTATGGCAGGGTGGTAACTCCTTCGACCTTTCCACTCGTACTTACGATTTTTTCGTGTGTCGTCTCCAGCTTCTCCCAGTAGGTCTCAATCAAGTGGAGCTGCGTCTCTAGAGCCGGACCACCGAGACTCGTCACGCTGGCCGATTGCACCTCCGCGAGAGTGGTCTCAATAAAGTCCGCACGAGATTGTTGGAGGATCAATGTGGCTTCGAGATTCGCCATGACGGTGCTTGCTGAGAGGGGCAGATGAGACGGGCGCTTGGCGCGTTCTCACGTACGAGAACGACCGAATCGAGCGTGCACGCTCGCGCGCCGGTCCACTATTGTTCGTACGCGCACTCGGCACGAAGTTCCTTCGGCGCGTGCACTTCTTAACGCACGCACTAAACTGATCGTCCCCTCACCGATCCGGCTCGAAGGACCAAAATGTCGTGAGCGCGGCCTGGTTCGGGCGAAGGGAGTCGATTGATGGAAAACGGGGTTCTTGAGGAGAGCTCTCCCCCCTTTGGAGATGGGCAGGGAGCACTTATTGAACCGAGCGATTCGTTCGTAGTCAAGATTAAAATTTATTGTCGATTACACTGGTGGACAGAAAATTGCAAGAGCGCGAACGTTCTACACGACTTTCGACAGGGGGCCGAGACAAGATGCCGCCGTCGAGCGAGTCCCCTAGCCGCGTCCCTCAACCCATCAGCGTGCCACCACGCCGAGAGCACGCGCGCGCCACCAAGCGCGCGCGAGATCCTAGGCGTCCCCGAAGGCACCCAAAAGGGTCCCGCGGTGCGCTCGCGAGCTGCAAGGCTGGCGCGCCAGCGTGTCGCTGGGGTGGTGCCGACGCGCCATCTGCCAGCTCACAATTGACCAGGAGCGGGGCGTCCAAAGGAGCGGTCGTCATGGCCGCAACAAACTTTAAACGCGTTTTTCTCGAAACAACGTTTTTCGACGGCTTGTTGATAAAAACGTCGAAACTACTGAATCGATCCTTATGAAATTTTATCCACATATTTTTTACAACTACAGCTATAGCGCATATTTCAAATTTCGATATTTACTTTTTTGCCAAAAATGGTGAGAAACACGTTTTTTTTTCGAAAAGTATCCGCCATTTTGTTATTTTTGCATATATCAAAAATCGTATGATATGCGCTATAGCCATTAACATACGGAATCTAAAACCGTTTGATTTTTTTTTCGGATGAATCATCTCCGAGATTTCACCAACAGCGCAGACCCACATTTTTTTAGGGCATTTTTTCAACTACCATTTTTATCTATGAATAGTGACTTAAATAAGTAAATAATTTTTTTTAATGTATTTCGGAAGTGTATTTATTAAGTGTAACAACTTTTATATCAATACGTATAATATAAATATATTTTTAAAAATCATGAAAATGGCCTTTTTAGCGTCTAAAGTGAGAAGACCCCTTAACAAAGTTGTGTACCAAACTTCATTTGAAAATATGAATAATTGAAGAAATTATAAACAATCTCGTGGAGAGCTTTTGAACGCGTGGGGTTCAACGGTACACTTGATTTCGGCCAGCCGGTTGATATGAAACCAAAAAAAAAACAGTTTTTTCTCCAAATAGACAATATTGGCTAAGACTTGCGATCGAGCTTTTTTGTTATCGTGTTTCAATGATCGAAAAAAAATGTATGCATTTTTTTTCGACTTTTGACGAAGAAATGACATAATTATTGTTAACAACTAATGAAAAGAAAATGTTAAGAAGAAAAACGTCGGTCAAGCCTAAACTACTATTACACTGAATAAGTGTACCATATTCCAAGTCAATCCGTCCATTAGATGTTGAGAAATCGTGTACACCGTTTTGAAAAACATAGTTTCGAGAAAAATGCGTTTAAGGGAGACTTTGTCCTTGGAGTGCCATATTTCAGGTGTCTACATTTTATTTTTTTTTAAAGGAAAAGAGTAAAGCTTTTTTAGTGCGGTTTTTTCTTGCTTTTATTCATGATATACAGAACGTTTAAAATTTTTTTTTTGAAAAAAAAAAAAACAAAATGGCGGCCGTTGCTGCTCCGCGAAAACAGGTCCTCAAATCGCGGGAGGTAAACGGCTGACATCACTGCCCCCTCTTTGTTGATCTGAAACACAAATTCGAAGCATATTATCAATCTGTGACCCTTTGGTCATGGAATGACGGATGGGTTTTTCGTTTAGTACAAATTTCGGAAAATGGCGGCAATTTGAAAAAAATCGAATATTCGCGTTTTTTTTCGCATAAAAAGATAAATAATAAATGCGAAAATGTATCTATCGAAATAACGATCCGTCATTCCGTGAAGACATATTTTCTGAGTATGCTCTCCGAATTTCAGGTCGATATGTTAATTACAGCGGTCAGGAGAATGTCAGCCATTTTTAAAAACGTGTTTTCGAGAAAAACGCGTTTAAAGTTTTGTAATGTGTTTACACAAATGTGTTTATAATTACCGCTAATCGGCAATGCCTGGTCCATAGAGGCATCCCTCCTCTTCTTCTAGCTGCTCATGTTGAGCCGCTAACGTCTCCCGCTGCATTTCAAGGATAAAGTCTCCCTTAAGGCTTTACGAGCAGTTCCATCGTTGTAATCATAAGTTTACCTTCAATTTGAATAGCCTCAAGCAACGAACGAGAGTTTTGAAATTTTCACAGTCGTCCTTACCAGCAAATTCAGTTTCACGTGTATAAGGAACATACATAGACATTTGTAATAATGATTTGCAATCTGCAACGTACGTATTGCAGATTATTCGCCCAAAGTCGCGATGAAGCTGCGAATCCTTTGAAGGCGAGTCAAGCCTACAAAAATATCGTAGATGGTTTGGCGACCGCGACGATGGCAGCCAAAGAAGCGAAGGATGCTTCCTGGGAAGCTTACTACAAGGTGGGAGTCTGAAGGATTGATATGCATAACAGGCATCCCTGACACAGCACAACTTCACGATAATCGTTTATTATATAAAAAATGTTATTTCCCCACCTGCAGGTCTTTCCCGATGGACCTAATTCGAAATCCTTGCTGGACATCGCAGTTGAACTTTCCGCAAAGTCTACCGAGCAGTGGAAGAGAGCGAAAGCGAACGATATTCCAGTTTCGATAGCAACGGGACAGTTGGAGGATCAGAAGCAGGCCGTACTGGATTTGAAAGATTCTCTCAACAGCACTGGGATCAAAGACAATCAGATAAACGTTAAACTACGAGAACTTCAGAGCAACAGTAAAATACGTGAGTGCGATTTATTTATTTTATTAATATTATTAAAATTAGTTTCTACTAGAACAAAAAATATATATATACTTCATTTCTGCAATTGTTATTTTCTAATAAACTTGATCAATTTCGTTCAACAGTTCAGGCAGATTTGGCAAAGACGCAGGAAGACACTGACGAAGTTGTCGAATCGATAAATCAATCCCGAAAACTCATCGACGACTACAAGGAAGGTATAGCCAGTGTTTTGAAACCCCAATTGCAGGAATTGAAACGAGAGGGCGACTCGAAGATCAGCCTTGCGAGTGAAAAGTGTAAGTTTCAATTTCAATCTACTTTATCACTACCAAGGAATGATTGGGAGACCGATCTCTCTGATTTCGATGAAATTTGGCAGGCTTGTAGAATGGGTAAAAATATGCGACACGTATTTTTTTATATCTGCGGTACCCGACTTTTAAGGGGTGAAACGCACCCTCGAAAATAGGGGTGTTTTTCGTATTTCGTCGATACCGTTATCGTTCTCATCATGTATAGTGCACGAAAAAAATAAACATTGTTGCAATTTGAAATTTTTTCTTATCTCGTACCGTTAAGGGGCCAGTCCACTTTGGAGCTACGAAAAAAGGCTATTTTCCCGATTTTTTTCAGGATTTTATAAAAAATATGAATATAAAAGATGTCGGGCTTGATAAATAAAGTCGTGAAAGACATAAAAAAAAAAATTTAATTAATTTTTATTCATTTTTAAGTACAAAAACTTTAGTTCAACGTAACGCCTCAAAAATAGGTGGGCTAGGTATCTCCAGCACGAATCGTCAACGACTTGTCTGAAACAAAAAAATCAAAGTCCATTAGATTCAGTATGATACCAGCTACAAAATGACCCTCGGATATAAAGTTTTATCAAAAAATAAAAAAATGGTAGATGAAAAACGAAAAAAGTAAAAAAAACGCGTTTTTTCGTAGTTTTTCGCAAAAAAAGAGTAAAAATAAAAATTTCGAAACCATCGAGGGTCATTTTGTTGCGTATCATGTTCGCAATATGCGGTTCAAATTTCGAGAGAATCGGTTTATTAGTTTCAGAGATACGATGGAGCTAGATTTTGAAAACGTTGTTTCGAGAAAAACGCGTTTGACGTTTATACTATGAAAAACTCTTACCTAAACTCAATCGGCAATTCCTGCACCGTACAAAATCCCTTCTGATTGCTCATCATCGTCGATTTCTTCAAGTCTTGCTTGCTTTTGATTTTTTTAAATTTTCAAAGTGCACTGGCCCCTTAAAACGTTATGTACGAAAGACGAAAACGCACCCCAATTTTCGAGGGTGCGTTTCAACCCTTAAAAATCGGGGTCCGCAGATTAAAAAAAAAAATATGTGTCGCCCATTTTTACCCATTCTACAAGCATGGCAAATTTAATCCAAGTCCGAGAGATCGACCTCGCAACCATTCCTTGTGGATACACGTTCTGAACTCTTATCGATTAGTGGTGAACGGATTATTCATAGCCTATAGATGTAAATTCACGAGTTGCTTCGTGATTTTTCAGTGACGGAGGCCCAAAGTAATATAAAGAGAGCGGATGCGAAATTGATCAGTCTAGCAACAGCGTCGGCCATGCGGCAAGTCGAATTCGACAGGTGGAACGATACACTGGCAGCTAAGCTTCAAAAACTCAAAGACAAAATCGCGGAAGCGAGAAATAGTGCCGAAGGTGTAAGTAAATTATCCCCGATGGCAAACTAGCATTGGAGATACAAAACCATTTATTTCCCAAACCGGACGAAATTTCGATCAACGATCGTTAAGGGGTTATACAGTTAGGAGGCCCAAAAAAATCGATTTTTCGAGATTTTTTCTTGAAACGACCTTTAAATATATTAACGTAAAAATTTTTACCCATATTATGGTAACTTTTAACTCTATTTTAACATTTTTTATTCGTAAAAATAATTATTTTGAAATATAGCTAATGTCCGGGAGCACATCTAAAAAAAGGCGGACTGGATAATCTCAAATAGAAAAACCAAAAATATTTCGGTAATACAATGGATTATCTTGTAATTGATTGAGGGAATAAGCAAAATAATAATGTTTGACAAAATGGCGGCTTCTGAAGAAAAATCGATTTTTGACAAAAATGTAGGCCTTAAATTGTTTATAAAATAGAAAATATTTATCTGTGAGAAAAAACCTTCGATTAATGACTGAAAAATATACTTGAAAAGATTGTGTTAAAATTGGAGACTGATCGGTTCAGCCGTTTCCGAGAAATCGTGCTCACCGGCTTTAAAAACACAGTCTTGAGAAAAACGCGTTTAAAGTTTCAAAAGCACTTTCGAACGCTCTGACACGTCATTACAAATATGCGTGTAACTTCGAGAATATTCGCCGGATTGACAAGACATTTTCTATGTATGTACTTAAATATATGTTCATTACGACATTAAAAAAAAATCGATTATTCGAAAAATTTTACTGTATATAACCCTTAAGAGGGAATGACACCTCATCGCGGTCGGTATGGTAGAACAATTATAGATTCCCAAAAATCTCTGAAACGGCTCTTCAGATCCCGTCGAAACTTTGCCAAACGACGTCAAATAGATAGACGAACAGCTGTCTTCTCCTCAAATTTTCTGAATTTGAGAAAAAAAATGTAGATTGGCTTATGATAAGCCAATCTAGTTTACATGTGTTCAGGTGTTTACATTTTATTTTTTTTAAAGGAAACGCGTAAAGCTTTTTGAGTGCGGTTTTTTTCTTGCTTTTATTCATGATATACAGAACGTTAAAAAAAGTTTTTTTTTTTTTTTAAACCAAAATGGCGGCCGTTGCAGCTCCGCGAAAACAGGTCCTCAAATCGCGGGAGGTAAACGGCTGACATCACTGCCCCCTCTTTGTTGATCTGAAACACAAATTCAAAGCATATTGTCAATCTGTGACCCTTTGGTCATGGAATGACGGATGGGTTTTTCGTTTAGTACAAATTTCGGAAAATGGCGGCAATTTGAAAAAAATCGAATATTCGCGTTTTTTTTCGCATAAAAAGATAAATAATAAATGCGAAAATGTATCTATCGAAAAAACGATCCGTCATTCCGTGAAGACATATTTTCTGAGTATGCTCTCCAAATTTCAGGTCGATATGTTAATTACAGCGGTCAAGAGAATGTCAGCCATTTTTAAAAACGTGTTTTCGAGAAAAACGCGAGTAAAGTTTTATAATGTGTTTACACAAATGTATTTATAATTACCGCTAATCGGCAATGCTCGGTCCATAGAGTCATCCCTCCTCTTCTTCTAGCTGCTCATTTTGAGCCGCTAACATCTCCCGCTGCATTTCAAGGACAAAGTCTCCCTTAAAGGGTTCAGCTACTGTGGCGACCCAAAAAACAGGGTTATTTAAAAAACTAATTTCGAAGGAATAAGTAAGATTGAAAAATCGGTTGGCCATTTATTTGTGTGTACATTAACAAAGTTGTGTAGCAAATTTAATTTCGAAATATTAATAATTCAAGAAGTTTTAAAGAATTTCGTCAACGACCTCTGAACGTGAGGGGATCAACGGTGTACTTGAGTTTGGCCACCTGGTTGATCTGAAAAAAAAACACGAGTTCTTCCTTAAAATACATAATATTGGCTAAGACTTGACCGAGCTTTTTTCGTTATCGTGTTTCAATCAACAGGAAAAAAATTATTAATTTTTTTCCAATTTTTCAACGAAAAATGAGGTTATTGTTAATAACTAATGAAAAAAAGATGTTAAGAAGAAAAACGTCGGTCACGACGAAACTACTACGCTGAATGAGTGTACCAAATTTCAAGTCAATGCGTTCATTAGATGTCGAGAAATCGTGTACACCGTTTTAAAAAAACGCGTTCAAAGTTTGACTAGCACTTCAATCGTTGTAATCATAACTTTAACCTTCAATCTGTGATTGCTGCACCATATTTCGGAAGTTCCTTTTCAATTTGAGTTGCCTCAAGCGACGAACGAGCGTTCGACATTTTCACAGTAACCCCTTAAAGACTGTAAAACGAGAAAGAACTTTTGAATTTTCAAGCATCATTTTCTACGTAATGCAAACGATACGATAACTACTTTTTAATAGGTGAGATGCAGTCAGAGGCGTGAAAAAACGAGCATTTTCAATATTTTTTTTATAGTGATGAAGTTTGTTTTACAGAAGGGGTTACACAGATTTTTTTTGTTATATTTCAACTTGACTTGTACAAATTTTCAAAGAAAAATACTGATTATTTATAAAAATATCGCCATCTTTGTCCGACCCCCTTCGGCATGTAGTGCTTTGCAGTGACCATCATAACATTTTACTGGATCATCTGAAATAAAAAAACCAACAAAAAAAATCATTAGTTTAATAACAAATCTAGTCCTTAATCGAAGCTTTTTTTTTCAAAAATTAACGAAATGGCGGCATCCGACAGATAACTTTCGATTTTCGACCGAAAAATCGCTCGTTTATTCTTAAAAAAAAATAGAAATTTTCAACAAAAACGAAAATCCTTCGATTGAAGACTAGTTTTTAATGCTATCAATAAGCACGCCAAATTTCATGAAAGTCCATCCAGTGGTTTTTGAATTATAGTGGTCACCGACTTGAAAAACATAGTTTCAAGAAAAAACGCGTTTTAAGTTTTTCGATGTGGATACGGTATTATATGTTCGTAAAATTTTGATCTCGATGGATGAAGCTAAACTTTTTTTATGGATTTTGATCCGCTGAATCCGAATATCACAACTTATTGCCGAAAAGTCGAGCATTCAATTGTTTATAGCCAATTGTTAAAGCAATTTTCCAAAACATTAAAGTTTTTCGGGCTGAATTATTATTTTTTAAACATTTTGGGCAATTTTGAAACAAAAGTATGCTTTATAAAATTTTACTAAAGTTAAAAGTTTTTGAGTAATTCATTTTTGAAGAATTCTGAAAGAATTTTCCAATTTTAGGGATTCTGAAAGAATTTTCAAATTTTCAGAGGATATTTTCGAAACATTATACTTCAAGAAAATGTAAAAAAAATCGATTTTTCGAAAATTCTGACTGCATCTCACCCCTTAAAATGCTGAAAACTTTCATACCGTAAACTTACGAAAAGAAAAACCCAGTGCAGAAGGACAGGAAGTATTTTGTATACGTGTATAATTTATAAAATAACGCACCATTTTTTTACAGATACGAATCTCTCTGAAATCGGCTGAGGGCAAAAAGTGTGTACGTTCGTACAGACCAACGACGCTTCAACCTTCGATGACGACGACCATCGTGATGACGCTAGCAATATCGGGTTCACGGCGAAACGGAGCTCTGTTCTATTTGCCGAGCAGTCTGAACGTAACGATTCACCGCATTATATTTCACATACGATATGTCAAGGAAAAAAGTTGAAAAATCCTGATGAAAAATTGTTCTCCAGGATGATTTCATGGCATTGGAGATGGTCGAAGGAAAAATCCGGTTTCTGTGGAACGTGGGCGGTGGCACAGGCACACTGACACATCCGGAAGAAATCGAGGCTGGTGATCCACAAGCTGACGACTCTTGGTATCGCATCGAAGCTGAAAGGTAAAAAATCCACACCTCGCATATCCCAACCCATTCCTTTTACAATTCCCTCACGAATAAGCTGTCGATACGAATCCTCACGATATTTACCTTTCACAGGACGAGGCACAGAGGAAAATTGAGCATTAGGAAGCAGAGTTCGACTTCCGGTCGGTATCTTCCGGTGATAAATTCGACGAATGCCGAATTTGGGCGTTTCGACGTGACGAGCACGGATCGCGTGTGGCTGGGGGGTATTCCGGAGTCCCAACGACGTCCATCCGAATTGAGAGCGGTCAATGGGCTACCCGGTTGTATACATCAGGTTCTACTTGACGGTAAACCCCTCGGACTCTGGAATTTCATTTCGTCGGCACCGGACAACGCTTGTCAAGCTTGCGTCGAAGGGTAATTCTTCAAGTCTACCCAAATATTGGGATGTCGAATAAGTTATCGCTGTTTTTTTCGTGAAAAATAATCACAGTCGGGTCGCACAAACGGCCCGAAAAATTGCTCATTTTCTCGATTTTCTTTACGATGGTTGAAATACGCCAATCAGTCTGATTTTTCAAATGTTAAATCAAAGCACTCGTGAAGCACAGAAAATAAATTTTTAAGCGTTCGTTTTTGATTTTTTTACATTTTTCAACGTTTGAAAATGTCTTCGAAAAAAAAGGAGTCCCCACGATGTACACGGTTGTGGCCGAATTATCTGGAACGAAATTTGTAAAAAGATTAATTATCAGTATGGAAGCCGCTAGCTTGCTATGGAGGTTGTTTTTTTGATAAAAATTGACAAAATGGCGACGTTTTGAAAAAAAAAAATGTATCGAATTTAGCCTATTTCTTCGACAGTGTTTCGTTAAAAAAATATAAGAAGATTAAATAAAAAGGCTTCCATAGCAGGATAAAGAATGTTGAATAAATTTTCTTATAAATTGTCCACTTACGTTTATGTAAGCATGAACAGCATTTGATGAACAGCTGAACAGCATATGAACAGCATTTTTATAACCGTCTATACCATCGGACAATGCAAAAAAAATCGATTTTTTGAAAATTTAACACTGCAATGATCCCTCAAACTACGCGCACGCAGCTCCGGTAACGCCATCTGTTGGAAAACAGCGAGAACTTATTCAACGTCCTTATATAAATGATAAAGGTAAAATGATGAAAAAATGAATAATATTGTCGTTTTTTCGTCTGGCTACAGAGTGGAAGACGTAAGGGACGATATAGCGTACAACTTCAATGGCGAAGGATACGCTGTGAGAACCAGAGTTTCCTCGGGACCTTACAACAAGTACACTTTCGGAGTTTCCATAAATTTCCGCACCTTCGATGAGAATGCTCTGCTGTTTTTAGCCATCAATCCGAACAACGTGAGTCGTCAATTTCGTCAATCGTAGCATACCCGTCGGTTCTATGTCCAATTGCCTCTATAAATGACACTGTGCCTTTATCGCGAACTGACAGCATCAGCACATAATGATATTCCTACGTGAGGGACGAGTGATTCTCCACATTGGTTACGGTGGAAACGTCAGCATGGAAATGTCTTCGACGTACAAGTACAACACCGGAAATTGGACGAAAGTAGACGCTTTCCGGCAGTATCAGCTGCGCAAGAACATCGAGAAGTGCAGTCTGAGCGTCGGCGGTGAAAATGACAAAAGAATCGGTGCTCCAACGCCTCAACCGAAAAAGGAAGATATTCCTGATCTCGAAGCAGCGAAGTATTACATTGGTGGTTTGCCGCCGAGTTTTCGAGCTACGAATTTGCATCTTCCTACTCAGGTCTCGTTTCTCGGTTGTATGTCAAACGTCGTTGTCCAAGAGGGCTACGATCCTATGGCTGAACAGTATTATGGTGTTGAACCAACCTGCGGTAGCAAAGTACGAATTTGCGAATTATCATTGTCGTAATGTTACAAGACTTTTGATCTACTTATTCATGCAATTTTTGACATTCTAGGCTCCAAAGATCGTGGGATTCTACGGTGACGGATATCTCGAGTATCACTCGTTTAGTCTCAGAAAAATTTCGTCGACGATCAGCTTCTCCTTCCGTACGATACAGGAAGAGGCTGTACTTCTCTTGTCCACTTTTCATGGACAGGAGGAACGCTTGAATAATATTCAAAACCGAGGATCGGATAACAGCGTAAGTCTTAGTGATGTGAGAAGTAAACGTATACTCGGTTCATTGCCATTTAAAGCGTTACTCCCACTTGTAGCGCAAAAAAAGGCCTTTTTCATGAATTTTTTTTGAAGAAAACTACAAAACTTTTTTAATCGATCAATATACCATCTTAAAGAACACATCTTGAAGAACTTTCAGTAATTGTATTTATTGAAAAATATTACATTGTTTAGTGGCAAATGGCCGTCAATGAAATAATGTTTTTATATACACGGTTTGCGGTGACCAACATTGCGGCGAAGTGGATCACCTGAAGAAAAAAATGCGGATGGATTTAGTCAAATATAAGTATAAACTAGTCTTTAATCGAAGGATTTTAAAAAATATTCATTTTTCACAAAATGGCGGACAGTCAAAGTTAATGGTTCGATATTAACGAAAAAAATCGAACGATTAAAGACTACCTTTTTATGTATTAAATAAGCCTGCAAAATTTCAAGAAGATCGGTTCATTAGTGTTCGAGTTATCTTGGTCAACGACTTCAGAAATGCCCTTTTGAGAAAAACGCGTTTAAGGGGGGATTGTCTTTTTTTTTCGCAAAATTTACCGCTTTTTGGGAATTTTTTTGTGAAGAAAGTATACAACGGAAAACTTGTGAAACTTGGCATATAGTTTTATTGATCTGTTTACTACATACAAAAAATTTTTTAAACAATTTTATCAAAAAATCCGCCTCCCACCCCCCTCGACGCGCGATGGTCCTTTCTTGATGGTGTGCACGATTACAGCCTTCACGTTCATCCTGCAACAAAAACCTAAAAAGCATTTTACTTTAGACACATATAGCTATCGTTCGATGAAGGGAAGAAAAAAAATTGACGATTTGGTGACGTTTTGAACTTGAAGTATCGATTTTTCGAAAAAAATTGATCGATTTTTTGTTATAAATAAAAAACTATTAAACGTATTGCTTTTTTGCTTCATCAAACGATAAAATGATGTCAGCTGAGCATTCTGTCCAAATTTGAAGGCAATCGGTTGAATAGTTTTTGAGAAATCGTGCACACCAGTTGTGAAAAAGCTGTTTCGAGAAAAACGCGTTTAAGGGGGATTTCTTGATGAAATTGTTTAAAATTTTTTTTGTATGTAGTAAACAGATCAATAAAACTATATGCCAAGTTTCACAAGTTTTCCGTTGTATACTTTCTTCACAGAAAAATTCCCAAAAAGCGGTAAATTTTGCGAAAAAGAAAGACAATCCCCCCTTAAAGTTTCTCTTTCAACGCGGATTCTTCTCTTTCAACGCTCATATCTCAGTCAATTTTGTTCGGATCGACTTGAAATTTTCAGGACATATTCTCAGATACCTATACTTCAAAAAAATGCAATAAAAAAATATCGACTTTTTCAAAATCGCAAGTGGGGGTAACCCCTTAAGGTATTCCTTTCACGAACCCGAATATTCAGCAATTAACTTATATTCGTATGTCATCGAGTTAAAACACGTCCCAGTGTACTGGTGAAAATTCAAGTTGTGTTACCGAACTTTTATCAAAAAATTACGACTCTAAAAATCGTCTCAATTATACCGCGCTTTATGGAGATGACACACTGACCACATTGCTGTCCAAAAATGTATACACTCAATAACTCTATGATGTTGAAGTTTGCATCGTTGGAATGCAACGATTTTTTTATCACTTCCTTTTTACCATTATCCAAAGCATATTTCTTGCAAATTGAAGTCATAGAGTTCTAAAAAGAATACGGATAAACGTTTAAAGCGGGATATACATTTAGACCGGAAAAAAATAAGCAATATTGAGGGATTTTTCAAACTAAAAAATAATTGATCTTCAATTATAAAACTTTAGGTATACTTTAATAGTTGCGAATCGGCGTGCGATCTAGGTTCCCGTAGAATTCGATTTGCAAAAAAGTTCAAACATTTTTTTAGTTAGAACATGTATAGTTTCTTTGTGACGGTAATTAAAATGAAGGAAATGCAAATTTAAGAAAATGGCACGCATTTACAACAAAAAATCAACATTTCACGCAACATTTCTGTAAAATGTGGATTGAAAAAGAAGTTTTTTTTCCAATTTTTCAAAAACAATTCGCGTCGAGTAGAAGATACCAATATTGTCAATATTTCTACCAAGTTTCAACTCAATCGGCTTAATAGTTTTTGCATAATCCTGCATACCAATTTCGATAATGCAGTTTTGAGAAAAAAAACGCGTTTGAAGTTCACGCCCGCTCCGAATCCGAGTGGTGAGGCACAGCGTTGACGGGCTGTAACGTTTGAAGTTTTTCGTATTTCGCTTTGAAACTTTGGGAAAATATTTTACATATATAGCTCTATCATTTGAGGGGCTAGTCCACTTTGGAGCCACGAAAAAAGGCTATTTTCCCGATTTTTTTTTTAAGTATTTATAAAAGATATAAATATAAAAGTTGTTGGGTTTGATACATAAAGTCTTGAAATACATTTGAAAAAAAATTAATTCATTTTTATTCATTTTTAAGTACAAAAACTATAGTTTAACGTAACGCCTCAAAAATAGGTGGGCTAGGTAGCTCCATCACAACTCGGCAACGGCTTGTCTGAAACAAAAAAATCAAAGTCCATTAGGTTCAGTATGATACCAGCTACAAAATGACCCTCGGATATAAAGTTTTATCAAAAAATAAAAAAATGGTAGATGAAAAACGAAAAAAAGTAAAAAAAACGCGTTTTTTCGTAGTTTTTCGCAAAAAATGAGTAAAAATAAAAATTTTTAAACCATCGAGGGTCATTTTGTTGCGTATCATGTTTACAATATGTGATTCAAATTTCAAGAGAATCGGTTTATTAGTTTTAGAGATACGATGGAGCTAGATTTTGAAAACGTTGTTTCGAGAAAAACGCGTTTGAAGTTTATACTATGAAAAACTCTTACCCAAACTCAATCGGTAATTCCTACACCGTGCAAAATCCCTTCTGATTGCTCATCATCGTCGATTTCTTCGAGTCTTGCTTGCTTTCGATTTTTCGAAATTTTCAAAGTGGGCTGGCCCCTTAAAGAGAAAAAAAAATGAAATCGACTTTTTTATCGTTGTAAATGTATATCCCGCCTTAAGCGATATTTTAACAGTCTCAGTTGACCCAGTGGGTTGGTCTGGTGGTTAGCGTGCTGGCCGGCGGATCGGGAGGTCGCGGGTTCGAATCCCAGTCGCGTACTAACGTCGTGAAATGTTTTTCTTCGACATTTTTGCGGCAAAAGGCAACTAGTTCCGTGACTGAGAAGCGAATTTAGGACCGGTGTATCGGTATGGGTTTTCCGCAGTTTCCCTATGCCCATGACAGATATGCATGGTGAATACGATACAGAGGAGGAAGTCGGCTGCGGCCGCAAGGTGGGGGAATGATGTCGGGACAGCGCAAGCGTAGAGCGGTGGACATAGAACCGCGAAGCCTCGTAAAAGGCCGAAAAGGCTGTGCAAGTAAAACTTCTAAAAAACAGCTCAATTGGCCAAAAAAAATGGAGTAATTAGAAATAATTAATCTTCATTCCATTCCAACGATGCAAACTTCAACGTCATATAACTTTACGTCACCGAAAAAATCACTAAAAAACATACTCCTAAACTGGTTTTCCGCCTTAAGGGAGACTTTGTCCTTGGAGTGCCATATTTCAGGTGTTTACATTTTATTTTTTTTAAAGGAAACGAGTAAAGCTTTTTGAGTGCGGTTTTTTTCTTCCTTTTATTCATGATATACAGAACGTTAAAAAAATGATTTTTTGAAAAAAAAAAATCAAAATGGCGGCCGTTGCAGCTCCGCGAAAACAAGTCCTCAAATCGCGGGAGGTGAACGGCTGACGTCACTGCGCCCTCTTTGTTGATCTGAAACACAAATTCAAAGCATATTATCAATCTGTGACCCTTTGGTCATGGAATGACGGATGGGTTTTTCGTTTAGTACAAATTTCGGAAAATGGCGGCAATTTGAAAAAAATCGAATATTCGCGTTTTTTTTCGCATAAAAAGATAAATAATAAATGCGAAAATGTATCTATCGAAAAAACGATCCGTCATTCCGTGAAGACATATTTTCTGAGTATGCTCTCCAAATTTCAGGTCGATATGTTAATTACAGCGGTCAGGAGAATGTCAGCCATTTTTAAAAACGTGTTTTCGAGAAAAACGCGTTTAAAGTTTTGTAATGTGTTTACACAAATGTGTTTATAATTACCGCTAATCGGCAATGCCTGGTCCATAGAGGCATCCCTCCTCTTCTTCTAGCTCATGTTGAGCCGCTAACATCTCCCGCTGCATTTCAAGGACAAAGTCTCCCTTAAGCGTCACTGTAATTTACCAATGATTCAGACGGGCCCTTATGCTCCCACAAAATACGGCTCTCCGCTCACGGAATGCCTTAAATTCAATTGGATGTTCCGCTGTCAATTGGTCACTGCTGCTACATGAATTCACTTCAATATCCTTCAGTTTTCCGACAATCGTTAACCCTACCTTCATTTTCCAGAAGGACAGCTACTATTCCGTTGCCGTGGTCGATGGTCACGTCCAAGTGCGCGTGAATTCCGGCAAAGGCGAATTGACCCTTCAGTCGAACAATACGTACAACGATGGAAAGTATCACTCGGTGACGATATCCAAGCGTCGAAAAGAAGTTGAGCTCCGTGTCGATGATGCTTATCAGGGCGGAGGTCGTTTGCCGACTGGAGTGGCTGTCAGGGCGCCCGAATCCAACGGAGGATTGTTCTTCGGTGGACTGCCAGCTCTGATAAACAATACGAAAATGATAGCCACCGGAGTTCCATTGTACGGTGCCATCAAAGATGCGATATTCAACGATGAGTAAGTTATTCCGTTTTTTCACTCACCCTCTCGATCTTTTGACCACGTGTTCATTTCGTACATTGATACGCGGCCCATCAGTTGTGCCTTCAATGAGTATACGTTGCTGTACTTGCAGAATTTTGAAATTCGACGAAGCGACGTCTTTCGATCATGCGCTGATCGGCCGAGCTGGGCCAAGCATGGGCAAAGATCCACCGACTTATACGCCCTCAGCTTCGCTTTCTCGCGGTATGTCGACCCAACCGGAAGGCTGTCAGAAAGTCCCGTACTATTCGCTGGAACCCGGAGCCTTGAAGTTCGGCGACAAGCCTCACAGTCACACCCAATTGTATTTGAATTTCAAAAAATTCTGGGAGAAGAAGTACGTCATAGAGTTCGATTTTAGAACTTACTATCCCAACGGATTACTCTTCATCACTCCCGTAAGATTTTACTTCGATCATCTTCGTTTCAATTGTACAAATCGGAATATGATTCTGGATAAATCTCGAGTTTTCGAAATATCGCGATTTGCTCGGTCGTGTTGAGTTTTTCGAATTTACGGATATTCAGAAGAGAGACTTTAATGAATTCGAAATTTCAGGGAATAAGATTGAAGCATTATCTGATGGTGATAATAAGAGACGGTCAACTCTTGTTGATGGTTAAGAGCAAACAGAAAAAGGAAATGTTATTCAAAACGCCTTTCAACGATGGGAATTGGCATCACGTGGTGATAACTCACGACGAGAGAAAGCTCACGCTAGTCGTCGACACTCAGACGCCGAAGACGATAAAGGTACCGAGGAAAATTGGACTTGCCTCGATGATGTACATCGGCGGTTTGCCGGAGAGCGGCACACCTTTGCCCGATCAAGTCGTCGTCAAGCTCGAGACCCTCAAGGGCTGCATAAGAGGCCTCAGGGTCAATGGAAACATTTACGATATGGTTGGCTCGACCAGCAGAGCCTACAACGTCGGACAATGCTTTCCGAGCGTCGAGAGCGGCGCGTATTTCCAGGACGAAGCTTTCGCGATATACAGTAAGTGTGATTAAGGCCTAAGGCCACTGTAACGGTCCAAAAAAAAACGGTTTTTTCACGAATTTTTTGCTTCCAAAATTGAAGGTAATTGAAAAAAAACTTTTAAGGGTGTTATCGGGCATACATTAAACTTTATTATCAAATTTTTTTACAGCAAAAAAAAAACAAAATGGCGGTTCCACAGCTATCTTCCCGGGGCATGTTTTGCTTGCAGGGCTCCGCGGCACGCAGCACCACTGGTGCACTTTTGAATCTAGAACAAAAAAAAAAACCATCAATCTAGAGGGTTATAGCTAGAGAATGTCGATCGGATTTTAAAAAGTATCAATTTTTGTGGATTTGGCGTGCGTTTGAAAAAAAAATTGATTTTTGACGAAAAAAACGGCTAGTTTTTTGTTAATAAAAAATCAATAAATAAAGTTATTGAAAATCCCGATCGACATTCTCAAGATAATGTTAATGTTCACATCTGGTCAAAATTTCAAGTAAAAAAAATGAAAATTGTTCGAGTGATGCTGCGTGCCATTTTGAAAAACCGTATTTCGAGAAAAACGCGTTTAAAGTTTTGCGAATAGTTTTTTATTGGAAAAAATAAAAAAAAGAAGGTAAAAAAAAAATTTACCGTTAGTCTGCAATCCCAGCACCATACATTTGTCCTTCGATGGCCAAATTTTCGTCTGCCAAAATTTACAGTGGCCTTACCCCTTAATGAAAAATGGAAGACCGAGCTGTGCTGGGAATTCGATTTTGATTCCAATTTCGTCACAGTGATTCAGCTTGAGGTCTTGTACAGCTTTGGATGGTCGGAAAACAAAACTTTTTTTTTTGATACTAATAAAGCAATTAAGGGGGGATTGTCTTTTTTTTCGCAAAATTTACCGCTTTTTGGGAATTTTTTTGTGAAGAAAGTATACAACGGAAAACTTGTGAAACTTGGCATATAGTTTTATTGATATGTTTACTACATACAAAAAAAATTTTTAAACATCTTCATCAAAAAATCCGCCTCCCACCCCCCTCGACGCGCGATGGTCCTTTTTTGATCGTGTGCACGATTACAGCCTTCGCGTTCATCCTGCAACAAAAACCCAAAAAGCATTTTACTTTAGACACATATAGCTATCGTTCGATGAAGGGAAAAAAAATTGACGATTTGGTGACGTTTTGAACTTGAAGTACCGATTGTTCGAAAAAAATTGATCGATTTTTTGTTATAAATAAAAAACTATTAAACGTATTGCTTTTTTGCTTCATCAAACGATAAAAGGATGTCAGCTGAGCATTCTGTCCAAATTTGCAGGCAATCGGTTGAATAGTTTTTGAGAAATCGTGCACACCAGTTGTGAAAAAGCTGTTTCGAGAAAAACGCGTTTAAGGGGGGATTTTTTGATGAAATTGTTTAAAAAATTTTTTGTATGTAGTAAACAGATCAATAACACTATATGCCAAGTTTCACAAGTTTTCCGTTGTATACTTTCTTCACAAAAAAATTCCCAAAAAGCGGTAAGTTTTGCGAAAAAAAAGACAATCCCCCTTAAGGAGGTAGGCCACTCTAGAAGCCCACAAAATAGGCTTTATGGGGATTTTTTCCGAAAAACGACAAAATAAATCGAGATTAGAAAAACGGGTGTTTATCATACATATCAGTGACTGTATACAATAATTTTTTTGAAGAGATTAATTTCAAAATGGCGGCTGTGCAGCGTTTATCTCAAAACTGCATTTTTTAAGTTGGCCGAAAACATAACTCAGACAATTTTCAACCGATTCACTTGAAATATTGAATATATCTTGAAACATACATTGTCTATGGAAGTACGTAGGATTTTTTTTATATTGCATAGTTCATTTGTTATTAACAATAACCTGACGATTTTTTAGGCAAATTTTTCACTTTCCAAACATTTTCCTAAAAAATCGTCAGATAATTGTTAGTAACAAATGAACTGTGCAATATATAAAAAAATCTACGTACTTCCATAGACAATGTATTTTTGAAGATATATTCAACATTTCAAGTGAATCGGTTGAAAATTGTCTGAGTTATGTTTCCGGCCAACTTAAAAAATGCAGTTTTGAGATAAACGCTGCACAGCCGCCATTTTGAAATTAATCGCTTCAAAAAAATGTTTGTATACAGTCACTGATATGTATGATAGATATCCTTTTTTGTAATGTCGATTTATGTTGTAGTTTTTTCTGAAAAAAATCCCCAAAAAGCCGATGTTTTGGGCCTCTAGAGTGGCCTAAGGCCTTAAAACAATGTTTGGGGGGATTATTTTACATATCCGTAGGTACTCGAATTTCGCGAATCGTGTGTAGTTTCCCAGCAAACCTCATGTAGATTACGAGAAAAAATATATATTTTTTGAAATTGTAGGCGCTCATGTGCATCTCCAAAGAGACGTTCTTTTTCTACCGGTCACTGAGCCGCAATTTTGTAAATGCGTGCCATTTTTTCAAATTTGCATTTTCTTCATTTTAATTACGGTCACGTAGAAACTATACATGTTCCAACTGAAAAAATGTTTGAACTTTTTTGAAAATCAAAGTCTACGGGAAGCTAGACTGCACGCCGATTCGCAACTCCCGCGGTGACCTTGCTGTAACACTCTGCCACGGCTTCACCATTTGGATGATGAATTAATTAAAAAAAATTGTTTCGCATACTTAAGGAGAGTTTCGTAAACACCTAGGAGCCGGAAGAAAAGGTCATTTTTGTGAATTTTTTCAAGGAAAACTATTTGAAATTTCGGATTGAAGTTTTAATTATCTAAAAGTATATACATTCAAAAATATGTTTAATTTTCTTTACTTAAAAATATCAAAAATATACAAGGATATTGTATGATCCTTGGAGCGTCGTGAAAAAATCTGCGTACACGGTACCCACTGGCGTTTCTTCAAAAATCATTTGAAAAAAAAAACCAAAAAGATTATTAAATTAGATACTATAATCTAGTACTTGTCATAGCCGATTTTGAAAATGTCGATTTATGACAAAATGGCGAACGTTTGAACATAAATAGTGATTTTTTGGGCCAAAAATTAGTTATTATTTTGCCTATAAAACAAAAACTAAGTAACGGAAAAAAAAATCCTATGACAAGTACTAGATAATGGTGTATAGAATAACCACAAAAAACCTCAAGGCAATCGGTTCATTGGTTTTCGAGAAATTTTGGGTACCGATTTGAAAAACGTGGTTCTGAGAAAAAGGCGTTTGAAAATTTGGGAATGAATAAATCATGAAATTTGTCAACTTACATGGAATCATCGATACCAGGCCCATAGTGTAGGTCTTCTACGGTCGACGGAAGGTTCATAGCTTCTAAATCCTCAATCTCGATCATCTAGGTGTATATCTCCCCTTTAATATACTATTAAAGTATACCGAAAGTTTGATAATTGTAGAATAATTAATTCTTAGTTCTAAAAATCCCTCAATATTGCTTTTTTTCCTGTCTAAACGTATATCCTGCCTTAAGCCAATAAAAAAGAACGATATTTCTTTTTCCAAGGTATACAAGGCCTCAATGATTTTTGTATCAATTTTCAATATTAATAACGAAATGGAATATATGTTTTCATTGAATTGAACTTCGCGATTGATTGCCTCCTCTCAACCTCATTTCAGAAAAGGACTTCGAGCTTGGAGCGATACTGGAGCTTCAACTCGAATTCCGCACGTCCGAACTCTCCGGTGTTCTCCTGTCGATAACAGCGCCGGGTGGTACGCCGTCGTTATCCCTGGAATTGAATAACGGAAAGATCATAATGTCGGGTGACCTCGGCGACGATAATCCACTCTACGTGGAACAACATTTTCCTAGTCCTTACGCGATGTGCGACAATCGTTGGCACAGAATTCAAGCAGTTTACAACGACGAAGAGCTGGCTCTCAAGGTCGACGAGTTGGATCAAAAATACGGTCTACCGGCTAACGTTAACGAGCATTTCATGGCTTCCGTCGCGTCGAGTCCTTTGTACATCGGTGGCTTACCAGGTGATTGCCGTCGTCCTCCACTTTTGACCCTCCATTTCAATTTACCGCCCCGTCGAAACGATCCTCAACAATAATTGTATTTCATTTTATATTCAGCATCAGCACCAAAAGGAACATTGATAACGCGAGATCACTTCAACGGTTGCATAAGAAACGTGATGATCGGTGGAGAGAGACGAGACTGGACCGACATGGCGGAACTTCACAACATTCATCTGAGCTCGTGTCCGGTTCAATGAAAAGTGCAAAAACGAAAAGAAAACAAATAAACGGGCAAATCAAGAAAAGAAAAAAAAAACAACAAAAATACGACGGAAATCATCGTCATATTTTTTGTGAATACAATCGAAACGAGTTCTCAAAGTTCTCGCGAACAATTCGCCAATGTGTTCGAAGATATTTTTTTTTTCTTCTTTTTTTTTTCGAGTACCTTTTTGTACCGTGAGTGCGGTGACTTTACCACCGGGCCTCAAATAGTGTGCCATAGGTGATATGGAGATTGAAGCAATCCGTTGAATCTTAAAACCTTAAAGACTTAACGAAGCCAAAAGATGCTAAACGGTAAACGAAATTTTCTGAAAAAAAAAAAAATATATATTGCTGTAAGGTAAATACTTTCACTTCGGAGAGATGGACCGGACGATTGTCAACGAGTCACTGGCAATTAATAGAAAAATTCTCATCACACAGATTGAATCGCGGAGGGGTCCTTAATTTTTAAGTAGAAAGTTCACTGCCATATAGTTTAATTTACAATTTTTCATCGCGAGTCCCCATCAGACGCCATTGTACATCAGTATTTAACACGCTATTATTTATTATTACTACTACTATATCATATATATATATATATATATAGCTATATATATACGCGAGAGCGAGATTTATAAATGAGCCTCAAGCAACTCAAAACTATATGTTTTGTACTTTTATAGTATAAGAAATAGACGATTAGAAAGAAAAAAACAACATTTCATTTTGGCGACATTTGAAAATCCGAAAGGATTCTTATCACGACCAAGTTAATAATCACGTAAATGTTTTTTCAAAAACGCCATTCTAAATTACGGAATTTTTTTTCAAACACGTGTCTTGTAAAAAGTGTCCTGGGCTCACGGAGACCACGGTATTTCTGGTATCTGTTATCCATACAAATATTTGTAATATTTATATCGCCTAAACCGAGGTAATATTGAAAATTGTAATATAAGTATATATATATATATATATATTATGGACGAGAGCAGGAAAGAATTCAATAAACAAGGCAACATGAATTTTTTGTGTTAAGGAAGAGAAGAATATAAGACGAATAAAATGGAAACGAAAGATTTATTGTAATAATTCACCCAAAAATAATTCCTCAAGTTGAAAGAATCTCCAACTAGACGTTGTTTTTTTTTTTCGATAATGGGTTTATTATTTTCTCATTTTGCTTTCTTTTTATTAATGATGACATTGGCTGCAAGATGCTAACAATAAAATACGACCCAAATTCTTACTTCGTGTACTTAATAAATATATCATCGAGTAGTATCGCATATACATACATACACACACACATGTATATGAATGTGTGTGTGTGGGGAGTGGGCGCGCGCGCGTGTATGTATGTATGTATATATATACGTGTGTGGATGTATATAAAAACATAATATTTACAGACATGGATAACTTGGAAAAACCATTACTCGCCGAGTCGTTCCTTCTTTTCATAATGATAGAAACGAAGGGTTATTACGTAAAGGGTTATCGGTTGTTTTTTTTTTTGCTTTTTCTTCCTCTGTCGTATCCTTAATTATCATTAGTAAGCGCGATTAACGGCAGCGTGCACACTCACACATATACACCCGGCGCACTTAACTCATCGATCCCGTTTTCGAACGCTTATCTGTCCTTGCGATCAGCCTACCATCCCTCAATTTTTCTCAAACATCTCCCTCGGATAATCCGTTGAATATTTATGCTTCCTAGACAGCCGCACACTAAACGATATTTTTCATACCTTGAAAAATATAAATATCAAGCACATATCGATCACTTGTCCAGTTCAGTGGCTTCGTACCTTAACGTCATTATTACTCGACTCTTTTCTCGCTCGTTCGTCGACAATCGGCTTCGTTGAATCTTAACACTAGTGACTATATTTCTGTTTTTCTCATCTCCACTTTCATCGACCAAGTCATGGTTTCTGGGGAGCTCGTGACTCGCTTTCATCTTGAGTCAGTTTTTTCGTTTCTTAATCTTCTTTGTTTATGGCGTTTATCGCATAATCAATATTGTCATGTCGGACTGTTTTGCTGTTCTTGTTGCTCGTTAATGTTTATTCCCCTTGATTGACTCGTTGACCGAAACGTCGCCAGTCTTTGTTTTTTGGTTGAAAATACGCGATACGTTTGCACTCTTCTGTACGGGGGGGGGGGGCCGAGATATTGAATTCTTACGGAATATTTTGGCTTTTTTCTTCCTTCTTCTCTTTATTCGTCATTCGAAGCGCTCGCGTCGCAACCGTTCACGCGCACACAATGCGACAGACATCTATACATTGTTGCGAAACAATCGAAAAAATATGTGTGCCGAAACCGCATGAGACATGATAAATCGATATGTCGAACAATATTATTCAAAGAATCATGGGAAGATCTTCGCTGCTCTTGCACAGGGGCCCGAATAACGATCGCTCCTTTTGTCTTCCTCGTTACGCGTTCCGATTGAAAAATCGCTTCGTTTAGGCCCTCCGACGCTAACCTGCGCGTACATTCTTACGTATTATTGCCGATCTCATTAGCCGTTCCTACGAGAATCATCGAATTTGACAAATTACCAATTTTGTCGATAGGTTTGCTTTTTCTCTTTGCTTTTCTTATCGGCATGAACAGTTTGATTTCGTGCGAGCTTCAAACGTTTATGGCACTGGTAATATTTCGTTTTTCTTCTCAATTCGCTATTCTCATACAACGAGAAGTACTATTAACATTTCCTAGTGAAATTATTGTCGATCTGCAACAAAAAAAAAATGATTTTGGCGCGGACTCGTGCGCCATTCGTACTGTATTTTGTTTGGGTGAAATGAAAAGTGATAAATACACCAGGTGCACTAAAGTTCGGGGCGAGAAAATAAAAAATAATTGCGTATCTTTATCGATGATTGTTTCAACGCTACGGACATTTTTCTACCTTAACGATACATACTAGTAGTCTAATTTCTTGCTACGATCAATTTGTAGAAACGATTTTAAATGTTTAATCCCAGTTTTTGTCCACTTTTACAGATCAATGTATCAATTTGAAAAAGTCTGTATCAAGCAACGCTTGGAAGTTTCGCTCGAAATCATACCGAAAATGTCCGATGAGAAAAACTCCTTGTGGAGGGAAAATTCTTTCTAGGACGTTTCGTTGCTGTATGAGGTTGGATAAATAACTATCGAGTCGAGAGTGCCGCAAACGTTATCCTCCCGATACAAACCGCGCTCGCATAATATACACTTTGACTCCTATCTTTTTTAACGTGTCGGACACGCGATAACAATTTCGATTGATCTACGAGGTTGAGACTCGAGAAAGACACGAAAATTTCGCTAACTTGCTGATGAACAATTATCTCCGTATCGAATACAAACGAAGCACGCAGCGCCCAAGATTGAACGTGTAACAAAGGATGCAGAGATTCATTCGTTTTTTCTCGTTTTTGCTATCTTCGATACAAAATAAAAAGAAATAAAAAATAGAATAATTTCGCCCAGATTGACTGTAAGGCTGATTTGGTATTTCTTTTTTCTCGTTTACTGTGATCAACTTATTTATTTACAAAACTATCTTTGTCCATGAACTGCTCATACACAATCTCAACAAGCGAATTACAAATAACACTAGTCGAAAAAAAAAAAACACGATCTGTCAACAGTCGTGAATGTTGGATGCGGTTAGGGCGGAAGTAATGGGGGGGGGGGGGGGGCAACGTTGTGTCGTGACAATGCCAATGTTTCGTCCTGCCGAGAAATTCACACACGACATATTTCTCTTTTCGTTCGCACAATCGATCTACATTACGGTATCGCGCGAGCACGCGATGCGCAATGAACTTTGCGTTCGAGATTTCGTTTTTTTTTCTCTTGTTTCGCATAATACAATTCTTTACGCTCGTACCTGACTCGCGTGACGAATTTTCGTATTGGCATGACTTTAGGAGTGTACATATGGAGCGAAATATTGTCTTCTTTATTTTTCACGAAAGTCCTATATCGTCCGGAACTCCATTCGATTGTTTTGCTCTCCGAGCATTGAGAAATATTTCAAATCATAGCGAGAGCCTTACTACTTTGTTCTTTTTTATCCCTCGACGCATGCTAAAAAATCTATAATATTGCTTGTATTAAACCAGCGCGGGAGAAAAGTCGTCGTATCTTACACGCGACTCGCTTCACGACACGTACCAATTTCAAAACGCCACTGGAACTAAAAAAAAGAAAAGAAATCAACATTTCGCTCCATCCTAGTTCGCGTGTAGGTGGAAGTAAGTATTGCAGATTTGGTCGGGGATGAAACGGGAATATTCAGCTAAATCGTCGACAAACAATTCCTATCGTAGATACTGGTAATCTTATGATTAATTCAATCGACGCTGCTCGGCTGTAATTTGTGTGTAAAAAGGCGAAAGGAAACTTGAACGAAAAAGTTATATGAAAAGGGAAGAAAAAAAAAAGACGCGTCGAAATTGTTCACGAGTACTCTTCCCTCGCATGCTCGAAGAGAGATAATAATTCTCGCGAAACACGTAGCGGTGGCCCGTGCTCCGAGCATCGATCGGACTTGTCCTTACAAAATTGACTAAGAACGCAAAAACACGTTTCCGCATTAATTTAATATGGGCCTGTATTAAAATAGTAACTATGAACAACAGAGGGCATTATTATTAGCGTTAATTGTTAGGAGGAGAATGATGACAATGGTGTAAAACTATATGACGAGGGCCATGTCCTTCTTGTTTGGTAGATTCGTCTTTTTGCCTTGCCAAAGGCTGTTGTGTATCGTAAAGGCATCTATGGTTACAGTCAGATGCTTCGTATGTATTTGCGAAAAGCATTTATTCCCGGAATTGTATCTGAAAAGAAATCAATGTGTATTTTCATTTTATTCTCTAAAGCCTCGGAGGTTTGCAAGGTCAATCTTTTTCCCGTCACGATGACATTTTCCGAATGATCGGATAATATCGACGTTCGGCGTCTAGACTCACTTGAAGAACTTGTCGAACATGTCGTCGCCGACCTGTTTGGGTCCAGTGCCGTAGAGTTTCGAAACCCCGTCCCTCTCGGGACAGTAAGAGTAGAGAGCACGAAATTGACAGCCGGCGTCCCTGAACAATATGAGAAAGTGTTTACTCTCGGATTTCGATATTTCATCGAGCACCCTTTGCTTCGCTTCTCGATTGACCGTGCCGGGAAATACGCAGTACTCGATCGCGTTGAACATAATGCTTCGGTTCGACTTCGTCGTTGGTTGCTTGAACAGACGCGGACCTGGGCAAGATTGAAAAGAAAATATAAATGACAACATTGATGATAAATACATTTTTTTTAAATTTTGTTTTATTGTTTCAATTAAGTTTTATTTGCATCATTTTTGGGGTCGTTGCTCCAAGAGTCTCTATACAATTATGGGACAGGATGCTTTTTTTAAACATGTTTGTTGCAACTTTAGTCTTTCCCTTTCGACTGTATATTTTTTCTTTTTGTTTTTCGCCATCTTTTTCATGACGAATGGTCGATTCGAATGAGGCATTTTGTTTTCTTACCGTTATAATCCATCATTGAATTCGGGGTACTGCAGATGTCGCTACTTCCATCGTCGTAGCCTCTTCCCTTGGTCATGAGACCTGGAGGTAGCGAGCCGTGGCCCGAGGGTGACGTCAAAAGTCTCATGCTGCTGAGACCAGGGCTGGCTGCTCTTCTCGGAGGTGTGTTCCTACCCAAACCGCTGTCGGTGTCTGTACGAACAAGAAAAACGAGAGTAACCTCTTGTCATCAATGTATGTGACGTTAACTCATGGCAGTAAGCTTCGTTGCACGTTAGAGAAGGTCGACTAAGAATCTTAAGAGGAAAAAAGCCCCGAGAAAGAAATCTTAAAGACGTTCCTACGCCTTTGAGACAAGACTATACCCGGCAATGAGTACGAATTGACGTTACACCAGTTATTGACGATTATACGTGTTAAAATCTTAGTTTTTTTTTTATCAAATTCAATCGTACGGCTCGAAAGGTTGAGTTTAAGAAGGGAGATTTAGGCGTGGAAAAAGTATGCCAATTTTCATGATTTATTTTTATTAAAAAGAAAGATTTTTCCGCCGTTTTTGAAACTTGAAAGAGACGTCACTTAAGTGTGACCCGTCGATTTGGTTGAAACTCATATGTGATAAAGCATTGAAAACTATTAGACACGTATTTTTGTTTGTCTGAAAAGACAAAAAACAAAATTCTTTGGTTTTTTTAATGTAAAACGATCCATTATAAAATAAAGTTTTTTTTTCTTTAAACGATAGTACTATATATGTAGAATATTTTCAAAAAGTTTCAAAGCGAAATTCGGAAATCGGATCTCGGATCAAACGCGTTTTTCTCAAAACTGCATTATCGAAATTGGCGTGCAGGATTACTCAAAAACTATTAAGCCGATTGAGTTGGAACTTGGTATAAATATTGATAATATTCGTACCTTCTACTTGACGAGAATTGGTTTTGAAAAATTGGAAAAAAAAACTACTATTTCAATTCACATTTTACAAAAATGTTGCGTGAAATGTTGATTTTTTTTGTAAATGCGTGCCATTTTCTTAAATTTGCATTTTCTTCATTTTAATTACCGTCACATAGAAACTATACATGTTCTAACTGAAAAAATGTTTGAATTTTTTTTGCAAATCGAAGTCTACGGGAAGCTAGACTGCACGCCAATTCGCAACTCCCGCGGCGACGTTGCTGTAACACTCTGCCACTTTGATGATAAATTAATTTAAAAAAATTGTTTTGTATACTTAGATATACTATTAAAGTATACCTAAAGTTTGATAATTGCAGAATAATTATTTCTCAGTTTAAAAAATCCCTCAATATTGCTTACTTTTTCCTGTCTAAATGTATTTCGCGCCTTAAAAACGTGTTTCCGCAGATTAAAAAAAATACGTGTGTAATAGTTTTCCATGCTTTATCACATGTATGAGTATCAACGAAAATTGAAGGCGGACACTTGAGTGATGTTCCTTGCTAGGGTATGTTTTATTACTACTTTTGGTCGGTACGTGGTATTTTTTTGTTAACCTTTAAAAATAGCGGAGGTATGGGCAGGGTCTTCTAAACTCCATTTTCGAAACTGGCGTAACGCATAGCTAAAAAAAACTAATAGACCGATTCTGATGAAATTTGGTAGAAATATTTTTAACCTTAATAATTAAGGACGTGGCCCTAAATGTTTTTGAAAAAAAGTACTTTTTATTGAAAAATGTAGCCATTTTTGTCAGAAAATTCAATCGTTTTGTTTCAAAGCGTACCATTTCATAGATTTTCAACATTTCTCACTTTTTCTTGGTTAATATTCTGCGTATGAGTGTTAATGAAAGAAAAATCTTCGTTGGTTTGTTTTCAGATCAATCCCGCCGACGCTACGTGTCACGCCGTCTGAAAACATCTGCCGCAACCCGTTTAGAAGACCGTGCTATACGTCCGCCATTTTTTAAAATTAATAAAAAAAATACCATGTAACAGCCAAAAGTAGTACTAAAACATATCCTAAGTGTCAAAAATGGTTAAGAAATCTTTAATTTAGAAAAAAAATCATGAAAATTAGCAATTTTTCCTCGCCTTAAGATATTTCTTCTCTCAAGTGGCACTGCGCCAGGGAAAATTGATCGTCTCTATGGCTAGATAAGAAAATCTTCCATTTAGAATGGAAATATTATCCTCGCAAGGATAAAGAGACTTTGTATAATCACATTCATTTCCAATTGAACAGCATCTGATTTTAAAGATCAAAATTTTTAAAGATAAAAAAATTGGCCCCGTGGCAAAAGTTTTCGATTATTTCACGGCTCTCCATATACTGTTTTTTGCGAAGGCTTTCAATTTCACAGTTTCGAAATGAGTTTCCTCATCGCGATTTTTGAATGACCTAATTGTCTCTTAGGTCAGGCATAAATGATGTGTATGCAATGCTAGTATTTACTAATCTCGCGCAGACTAATACGATGCTAGCATGACACGTCCAGTCAATTTGAGTTATTGAGACTATAGATATATACGAGTATATGACTATAAACATAGATAATGCATATATTAAAACGATTGTGAGCAAAACTGCAAGTTACTCACACCGTCGATAAAATCATAATTCAGGTAAAACGTACACGACCCATTCACGTTATTTTCCTTCCTTAAAATATATTCACCAAAACTCTTTCTGACAAGTTAAGTTTTAGTATAAATTCCGTAACGTGTTAATTTCCAATTTGTTACAATCATTGTACAACATGAATTTGTCGTATTTACTCTATCACCTGTAAACATGAATGTACAAGGGTAAACGTTACAATGGCTAAGAATAATTAATCGTAAAACACAAATGGAAGGACAAATATTGATGACGCGAGGACACACCTATAGACGGTGAGTTAGAGCAAAAAATGGATTAATCGGTGAAAATAAAGAGAACGAGAAAAACGTATTAAAGTTAATGAACCGGAACCACCAACGTTAAATCTGAAATACACTTATAAATACAAGGAGCCACAACCAGTGCTGTAACAACGAGAAGCCCAGCAAGCCGCGTCTCAACCCTTAACTATTGTACCAAGTGAATTATGTCTTACGAATAACTAATTGCTAATAAGTCTCATCGTTGATGATTTTACAAAAGTGATTGCGACTGAAAGTGAAATTTTTTCCCGACCATAAAGGCGTGTCAAAGTTTTACGATATCAAAGCGAATTTTCATTGAAATTTATGAAATTTTACCGATCGATTTAATGCGCAGCACAATAAAGTCGCGAAAAGTTGAAGGTTATTATTTAAAAGGCAAAATCAATCTCGAAATTCGGTTCTGAAATGATAATTGAACAAAAACTACGCTTGCAAAAAGGGAAATGGAAAAAAATATCAATTTCACTCGTCGCTTTTGCAGTCTTAAGTGTAATGTGCGGAATTGGTGTTGAAATGCGTGGGATTTTGATTGAATCGCTTCCACCTGTGCTCTTCAGACCTGTGATCATGCGGCTACGTGTAATCTATCGACATAAAATTGCCTGAACGAAAGTCTGTGCGGTGTAATTGGAATTAAACAAAATGGCAATGGACAAGAAACAGTTGTTTGTTTGTTTGTTTTTTTTTTTGGCACGCCGAGTAACATATACATGTGGGAATTTGTAATCGGGTAATATATAAATTGATATGTCCAAGTCACTTGGTGCTTCTTACCACACAAATTCATCAACGAATTAGACTTTCTTCCCTTAAAGTTTTGGTAAGTCGAGTATTTAGGCCTGCCTCTAACCTGTTGCTGAGGCTCCTGTGCATCTGTAATATAATGCAACGTTTCCGTTGTTACACTCGCACGCGCATTTACACGGGGCGATTAGTTTCTTTTTTTTTTCATCAGACACAAAAATACTCTTTTTTTCGTTCGGTTTTTTTTTTCTCGCAGGATGCTTCTCGCTCGTGCACCAACATGACGTACGAGCCTGGGACGAATTTTCAGATCTAAAAACTACCAGCCATTGTCCACAGATACACGTCAAGGTAAAGAGTAAACAAAGACACTTATAGCCGGTGCAGCTTGGTGCGGTACAACGTTGCGGTATCAACTGAAATTTCAAATCTACTGGAAGGCGCGCTACTTGAAATTGAAAGAGAACAAAAATATAATGATAATTAATTGAAGTAGGTTGTTGCCAGCGAGGTTTTGCATAATGTTGCTTACGAAAATTACGAGATATGGGCAAAGCTTGAAGGAAAAATGATTGATCATTTTACGATTATCGACGTAATTTATAATTTGCGAAAAAAATGGAAAAGTTTACGTCTTACACGTGATTTTTCGGAATTCCTGTATACAATGAATACACTCGTCCTTGTAGGAAAAAGAAAGGTCATTAAATGTTTCTGTTCGATAATTAAGGGGTTCGATGATTAAGGCTACTGTGATAATGACAAACGCTCGTTCGTCGCTTGAGGCAATTCAAATTAAAGAGGAAGGTCCAACATATGCTGCCGGAATCGCAGATTAAAGGTAAACTTGTGATTACAACGATAGAAATGCTAGTAAAACTTTAAGGGGTTAGGCCACTATGGAGGCCGAAAAATAGGCTTTTTGGGGATTTTTTTTTCAGAAAAACTACAAAATAAATCGAGATTACAAAATGGGTGTTTATCATACATATCAGTGCCTGTATACAATCATTTTTTTTAAGCGATTAATTTCAAAATGGCGGCTGTGCAGCGATTATCTCAAAACTGGATTTTTTTAGTGGGCCGGAAACATAACTCGGACAATTTTCAACCGATTCACTTGAAATGTTGAATATATCTTGAAAAATACATTGTCTATGGAACGACGTAGAATTGTTTTTTTATATTGCATAGTTCGTTTGTTATTAACAATTATCTGACGATTTTTGAGGCAAATTTTCACTTTCCAAACATTTTCCTAAAAAATCGTCAAATAATTGTTAATAACAAATGAACTGTGCGATATAAAAAAAAATCTGCGTACTTCCATAGACAATGTATTTTTCAAGATATATTCAACATTTCAAGTGAATCGGTTGAAAATTGTCCGAGTTATGTTTCCGGCCAACTTAAAAAATGGAGTTTTGAGATAAAGGCTGCACAGACGCCATTTTGAAATTAATCGCTTGAAAACAATTATTGTATACAGTCACTGATATGTATGATAAACACCCTTTTTTGTAATCGCGATTTATTTTATAGTTTTTATGTAAAAAAAATCCCCAAAAAGCCTATTTTTTCGGCCTCTAGAGTGGCCTAAGGCCTTGAACGCGTTTTTCTCGAAACTATGTTTTTTTTTTTTCAAAACGGTGTACACGATTTCTCGACATCTAATGAACGAATTGACTTGAAATTTGTTACACTTGTTCAGTGTAATAGTAGTTTAGTCTTGACCGACGTTTTTCTTCTTAACATTTTTATTTCATTACTTATTGATAATAATGTCATTTTTCCTCGGAGAAACGAAGAAGAAAAGTTCGACATTTGTTTTTTTGACGTATGGAACTAGCTAACACAAAAAAGCTCGGTCAAGTCTTGGCCAATATTATATATTTTAAGAAAAGAACTCGTTTTTTTGTTTCAGATTAACCGGATCGCCAAAATCAAGTACACCGTTGAGCCCCTCACGTTGAAAGGTCCTTCACGAGATTATTTACAACTTCTTCATTTGTTGATATTTTTAAATGAATATTGGTACACAACTTTGCTAATGTACATATATATAAATGTCGAAATGATTTTTCAAGCTTACTTATTCCTTCGAAATTAATTTTTTTAACTACCCCTTATTTCAAGGATGTCACAGTAGCCTAACCGCTTAATAATACCAGTGATTTTTTAAATGCAATTCTGAGGAACTAGTATCGTTCAACGCTGTGCACCGGTACTCGATAACCGATTTCGCACAATTTCTCGATTGAAAAAAGAACTTTTGCTTCGAACTATTGCCCATACCTGATTACGCATACGTACTAAAGAAAACGATCATATGTGTTCTTAGTCTTATTTATCGTGTACGGTCAAAGGAGTTTGCGGCGTAAAGGCGCGTTCGGGCCAACATCAGCAACGATCTTTTCCTGTAATTCACGCGTCTACTTTGCGATATCGGCATTCAACTGCATTCAGCGTTAATTATTGAACAAACGTCAAGAATTTTTCGTAACATCGAACCCACCTCTTGACGTTTTGCAGGAACCGCGCCGTCCCAGCTGCGTAGAGCTTCTGCATGGCGATGAACCTCTACCGTCGTCCGGCGAGTCTACGGAAGATACTAAAATAAGGGTAACACTATTAACGTTCTCATCGAAACTAATCGGGTTTAAACAAATGAATATCTCCGTTTCTCCTACGTCATAAATCATATCTACGATAAATTACATAAAATGCTAATTAAGACTTGAAAAACAAAAAAAAACATGCTACATAAAAATAAAAGTGCATTACACGCAATTCTATAACTCAAACAAGGTAGTTAGAAGAAAAAACTGTAAAATTGTTATTTGTAGAAAAAAAAAAGTTCCATCGCGAAGTTGGAATGTTTTCAGTCTTTTTCACTTCACTCGGAGACTTCAGACTACTTCGTAACGCAATAATTACGAAATGGAGAAATTTTGCGACATGATCAACGTGTCCCTGAAAGACGAGGGGCACTTCACGCTCGAGAGTTGTAAAAAAATAACGATATATATTCAGCTCCCACGCAAATGTAATCAAAGAAAATGAGAGACCAGTCGTCCTTCCTGGTGACGTAGAGAAACAAAATTAATCCGCATATACCTCTACGCGAAATATGTACCGTATATCAAACGTTTGTTTTTATTTTGAAGAAAAAAAAAATGCATGCGGCCCAATTTTTGCTATCAGGACCCGAATATTCGCCGGCGAAAGTGTCGAAGCTCTCCATGAAACAATGGCCTGACGTTAGGAGGGAAATGTTTGACCGAAAAATCGAAACACCGCGTCTCCGTTATTTGTGAGTGAAAGAGTGCGTGTGTTGTGCGTACCCCTTAGGCTGCCACCCCTAAAGAGGGTGCCGTGTCTCCGATCTTCGAGCTGGGCGGAAGTTAGACTGTCCTGCGAGCCTCGAAAGTAGTCTCGCCTCATCGTCGTTGAGCTCAGCGACGCTACAGTAAGTGTGTTAGTGCAAGAACAACGTAAAACTGAGGAAAACAAAGGAGGTACAACGCAGCTCGTATTTTCTACCCTACTCTAGTCAAAACGCCGAACGTAATAATATTCTAAATTGTATTTTTTATTACAGCTAATGGCAAAAGAATAATATCACTCCAGTCTCAAGGGCCGATAATAATATATTTATTGTTATGCAGCATCTCATTTCATGCGCGGAATATTTTGATGTTATCATTGGAAAGTTGTTGAATTAAGGCGGGATATACATTTACGATCGAAAAATCGATTACTTTTTTCTTTAAACGATAGAACTATATATTTGGAATATTTTCCCAAAGTTTCAAAGCGAAATTCGAAAGACTTCAAACGTTACAGCCCGTCAACGCTGTGCCTCACCGCTCGGATTCAGAGCGGGCGTGAACTTCAAATGCGTTTTTCTCAAAACTGCATTATCGAAATTGGCGTGCAGGATTACTCAAAAACTATTAAGCCGATTGAGTTTAAACTTGGTAGCAATATTGATAATATTGGTACCTCCTACTTGACGGGAATTGTTTTTGAAAAATTGAAAAAAAAAAACTACTTTTTTAATCCACATTTTACAGAAATGTTGCGTGAAATGTTAATTTTTTTGTAAATGCGTGCCATTTTCTTAAATTTGCATTTTCTTCATTTTAATTACCGTCACATAGAAACTAGACATGTTCTGACTGAAAAAATGTTTGAACTTTTTTGCAAATCAAAGTCTACGGGAAGCAAGACTGCACGCCGATTCGCAACTCCCGCGGCGACCTTTCTTTGACACTCTGCCAAAGCTCCGCCATTTTGATGATGAATTAATTAAAAAAAATTGTTTTGTATCCTTAAATATACTATCAAAGTATACCTAAAGTTTGAAAATTGTAGAATAATAATTACATAGTTTAAAAAATTCCTCAATATTGCTTATTTTTTTCTGTCTAAATGTATATCCCCCCTTAATGGGCTACACCTACCTAGGTGGGTCGAAAACTTGAATTTTCCAAAAATATTTTTATCCGGTAGTATTTTAGCTATATTCCCTGAAAATTCCATTCAAATATTCCTAAATGTTAATGAGCTACAGCTTCTAACAGTCGGCCGGGCGAGCAGCATCAAACATTAAACTTTAAACGCGTTTTTCTCGAAACGCTGCCGTCAAAGTTCGTGAACGTAATATCTCGAAAGGCACTTCAAAGATTATTTCCAAATTTACAGGAGGTACGATGAGAAACATTCAAGGGTCGTTGACGATCTCACTTTTTGAAAATCGAACTTCATTTTTTAATAGTTGAGTAAAAATGATGACTTTTTAAAATGGATTTTGTATGCTCGAGTTTCAATTCGTCGCCACGTTGTTAAAAAAAAATGATTTTGAAAATCGACGATCGTCAACGACTCGTATTTATTGTTAACTTAAATAACCCGTTTGGTTTTTGAATTTCGGATGAACCGTTTAAGCTGAAGAATGACCACCGCCAAACGTCGCGAAAAAATGTCATCTGCCGGCGGCCATGTTTTTGTTGTTTTTCTGTATTTTCCAGTGATGTTGCTTTAAAGGCTCTCAAAATATATTTTTAAAAACGATTTTTTTCTTCACCAACTGTTTGCCAGAAAAACATCGGAATTTGGTCATTTTTTTTCGAGCCTCCAGATAGATGTAGCCCCTTAAAGAGATTGACGATTTTCTACCAACGCCTTGTCAGCCCGGGAGATTTTTTTGAATGACCAAAATTTAAATAAAGTTTAATAAAATCCACCGCCAAACCGCTAAAAATTTCATCATCTGTTGGCGGCCATGTTTTTGTTGTTTTTCTGTATTTTTCAGTAATTTTTCTTTGAAGGCTCTCAAAATGTGTACCTCTGTGTTAGAAAAAAAACGCGTTTCTTTTTCACCAACTGTTTACCAGAAAAAAAATCGAAATTTGACCATTTTTATCGGGCCTCTGGGTAGATGTAGCCGCTTAAAAATGTTTACGATTTTCTACCAACGCCTTGTCAGCCCTGGACATTTTTTTGAATAAATAAAATTTCGTTTTATCATATCCAGAAATCGCTTCGTCGCGTTTATTCTTCTCGCTTATCTATAAAATTCATGAGAACTAGCTCGGGTGTGAAAATCTAGAGCTTCTGTGAGGTTCGAGTGTGGTGAGGTACAATCAACAATCATATTCTTTCCACTTAGTGGAAAAAAAAATTACAATTTTGAAAAACAAAGCGTACAACGAAACGCTCGATTCGCCATGCAAAAATTAAATGCAGTTACGACACTTACGGTTGAAAAACAAACAATAAATTGCTATAGAGATCACACCAGCATGTTAAAAAAAATCTGTTGCGACCGTTGACGTATCTTGGAAATTATTCTGTTCTCCCATTATCGTTATTGTTAAATAAGTGCACGAAACTTTTATTCTCAATTTCCAAGATATATATATATCGAAATAAAATTCTGGTGATGTGAATCCTTGGTCGTGTTACCTGTACTGAGATTCGAGGAAGAGCCCTTCTTCCCTCGACAGGGTGTGAGAACTCCGGAGTCCAAATCCCCTGATGCGTCCCCGTGAATCGTCTTGGGACGCGGACGACTCGATGTATTCTTATTACGTAGCTTTGTGGGTTTTATGGCATTGAGCATTTCTTTGTCGATAACCTTACCCTGAAAAGGAAATCGAATGTAAAACAATTCTGATAACATCGAGGTAATTCAATTAGTATTCATGGATATTAAATCAAGGATTTACTGGCGCTGACGCCAAAGCGGTGAGAAGATAATTAATAGTTTCGAGGCCATCCACTCATTAAAGAGTGGCTTTTTTAAGGCGTTAGGTTACCGTGAAAATTTCTAAAAATCGATGGTTGCTTGTGGCGTCTCAAATCGAAAAGGAAGGTCCAACATATGGTGCAGGAATCGCAGGTTGAAGGTAAACTTATAATTGCAACGATAGAACTGCTGGTAAAAATTTGGCTGTACTTCCGAATGGCTGTTACCTCCGATTTGGCCGAAATTTTGCACAGATGTTCCATTTAAGGGGCTATACCAGTGTGACACTTTTAAAAAATCGTTTTTTTTTTTGTTGCCTTTTTCGACAGTTTAAACTTTCAAGAATATCATTATCATTTATATAATTTATATCAATATCATTTTATCTTGCAAAAAACGTTAGTTAAATCTTTAAACGCGTCTTTCCCGAAATGAGATTTTTCAAATTTGCTGACATTGTAACTCAAAGAGCAATTATGCGATTGACTTGAAATTTGAACTGAGTACTCTTGAATATATTTACTCTACAATGACGTAGGATATTTTTGATTGGATGAAAATTGACGATTTGTCATTGAAAAAAACGACCATTTTATAGGCAAGAAAACAGACTTTTTTGATAACTACGCCATTTTTGTTAGATTTTGATATTTTTCGAAAATCCTACGTCATTGTACAGGAAATACCTTCCTGTTAAACGACATTTTTTCCTTTTTCGGTTTCAGCTACTCAATCGGCCGGAATCATGTCAGCAGTGGAGGAACTTTTTTTTTTGGCGCCTCCGCAGGCAGCGCATAAGTCGCTTGGATCTCAATATTTTTCTATGAAAAAATTATGTAATATAGGTCAAATATAGCCAAATGTATTCTTGATTTTCCGAAACATTTAATTGAGTACTTTTCTTCCAAAAAAATTCCCGAAAATCACCCAAATTTTCAGCGTTCACACTGGTATAGCCCCTTAATATACAAAGTCATCCCCCAAAGGGATTATTGGGGCATTCCAATATTTTACGAGATACCGAATTTGTTTGGGTCTTTTGTTTGTTTGGGTTACCCCTGCGGTATAGATATATTTGCAAGGGTAAGCGCGGCACGTGGAGTCGGCGGTAGTAAGTAGCCACCAGTGGAGTCGGAGGAGTGGGGATATCGATCGGCCGTAGCGAGCGATATAGATATACCCGTGCGGGCTAAAAAATAAACTTTGAAATTTGATTTCTCGCGAACTATTGGAAAGTGCCAAAAATCCCTTTGGGCGATGTCTTTATATATTAAATGGAACATCTGTGCAAAATTACAGCCAAATCGGGTGTAACAGCTTTTCGGAAGTTTATCGCAAAACTTTAAACGCGTTTTTCTCGAAACTATGCCAATGGCTGGAATTTTACACTTATTCAGTGTAATAGTAGTTTAGTCTTGACCGACGTTTTTCTTCTCAACATTTATTTATTAGTTATTAACAATAATGTCATTTTTATTCGAAAAATCGAGAGAAAAAATTCAAATTTTTGTTCTGTCGATGATTGAAGGACGATAACAGAAAAACGCTCGGCCAAGTCTTAGCCCAAATTGTCTATTTTGAGAAAAAACAGTTTTTTTTTTGTTTTGTTTATAATTTCTTTAATCATTAATATTTTTAAATGAAATTCGGCACACAACTTCGTGAATGTACATACAAATAAATGTACAAACGATTTTTCAATCATCTTGCTGATTCATTGAAAATTAGTTTATTCAAATAAAACCGATTTTCAGATCGTCATAGTAGCCTGGGCCCGTATTTCACTGCAATCATGTTCGAATATCTCTATTTCAGTATCCAAAAAATCGAAATACGGTAAATTATCGTTTTACGTGTGCACATAGTCACTCGATTCTATATTTTTTCAGAAAGAAAAATTGACAGTGGCACATGACGTGTAAAATTAGTCTCAACGCGCTGAATCTTCCTTACCTCCCGTTCAGCTTCTTCAATAGCTTTTTTCAATTTGTGCTGTTCCAAAATGGCAGCTCTTCTCCTCCTCTCCTCCTCCTTCTTCCGCGCTCTGTTCTCTTCCTTGAGTTTCTCTTGTTCCCGCCTCGTCTGTGCCTCAAGTTCTTTTCTCTCCTTCAGCTCCTCCTGCTGTTGTCTTCGTTGCAGCGACAAAAGCATTATCCTCTCTTTCCTTCGTTCCATTTCATCGAGGGAATTCTGTGGGCACGAAGAAAGTATATTTTACTCGTTCGAATGGTGATCATCCGAGATCGCGGACTGTCGAAGAGGTTGGAGCGGTCCAGTTGAGTCAAATGACGGTTTATGGACTTTTTTCTTCAATGAACCTCAAAAAATTGCATGCGAGGTATAGGTTTATCCTGTAGATGCTAATTTTCATAAAATATATAATTGAAGGGCGAAGTTATGCATTTATATATTTTTACTACGTGAATAAGAAAAAACTTTGTGTTTCTACCAACTTGAAAAAGTATAACATTATCGATGATTATTATGAGAAAAAAAACTGCGTCAGCGAATGTTTTATACAACTCGGAATGAAATTTCGAGTAATTTATAATTATGTCACGAGATTATTTATTATTTCGATTCATTAATATCAAGCGTTGCCGAAATACGGCAACTTCACGGACATTGAGGTTGGCAGCAATGTTCTTCATTCTCCAGCCAAGATTCGTAATTTTTCATCAAACCTTCGTGGTTCAATATTGAATATATATAGTTTACGATGGACAAGATGGGGTCTTTTCCAAAAGTTTACAAAGGATTACGTTGCGTTAATCCGTTGTTAGAAATGGTTTATCTTGGTGCTAAATAGCCAAAAAAATAACATAGCCCGTAGCGTGAGGCCCATCTGATCGCACGTAAAATTTCATGGATCAACGGATCAGCACAATTTAAAATTTTCAAAGAATCCATTTTTTCTGTTTGCATTATCCGATAGTATAGACGGTTACAAGCATGGACCTGGAATCGCCAATTAATCGTCAATAGACAATTTATATGAAAATTCCGCACTCGAAACGTTAAACGCTTTTTTCTCGAAATGTTGTTTTTCAACACGGTCGACATTCTCAAACAGAGAGTTTTCAAACTATTCGTCTAAAATTTTGACACAACATTCTTCACGCCATTCTTTATCTTGCTATGGAAGCTTTTTTTTAATCTTCATATTTATTTAACGAATAACCGCCGAAAAATAGGCTAAATTCGATACATTTTTTTTCCAACCACCGCCATTACGTCAATATTGATTTTTTAAAAACCCCCCAAAGTAAGATAGCGGCTTTCATACTGCTTAATAATCTTTTCACAAATGTTGTTTCAGATAATATTTACGGCCACAACCGTGTACACCATAAGGACTCCTTTTCTCGAAGACATTTTCGACTGTTAAAAAAATGTAAAATAAAGGAAAATAAACATTTAAAAATGTATTACCGGTTCTTCATGAGTGCTTTGATTTGACAAAGTAAAATCAGACCGATTCGCGTATTTAACAAGCGAGAAGAAAATCTCGAAAATCCGCTATTTTTCGACCCGTTACACTGTGATGATCCCTCAAAGGGAGGTACCTAAGTAAACGGCGAGAAAAAAGGTGAACTTCGGGAATTTTTATCTCAAAAACTAATGTTTCGATTGGATCCGGGTTTTTTATTGGAAAATATGTACATTGAGGTATGTTTCAGGAATTTGTAAAAATAAATTCGTTGACTGGAAGCGATTCAAACGCGATAATCTCGAAGCATAGTTTTTAAAGTCGGTGCCAGATGTATCTCGAAGACGGCTTGTCCGATTTTGTCCAAATTTGAATACAATATTCTTCGATAGTTTGTCTCGTTCGCCACGTGGGGGTTTTTCATTTGATTGAACCATTGCTTTTTTGTGCAATGTGTTTGCAATCCAAAATCGTCGTAAATTGCGAACGAAAAAAGAATGTTAAATTAAAACGGTCGCAATGCCGTCAAAAATGAAAATTTCAAAAAAATCCTGCGTGGCAAACGAGAAAAACTATCGAAGAATATTGTATTCAAATTTGGACGAAATCGGACAAGCCGTTTTCGAGATACATCTGGCACCGACTTTGAAAACTATGTTTCGAGATAATCGCGTTTGATTCGCGTCCCGTCAACGAATTTATTTGAAAAAAATTCTAAACATACCTCAATGTACATATTTTCCAATGAAAAAAACCCGGATCCAATCGAAACATTGGTTTTTGAGATAAAAATTCCCGAAGTTTACCTGTTTTTCTCGCCGTTTACTCAGGCACTATTTTTTTTCTTGAACTATTTTTTTATCTCCGTATTTTGTGGCGAACATTTTTTGTAAATATTCGCAAAGACCCAGTATAGTCTAATAACATATCTAATAAAATTAATTGGATTGCGGCTAACGCCCCAACCTCCTTAAGAAAAAGAGCCATCGTTAAACCTACAGGATCAGGATTGGCCAACTGAGTTCCGATAACGAGACCGACACCTGACGATTGTCTGCCCTCGGTACTGCTGTCGCGTTCCCTCTGTCTCTCGCGATCAATTTCGCGCTGCAATTCGCGATCTCTCGCTTCTTGCCTCTGCTGCTGTCGTTCCTCCGCTTGGCGGATATTCTCCTTCTCGAATTCCCGTTGGGCCTCCAATTGGCGCTGGCGTTCCGTCAAATTGCTCGCCGGAGACTCGGGTCGTACGGAAAAGTCTTCTTGCTCGATGAAGGACGCGACGCTGCGTTCCTTCTTCGGCGAGGCTCTTTTCACCCGTAGCGTCGGTTTTGGTTTCTTTGGGCCATTGTTGTCGAAGGAGATGTAAAAGCCCTTTTCACCCGCGTCCGTTGGGTCCAGAGGCGTTACTTCCGGTGTGGCTGATGGCGAGGGCGACGCTTCGCGGAACGAGGTGTGAGGTTGGAAGGAATTTCGCGATATCGACGGCCTCGTTGGCGAGGGTATTCTGTACGTTTGACTGCCCGACGTTATATGCAACGCCCGCAATCCGTGTGGGAGATCGTCGTCGTTTCCTGTCGAATCGTTCATCGTAACTTTGTCATTCGTTTTTTTTTTTTTTAATAGTCTTTTGTCAGCTTATTTCGCGACCACTGTAGAATTTCGACGAAAACTGGCGTTCTCGTGAAACTTTGTGAGAATCGAAGCGAGACTCACCGATGAAGGATATATTTTGTGGCTCCATATCGTCGACCGAAGGCGCCGGCACGGGGGTGTGAAGAGTGGCGTTTATCTGCCTCTTTTCCGTTGGACTCTCGCATGTTATCGGGATGTGATGAATGGTTGGCTTTTTCGTTTCGGGACTCTCATTCATCAACTGACTTATTCGATGAACCTGAAACACCAAAGACAAAAATCACTACATCAATTCGCAAATGAAACGAAGATAAATTCGAATCTTTGGATTCACCATTTTTCGGATAAACATTCTGACAACGACGGTACAAAATTTGCATCAACTTCCTGGCTGAGAGAAACGCGAGGAATTTTGACTGTCGAAATTCCGAAGATTCGCGAATTAGGAATAACAAGTAACGCGACGTCCTTTCACTTTTTACGAAAAATAAATATAACATTATCGACTCGTTGCACGAGAATTTTACACACCGAGAGACAGAGAGACGAACCTTTTCGCTGTAACTTCGCGTACTGGCGATCGTTTTTGTGTAGAATAAATACATCCTATTTAAATTGACGAACGAAGCTTAGATGTCGAACGAAGTAGGTCGTAAAAATGACTGTGGGTGTTTTCTTATTCAACGAGAGAATTCACCGGTGTGGGAAGACGCTGCCTTGTTGGGTGTCAACACGGAGCGTCTCAAATGGTAAATTACGTCACCAACTGGTTTTTTTTTTTTCTTTCTCTCGCCATGACGCTAAAGAGTCGAGCTCCTACTGGTGGTCAAGTCTGGCTGATACAGACAGATTTATAAAATTTATGACGTATCTCGATCGGAGGCTTCCACAGTGTTCACCTTTGCCCATTAGCCGCGTCGAGTATTTCGCCGTTATCGCAGTTTTAGTATTGTATGCGAAGCGAGACGAGTGAGAATGAAAGAAAGACAAGCGAGAGACGACTCTTTTTTACCAGAGTTTAACGCTGTTCCGTTCGTTTTAACTCGGAATGTTATTAATAATTTGGAAATATCCGTATATCGTGATTTCGAAGGTAAAGGAGATGTTGGATACTTATTTGCCCTTGATTATCTTGCGGTTGCGTGAAGATCAAATGTTTTCACGATATACACGCAAAGCCCATATCGACAATAATCATTCTTATCGCAAAATGTTGAGGCTATCATCATTTAAAAAAAAATTTACACTGAGGTCGCTGCTAAGGATAGGAAAAATCATTTCAGTGATTTTCGCAGAATGTTCACGTTCGCGTATTTTTCTGTATTAAAAATACGTATTAAAATAACTTTATAAAGTCATCGTTGAGCATCTATTTTTTTTTAACGGGCTGAAATTATGGCGCTGAAGTTTGCGTCGTTGGAGTGCAACGGACGTACTTTTTTATTTTTGTTTTTCTTTAAATTATTATAATTTAAAAAAATGTACATTGTTTGAGGTCATAGATTTCTGCTGAAGATAGGAAAAAAATTTCAGTGATTTTCGTACTCTACGTCAGTGCAAGGAAATGTGAGCAATTAAGGGAGGAGATACCTTCAGACGAGGAAAAAATTTGGTGATTTTCATTTTTTTTTTCAAAGGAAAGACTACTTCACCATTGTTGAGACTTAGGGTATGTTTTACTACTACTTTTGGCTGTCACATAGTATTTTTTCATTCATTGATCTTTTGAAATGGCGGGGGTATGGCACGGTCTTCTAAACTGCGTTTTCAAAACTAATATGACGTATAGCTAAAAAACTAATCGACCGATTCACAACATGATCCAAATGTACTTGAAAATTAAAAGAAAAAGGTAATTTTTATTGCAACAAGGAGCCATTTTTTCGAAAAATTCTATCTTTATGTTTCAAAGCGTGCCATTTCGTCGATTTTCAACATTCCTCACTTTTTCGTGGTTCATTTTCTGCATATGACTGTTACTAAAAGAAAAATTTTCGTTGTTTTTTTTTTCAGATTAAGGGGATGGTAGGGGTTTGCATTTTTGAAAAATCGATTTTTTTGTGTTCTCATAAAGGTAAACATTTCAAGAATATAATCCCAAAATTTCAAGTCAATCAGAGCAAAACTCTCGAAGTTATTGACTATTCAGTCCCGCTCCTCTAACACTGTAGCTCCGACAGCTAAAACTTCAAACGCGTTTTTCTCGAAACCATTTTTTCAAAGTCCGTGTTCACTGCCATTTGAAAACTACATGACCGTATTATTTCAAACTTGGTACACACTTTTCACATATAAAATACCTCCCCCCAACGGTTAGTTGGAGATTTTTTTTTACATTGAGGGCGTTTTCCACCCCCAAAATGGCGAAATTTTTAGTGAAAAATAGCACTTTTCACTTTACATGACCACCAAAAATTCAGAAATGAAAAAAAAAATTATCAAAGACCGTTGGGGGGAGGATTTGATGATGCTTTGACTAAATTTTAATGGTACTTGATTTCAGATAATTTATAGCACCGCAAATCATGTTTTTCCAAAGGCGTTCTGGGAAAAGCTTTGTCACCGGCTTGTTTGCGGATATTTTCGCGTACAAATTTCACGGAATGTTCTTGAAATGACACTTAACAATGTACAAAAGGTTTTAATAAATTTACTCTATCCATATAGATGAAAAAAATTCGCAAAAAAGTGTTTATTTTTCACGCTGAAACCCCTACCCTCCCCGTAAAAAAAACCACGTAACAGTCAAAAGTAGTAATAAAACATACCCTAAGTTTAAAAAAAGGCCAAGAAATCCATGATGTTGAAGTTTGCATCGTTGGAATGCAACGAAAAACCTTGTTTATTTTTTCATTTCTTTATTTCTAGTAATATCCAAACTCTTCTTTTGCAGTTCTAAGTTAGATATACCTAATAAAGGTTTTGGAAAATATTTCTTCCTCGCCTAAGGGTATCTCCCCAAGAAAAGTTATCCTCCGTCGCATTCCAACGATGCAAACGTCAACGTCATCCAAAATTTTCAAGACGCTAGTTCTTTTAATGTTCGTGCGATGGGGAACCGCCTGACTCTGGTCTCGTCTCCAATTGTTATTTGCCCAATGGATGAAGGATCAACGCAGGCACAGCACTCGGCGAAAAAAGACAAATACTCACGGCATTGCGATGCTGTGGACTAGCGGACGATGGAGGTGTCTGACTGAAGAGTGTCGACGACGAGGGATAATTAGGAACCGGATGATGCATCTGTGTATTACAGAGACTGTGATCACCACCGTTAAGATACCTCTGTTCCTGCGGATTCTCGTGGAGAACGAAGCCTTTTTGCTGACTCGGATGAACGCCCCAGGTTCTCGCGTCTTGATACAGTCGGAGATCTTGCTGATAAACTGAGCAAGTCCCATTCGCGCGATAAGACAACCGAACTTGTGAGGGATTCCACGTTTGCCGGAAAGTTTGCAGTTTCCTCGCGCCAACGTTTAACTTTCTCTCTTACCTTGTGGCTGAGGACTGTAACGAGAGTCCATGGGAGATTGTTGGTAGCCCACAGCGGCCATTTCGTTGGCTAAATTCTGCGCCGGTGGCGGTCGACCCCACGTTCTTCGTGGCATCTGTTGGGGCTGATCGTGCAAATAAAATTGCGCCTGCGGTGGTTCCTGTATCCTCGGCGCTGGCACCGGATTCATTGCCGACATGCCGAAACTCTGAGTGCCAGCGAAAAGCGTTTTGTTATTGGCGGCGTTAATGAGAGAAACAAAAAGACGAAGAAAAAAACATCGAATTGAGAAGAAAAAAACCTGTGCTGTTAGTGATTCGGGGTGGAAAAATATTCTTAACGGGTGAGTGAAGGAAGAAAGAAAAAAGGATGTTCACGATCATTCGTACCTGAAGATGTTGTTGACTGAGACTCTGCAGTTGTTGCAATTGCTGATGGATTTGTTGCTGATGTTGCGTCATAAGATGCTGCTGTTGAATTTGAGTCTGTTGACTCGCGAGACGTTGAATGTCGGCCTGTATCTCACTGAGACTGCTGTTCATCCTGATCCAACGCACATATCATAATTTTCTTTCGTTAATAGCAAACCTATTGATTTATCGTCATTTCCTGCGGATTTTCTTAAGGCCTTAGGCCACAGTAACGGGTATAAAATCGTGTGCTAATTTGACAACTTTTTCGTATGAAAAAGTGATTCACTCGTAAAATTAGTTACACGTCTATTTAGTCTGAATATCAAGCTGTTAGAATTTTTTTTTCTTTTGATGTACAAAATGACCGACTACTCGAAACTTCTCGAAACAGCTTTTTTTTCCAATTGGCGTGACAAATAACTTCAACAATTTTCACTCGATTTACTTGAAATTTAAAAGTTATGTTCCTAATTGCATTTCACAGAGAAGTACGTACGGAATTTCTGATTGATCGAAACCTTTTCATTTTATGAGCAGTTTATGAGCAGTTATAACGAAATTTTTCACTGAAAATTCATTCCTTAAGTTCAAATACCTACAACTTTTGAATAAAACAATATTTTTTAAATTCCTACAGCCCGCCGTGTACTCTGTACCGCTGTCGAAAAAGGACCTGGGGTCGAATCGACCCCGTTTATGCAGTAGCGCAGTGAAAGTATTTGTTTTTGTTTGTGAAATTTGGTGTGTCACTACATGTAAGTGAGTTACGATAGAAAATGCTCATAGATATTTTTCATTTTGCGCTGCTATACTAAATGATGTATTTGGAATGCCGATCATAAAACTAAAAGCAAGTGTCCGTTATGCAGGAGGACTATGTGCAACGGGCACCGAATGCACTTATGCGTCGATTGCGGTAAATGTGAATAATAATAAGTCATTGAAGTGAAAAAATGCGGAAAATATATGTTTTCAACAATTAATCTGCCGAAGGAGTCGATTTTTCCAATTTTCACTACCCGAAAATGCTCGAATTCAAACCTCCGAATATACTTTTTGGAAAGACGATCGACATTGTCTTTTTTTACGTATGTAGAAACCTTCCTCTTTAGAAACCTCAAAGGGCGTTTTTTAAAATATTTTGAACAAAAAATTATGATCTTTTTCGTGCAAGTACGTATTATTTAACCCTTGATAGTCACACTGGGTTCACGGGACCCAAACAAATTATTTTGATGCCGTACAACTTTTTTTTTCCAATAAAACATTTTTTTATATGCGTAAGCGTTTCATTCTTTCCTTCTAAATCGCACCTGCGTTGGATGAAATAAATATACTTTTTGAAAAGTCCACAGAAACCGCTATGTCTATTTCAAAGTACATTGTTTCCAGATTATAAAACCATTTTTTTTTGTCAATAATTAAAAGAGTTACAGCAATTTTTGTAAAAAAAAAGTCACGTTATACGTTTTTTTTGCATAATTTTTTTCGCATATTTAAATTTTATTTTTTGATTTCTAACCAATATCCTTGTATTAAACAAGGTTCAAATTATACCTCACAATTTTTTTCGTATCGCTCAATGCGCTATTTCATTATTTATAACAATTTTAAAACGCCTGGGTCCCATGGACCCAGTATGACTATAACGTGATTCTAGCTAAGTGTGACTACTAAGGGTTAACGCATCTCCCACTTTGAACGAATGTTTGGGGACTTAATTTTTGTTTTTCTTAAAAAATAAATGTTGGGCCGTAAAATAAGGATCATTGACTACAAAAAACGTCTCTACAAAAAACATGCAACGATCCCCAAAACGTCTGGGATCAAATCGACCCCATATGCAGTAAAAGGTTCGTGGCGGAAGGGTGCAGTCGAATAGTTAATTATATTCGTGTCTCATTGCCTATCGCGATTTTAATTTCAGTCTCGTGGATTTGGCATTGCACAGCCATCTCCCGAATGATCGTGAGGAAATTCCACTTTGGTTGATACGAGTAGAAAACAATGAAAACAAATATTTGCTCACTGCGATATTGACTGTTGATACTGATCGAGATCCATGTTCTCGATATCGGGTGTGCGTCTCGTCTCGATGAATGGTGCACCGCCATCGTGCTCCAGCCATTTGTGTTCAACGTCCCGCACATTTTCACTGGTTGCCTGAATACGACGAAAGACAATCGTACTTTTAGACAATGTTACGGTGAAAGTAAACAGAAAATTGTAGTCGCGAGGGTTATGTGTCTTCGATACGTGGTGGGGATCTTTTTTTTTATATAATTTTTATTCCATCAACGAATTTTACTCGTATTTAGTTCGTCGATTCTTCAAGTTGACGAGAACTTTCGATTCTCGTACGAGGCGTTCTTGTATCGTTGCTTTTGACCTTATTTTCGTAATTTCTCGAATTTCCCGAATACTCGGCTAAGTCCTCGGAATTTTTCAAGATTTGTTTTCCATACTGCGATCCGATATTGTCGTTTCTGGTCAATTTCGATCTCTGCTTAACGTCAAAATTGCCCCTGGCTGTGACATTATTCTCGCGTATATCACCGCGCAAATCTTCCTCGCTACCGAACAACGAGACGTAATTCGAAGCCTGAGAATCGATCGACTCGTCCACCGATTCGGTGGAATCGTTGGAATCGACTTTACTCCGAGCAGGAGCCGCGGAGCGATAAACGAATTCGACGGAATTTACACTTTCTTGATTTTCCATGCCTCCCACATGACTTGTATCGTCGACACTGTATCGATTTGGTATCAACGATGAAAACATGAAGTACAATTTATCCACGACTCGACCAAACATCTTACAATTTCAGATAAAAAATTACTAAATCGAATTTTGGATGGAAAAAAAAAACGTTATTTGACTGCTCGATTTCTATCGTTTTCTCGTAATTTTTTTGTTTCTCATAGCCGCTCCGATCGGAAATCCAGACAGAAAAAAATGGCTCGTCGAGGGTGCACGTTCAACGACAAAAATAACAATAACCTGATCAACGCGATTGACGATCAAATTCGTCGAGCGATTCCACAATAAATCGCTCATAATCCGACGAACTGATACAAATATCTCAACATTCCGAGATCGGGTCTAAAACAACACTCCTCATCTCTCTCAGCTCCACATGTTATATTTGTTTGATCAATATCGCAACTTATGTAACTGTGAAAGTCACCAAGGTCTCTCTTCCGTATATTGTGTGTATATTTGATGTACGGTGCTCGATGCAGAGTGAGAGAATGGAAATAAAGATTGTGGAAAAAGCGACGGGGCGTTGTTGGTTCGAGTGAATATCGAGACGGAAAATCAATTGAGCCGTGAGTGTTTCGAAGACACGACGGTTAATGAGTGAATTCAAAGAGTGACCATCACCGCTTAAAAACAAAAACGAACGATTAGGTAAATACAATTAAAAAAAAAACATACACGTTCCAAGCTAATTAAGAGGGAAAAAAGTTTGCTATTTACTGTCATAGTGTACGAAATAGTACTCGAAAAAAAGCACTCTTCTAAACTATCGTAGTAACGAAGGGATAAATATGACGTTGAAGTTTGCATCGTTGGAATACAACTGAATGATTTTTGTTTTGTTTCGAGAACTTCCTTTGGCAGATTGAAGCTGCGAAAATCACGAAAGCATTTTTTAGGCTTCTCATTTAGCAATTTACGATAAATCTGCAAAATATGATTTTGGGTAATAATAGAAATAAGAAATTAATAAGAATTTTCGTTGCCTTCCAACGATGCAAACTTCAGCTCCATTAAATATCGGGATTTGAGAAAAGGGGAGGTTTTTTTGCGTGTATTTCGAAGCCATTCGTGAAAGCCATGTTATTGCCGATCTCCGCGTAAAGAATCTCAGCGTAATAATATATGAGGAGCAGGCGAACAAAACCAAAAAAAAAATTCCTGTTCTCCAACCGAATCTTTATTAGCTCCGGAACTATTTTCAATCAAATCCAGCTCTAAACACCTCAAAATTAGTTAAAAACTGCCTTTTCGCTTGAAAAGGCAGTTTTTAGCAAGGAAAATTGACGTAATAAAGAAAAGTCCGGTTTTGTTCGCTTGCTCCTCACATGTCTCGTAAAAATACATGTGTTTGCAATTTTCTAGCAATTGGAACATCGAAAGGAGAGATATGTATATATGTACTTTTTTCTTCTTCTTCAATATGCATACCTTGAGCGAGAAGGGACGCTGCGGTTTTTCTTGAGAATTGTGTTGTATTACCGGGGGTGCCTCGTCTACGCTTGACGGGGTCAATCCAGAAGATCCGGAGTTTATCGGGTTGGGGGGGCCATGCTCGACAGGGCTGTCCCCCCCGGATGCCGATGAGGCGGGAGATTTAACCTTACCCTGTAACCAGCCCAACCAGCGTGCCCTGTTAAGGTACGTGAGCAGTCCTCCACCGTGTTTCACCATACAACCCCTCGGGCCATTTGGACAGAGACTCCGCCTCGCCACGCTTTTGTCGTTTTTTTTTAATATTCTTTATGTGCTTTCTTTCCTTTCGCATGATAATCGATGGCAACTGTCTCTTTCGTACAAGCAGCAGTCTCAACTAAAATAGGCCGGAACAATAGGCTAACTGAACCGACACCGGTGTGCTGGTCTAGTGGTCGGCGTGCTTGCCTCTAAACGAAAACATGAGGGAGGTCGCCGGTTCGAGACCCAGCCTCGTAGTCTCGGAGAAAAATAAATACGGGCGTGACGTATTGCTCCAGTTCATATATGTGTCTCGTGTGTGTATGAATCTGTAGCCCGCGATTTATTTATCGACGAAACGCAACTAGCTCCGAAACTGGGAAACGAACCTGGCACTGCATTTGCGTAGATTTTTCGCAGTTTCCCTATGCACGGGGAACTAAGAATTTAAAAAATTAAAAAACGACCAACTCGACTGGCTTTTTTGGCAGATACGATAATAAGAGTCGAAGAGTTGAACGCGATGACACATTTGGAAAAATGCGCGACTTCTTTATTTTTTACTTTGCGAAGCCGAACGTGCTGTGTTTTTTCTTCTGTGAATAATCGAGCCTCTCAGCAAATGGAAGCACGAAGATAGTCGGACATCCAAACATTGCGATTGCTGTACATGCAAATTTGCAACGAGGTGATGTTTAATTTTCTTATATCAATGGTCTGGAAAAAAGATCGAACAAAACATGGATAGTATCCATGATCTAGTATTTCGAGAATGCTTTCCCTTATAATTTCGAGAATATTTTTCCTTTAGAATTTCTAGAATAATGTTTTAGCATGGATTCTTTTATAGAATTTCTAGATTTTTCTAGAACTTCGAGAAATTTTTAACAGTATTTCTAGAATAATTTTATAGCATATACTTTTTTCGAACTTCTAGATTTTTCTAGAACTTCCAGAATCGTTTTACAGTATTTCTAGAATATTTTTAGCAAAGATTTTTTTAGAATTTCTAGATTTTTTAGAACTTCTAGAATAATTTTTTATAGAATGTTTAGAAAACTTTTCTCGATCTAGAAATGTAGACAAAAAATCATAGAATATCTAGAATAATTTCAGTAGAATTACTAAAAAAACTTTTTCTAGATCTAAAAATCTAGACAATTTTTTTTAGAATATCTAGCATAATTTATAGTATTTCTAGAATACTTTCCCGTTAGAATTCCTATAATATTTTTTTAGCATTTCTAGATTTTTTAGTACTTCTAAAATTTTTATATAGAATTTCGATATTTTTTTACAGAATTTCTAGAATCATTTTTAACACTTCTAGAATTTCTAACGGAATTTCTAAAATAATTTTTCTAGATCTGGGAATCGAGAAAAAATTCTCCACATATAGGGAACAATTAGTACTTGCGAAATATTGAAAATTTGTGAGCAACTCGTTTATAAATGTTCAATAGAATATTCCCAATAGTTCGACGACGTTAATTACCCGTATAGATCGCACTTTTCGCGCAACGTTCCAAATGTTCTCATCGAATTCACTGTCAAATTTTAACTGTACACCCTATGCATTCTTACAGGGTAACACTAGTCAACAGGGTCGAAAAAAAAGGATTTTTTAGCTTCGAATCATCCCCAAACGTTGCTGTTTCAACTAATGAATTTACGGTGTGAAGTGCAAACTAATGTATCGTAAAAGATTGAAGACCTTCTTTGCGAGACAACGTTTTTCGAATTAGCTTGTTGCATAACTTGAACAATTTTTTACCGATTTATTTCGAATTTTCACAGTGACTTCTGAACTAAATTTGCTATTAAAAAATCTAGGGATTTTTTTTATTCTCGAAAACTCTTCTCGTTGTAAACAATTGTTAGGGATTTTTTCCACGTATGAAACTTTCTTCAAATGCTTGCCGTGTCTATGAAAAATAATCTTTTTTAAATCCCCTGCGTATATCTCTAGCGATTATCATGCAGATTGAAAAAAAAAAATTGCGTTCTTTGTTCAAGGTCGAAATTAGTGGCCCTTATGCTTCAAGCTCCGAGCGCATACCGCAAAAAACACTTGGGCTTGCGAGGCTCCTGCACTTAAAAGTAATGGTTTCATACACTTTGAGACATGTGCAATAGAGTTCCTAAAATCAATTTTGGATATACTTTTCTAAGCACAACAAAGTCTTAGAGTCGTATCTATTTGTCGGGCTTCTAGACTAGTGTTCCTCCTCAATGAAAAAAAAAAAGACAAGTATAAGGGAAGTCGTGCTGCAGCTACGATAAAAAGGATCTAAGTAAAGTTTCGAGCCTAGATTGTCTCTGGTGCACTTGGTAGCGGGCATTGTATCACGTATATCAAAGAAAATGCATGCATCCAACACCTTTCTCAGGGTATGGAAAATCCACGAGACATACGATCGACCGTTTTTCTGCGTCCCGTTGCAAATAAAAAAAGTGGAATGTACATCAATTATCGCGATTTACAACGCACGGGCAAACATGAAACGAGACGCCTGATATTTATAGCTGTTCGATAGCGCGAGAGTGGTAAACAAAACGAGTGCAACGTACAAACACAATGAGTTAGGCCACTTCCACCTGAGAAGGAGAGAACACGAAATTTTAAAATTACATGATCGATGATACGGCAGAGGTACATTTTTTTCACGTGCATTCTTGTTGAAAAAGTAGTGCGTCGATACAAATATTTTAGTTTCAACCCGAAGAAGGGGACGATATGGAAAGTTTTTTAACGGGCTACATCTATCTGGGTGGGTCAAAAAAAATTCGTTTTCCAAAAATCTTTTTATTCGGCCAGCGGAAGCAGCACCATACTTCAAACTTTAAACGCGTTTTTTCTCGAAACACTGTTTTCAAAGTCGGTGGACATGATATCTCGAGAACCACTCGATGGATTGTTGCCAAATTTACAGGGGGTAAGATGAGAAACATTTGAAGGTCGTTGACGATCTCACTTTTTCCAAATCGATCTTCATTTTTCAATAGTTACGTAAAAATGACGACTTTTTTCCATAGATTTTGTATGCTCGAGATTTAATTCGTCGCCACGTTGTTAAAAAAAAAGATTCAAAAAATCGACGGTCGTCAACGACTTGTATTGTTAACTTGAACAACCCGTTTGGTTTTTAGATTTCGGATGGACCGTTTGAGCTGGAGAGTGTCCACCGCCAAACGTCGCGAACAAAATTTCATCATCTGCCGGCCGCCATGTTTTTGTTGTTTCTCTGTATTTTTGGTGATTGTTTTTAAAGGGGTTAGGCCACAGTAACGGGTATAAAACCATGTGGGAATTTAACAATTTTTTTCATATGTAAAAGTGATTTGCTCATAAAATTAATTACACATCTATTTAGTATGAATATCAAGCTGCTAGGATTTTTTTTTTTCGATGCACAAAATGGCCGACTACTCGATACTTCTCGAAACAGCTTTTTTCCAATTAGCGTGACAAATAACTTCAACAATTTTCACTCGATTTACTTCACATTTAAATGTTACGTTCCTAATTGCATTTCGCAGAGAAGTACGTACGGAATTTCTGATTAATCGAAAACTTTTCATTTAATGAGCAGTTTATGAGCAGTTATAACGAAATTTTTCACTGAAAATTCATTTCTTAAGTTCAAATACCTACAACTTTTGAATAAAATAATATTTTTTAAATTCCGTACGTACTTGTCTAGGTATTCTAATGTAGATTGACGAGAATTTTTGTTTTTTGTTCTAGGTAAAAAATTGTGGATGCTAAATCTCACGCCGCGGAGCGCCTAAAAAAGATAAAAGAAAATATTAGTGGACGGCCATTTTGTACATCGAAAAAAAAAATATATTTTCTAACAGCTTGATATTCATACTGAATAGAGGTGTAATTAATTTGACGAGTGAATCAATTTTTCATGCGAATAAAAATTGTTAAATCGCACATGATTTTATACCTGTTACTGTGGCCTAACCCCTTAAAGATATCAATATATGTACCTTTGTGTTAAAAAAATGTTTTTTTTTCACAAACTGTTTCCCATAAAATAAAATGCCGAATTCGGCCATTTTTTCGGGCCTTTGGGTAGATGTAGCCCCTTAAAAAATAACTAGAAATTCACTATTGCCCGATGATAACTGTAGAGCCTGAAAAAAATGTATCTCCGAAGAGGACCATTGCTGGGCCAAATGAGCGCTACTGCTACTGCCGTAATGCGTGAGCGACTAGGGAAAAGATGGAAAGAAACGCAAAACCCAGGATAACGATGAATAAATTATGAGATGTGAAAAAAAATCGATGTAATGAATTTAAATGGGAACGATGATGGACACATCGAGCTTCCCGGCGACTGTTCCTCTACAGAACTTCCGTTTCCTCTACTGATTGTTTATTTTTTCTCTCCTACCTTCGTAACTGCCTGCAGAAACGCGGCTTTTCCAACTTCCTGTTTCTTCTCGGACAACGCGACCTCCATTCGTCTCTTCTCATTTTCTATGTGTCGACGTTTCTCCTCGAGCTTCAGTCGGATTTTGTTCAGCTGCGTTATTTCGACAGTGTTTCCACCGTTCTCATCTGTTCGAGAAAAATTGTCAATTAGCCGCGTGCCGAAGTTTTTGCAATTTCGTTGAATAATCGGAATCGGATGGATCGACAGACAAATCGACGGTCTACTGTGATACGGTGGACGGAATAATTTCGAATCGTCGTACAGAGAGAAAGCGCCTTCTTTTTCATTATCAAGGTCACTCGGGCGACAGCGCAAAAAATGCACGGAGAACAAGGTCGTACATGATATACTGTACAATTTACCTAATTATGTTGTGATTAAGTTTCGAAGCCGAAAAAAATGGAGCGATTATTTTTTACCTATCTTCGTTCAGTGCAAAATCTAGTTTTTCTTACGTGCGAAGATTTGTTTCGAAAGACGGTTGGTTCCGAAAATAAAAGAGAATTATTCCTCTTTGAATGAAGAAATAAATCGTTTTTTGACTTTTTTCGGAAAGTCTGTCACGGTATTTTTTTAAAATTAATCTTTAAAAACGGCGTGACGCGTAGCGTCGACGGGATTAATTTGAATAGAAATCAACGGAGACTTCTCTTTCATTAACACTCACACGCAGAATATGAACCAAGAAAGAGTGAGAAGTGTTGAAAAGCGATGAAATGGTACGCTTTGAAACAAAAAATAATAATTTTCCGAAATGGCTAAATTTTGCTATAATTTTTGTTTTGTGTTTGAAAACATTCGGGGTCATGTTTGAGAAAATAAGGTTCGAGAGGTTTATACCAAATTTCATCAGAAGCGGTGGATTAATTTTTTAGCTATACGTCACGCGAGTCTTGAAAATACAGTTTAGAAGACCGTGCCACACCTCCGTCATTTTTAAAGTTTAATAAAAATAAAAATAAATACCACGTAAAAGCCAAAAGTAGTAATAAAACCTACCCTAAGTCTCAAAAATGGCGAAGAAATAATTCCTTTTACGGAGGAGATTATTAAAATAAGCAATTTTTTTCCTCGTCCAAAGATATCTGCCCCCTTAAAGTTTTAAACTTTATTTTCTTCAGACCATATGATTCTTGGGCTATTCATACATCATTTAAATAAATCCAAAAAATCAATCCTAAAACAATTTTTTTTATCAAGGTATATAAGGCCTTAATGATTTTTGTCGTCTATGTACCTACAAATGAATGTTCAAACGATTTTACAATCATCTTACTTGTTCCTTCAAAACTTGTCTTTTTTTTTAAATGCTAATTTTCGGGTCATCACAGTAGCCTAACCCCTTAAGAGATAATTACAGTGTACAATTGTGAAAAAAATCGATTTTATTGCATTATTCAATAGTATAGACGGTTGTAAACATGCTGTTTAATTTTTGAGTCTCGAAAAAAGTTCCAAATTACGCTTAAAAATCTGATGGCTTTTTGCATAGCGAATTGACATCTTTCATCCAATCGGAAAACTGGAGAGTCAGTGTATGAAGAAGCAATTACTAAATAGGCTAAGCTAAGATTCAAGTCGATCGGATGATTTGTATTCGAATTAGAACTGCAGCAAATTGGAAAAATGTCGTTTTGAGAATAACGCGTTGAAAGATAAAAATACTGAATTCATTGTTATAAATCGATAAAAGTATACGCTATAGTATAGTAGCAAGCACTTGAAAGTGTCACACTAATGGTGCCCCTTAAGGCGGGATATACATTTACAACGATAAAAAAATCGATTTCTTTTTTTTCTTCTTCAAACGATAGAACTATATATGTAGAATATTTTCCCAAATTTTCAAAGCGAAATTCGAAAAACTTCAAACGTTACAGCCCGTCAACGCTGTGCCTCACCGCTCGGATTTGCAGCGAGCGTGAGCTTCAAACGCGTTTTTCTCAAAACTGCATTATCGAAATTGGCGTGCAGGATTACTCAAAAATTATTAAGCCAATTGAGTTGAAACTTGGTAGAAACATTGATAATATTGGCACCTTCTACTTGACGGGAATTGTTTTTGAAAAATTGGAAAAAAACTACTTTTTTAATCCACATTTTACAGAAATTGGGTGAAATGTTGATTTCTTTCTGTAAATACGTGCCATTTTCTTAAATTTGCATTTTGTTCATTCTAATTACCGTCACATAGAAACTATACATGTTCTAACTGAAAAAATGTTTGAACTTTTTTGCAAATCAAAGTCTTCGGGAAGCTAGACTGCACGCCGATTCGCAACTCCCGCGGCGACCTTGCTGCAGCACACTGCCACAACTCCGCCATTTTGACGATGAAGTAATTTTAAAAAATGGTTTCGTATACTTAAATATATTATTCGAGTATACCTCAAGTTTGATAATTGTAGAAGAATTATTTCTTAGTTTAAAAAATCCCTCAATATTGCTTATTTTTTTCCTGTCTAAATGTATATCCCGCCTCAACTACAGAATTCTCATTAAAATATTCGGCTACCGTTATTTACTTAAATATAATTTTAGTCCTCGACATCTTCGGATCGAAATCGATTTTCTTGCCTCTTTCGACAGTTTATACTTCCAAGAATCTCATGTAAAAATTTCAAGGGCGTATCTCTAATAATTTTATCTTGCAAAAATCGATAGTGAAATCTTCAAACGCGTTTTTCTCGAAATGAAATTTTTCAAATTTGCTGACATTGTAACTCAAAGAGCAATTATCCGATTGACTTGAAATTTGAACTGAGTACTCTTGAATATATTTCCTGTACAATGACGTAGGATATTTTTGATTGGATGAAAATTGACGATTTAGCACTGAAAAAGAACGACCATTTTATAGGCAAGAAAACAGACGTTTTTTTTTTCATAACTACGCCATTTTGTTAGATTTTGATATTTTTCGAGAATCCTACGTCATTGTACAGGAAATACCTTCAAGTTAAGCCAAATATATTCTCAAATTTCCGAAACATTTAATTCGGTACTTTTCTTCCAAAAAACTCCCGAAAATCACACAAATTTTCAGCGTTCACACTGGTATAGCCCCTTGACGAAAGCAACGTTAAAAGTCATTGTTTACCAGCCGAGTGTTGTTCGGTTTGTTGACTGTGTTGATGGCTCTGTTGTTGCCACGTCGTGGTGTTCGGTAGTGTCGCGAACGTAGTCTTCTTCTCTCCCACAGCGTTGCCGTTGCTCTGGGCATTTTTCTTATTCGTAAAATTCGACTTGGCAGCCATAGCCTCGCGTTCCTGTTCCGTGTAATTCAAGTTGATGCCTTTCTCGGAGCTCTGCCTACTGAGATTCGCGAAGCTCGCCATTTTCGTAGCCTCGCCGTCGGTACTGTCGTTCTCACTGGAATGTAGAATGTTCTTTAGCGTGACGTTGTTCAGGCTCAAGTTGGATGCTTGTCTTCGCAGCCTCGGCGGTGGCTCGTCGTTGTTGTAGCCGTTGTCGGACAATATGTGCTGAACGTCGCTGCCGTAGACGTCCTGGACGCTCGAGCGTGCCGGTAACGTTGGTTCCGTCGTCGCTCGCTTACCAACGTGAGCGCCAATCTCTTTGTCCGGATTTCTCACGCCGCCAAAATTGTGCAAATTGTCCTGCAAGAAAATTGGTCCGCTATCAGGAGAAACCCTTGTGAAAAATGGAATCCATCGAGGAAGCCATTCCTCCATTTTTGATGATGTTGAAGTTTGCACCATTGGTATGCAACGAAATATTCTTTTTCTACAGTTCCCAAATTTTCTTTGGCATATTCAAGGCGAGAAATCCCTTTAGAATTTTCAAAAAATCGATTTTTTTACTTATTTCGAAAGTATGATACCCAAAGAATATACCCAATGGAAAACTCGAAATATTGAATATTTGCGGATTTATCGCATATAGTCTAGAGCGCGGGGACAGCATGCGGTCAGGTAGCGAGTCACATGTTGAAACTTTAAACGCGATTATCTCGAAACTACTTATTCGAAAACTGCTCGTGTTGTAGCTCAAAAAGTTATCGACCGACTTGGATGAAATTTTTGGAGGTTTCTCAGTAATATTATCGGAAGGATATACCTAAAGTTTGAAAAGTAGCGTGTAAATAAATCATTTTTTGGGGTCAAATATGTCGAAAAAATGGTCGAAAATTCGAACTTTGGAGTAAAAAGGCTCCCAAATTTTCAATTTTGCACTTTTTCATCATTTTTTATGTATATCCTTCCCCTTAATATGTCAGTTAACGAATGACACGCATTAAATCTTTTTCAGATCAACAGAAAAAGAGTGACAACTGCAGCACTTTTCGATGTCGCGGAAAACAGGCGTCCGAAGACCCTTAATAACGCCACCATTTTGTTGGTCATCCCAAAATTTTTTTTTTTTTTTCAACTTGACAATTATCATAAACTCATGTCCAAATTTGAAAATGATCAGATTATTTTATCCCTTCTAAAAAAATTCTCGAAAAATATATATTTTTCACGCTCTTAAAGGGATTTCTTGCCTTAAGCAAAAAAAATCATGCGATCCTGTTTTAGGCTCCGAATCCAGCGATCTACAACTCAAGTCTACAAAATATGATTTTCGATCATGATTTTTATGATCTGATTTTTACCATATTTTTATGATATGATTTTTACCATATTTTTATGATATGATTTTTTGGTATACCTGAGATCCACCAAAGTTCTCAATGGTCAGTTGTGAGTCGTCGGTAACGCTGTTACGCCTGGAACGTCTACCGGCGTAAGAACTACGTCGCTGATCCTCCCAATTGCTCGGTCGACCAGCCGCTTCGGCTCTGGCTGAAAATTTTTCATCGGCCACTGAACTCAACGTGGGCACACCTTTGACACGATGTACGATAAAATTCTCCTCGTTACTTCCCCTGAAAAACGTCAAATTTTATGAGCAATATTCTTCGAGCACTTCCCCTAATTCTTCGTGTACTCGCGGATTAAAAGATCACGAGAAAAATCCATTACCTGTCATCGTACGAATGACTCTCGACAGTTTGCTGCAACGATTGAGATTTCTTCACCGACGTTGGAGGAGCAGCTTTGGCAACTGAAATTTCGACAATTTTTTGTTTTCCTCTCAAATAAAACCGGTGGACATTGCCCGAAAGTAATGTCAAGGTGCTCATGTCATCTCAATTCGGCACACTAAATCCACAATATGAAGACAGAAAAACACCACACTCTCCAGAAATATGAAACACCTTGTAAAAAGAAACTTCATTCCTTGTTGAGAAGAAACAAAAACGAAAAAAGCTCGTATCGCAGTTACAGATAAGTAATGAAAATTGAGACTCGTAATTTTCATGGTCTCACTGCGTATCAGAAATGATCTCGCCGAAGATCGACTTCTCATCGAGGCCACAAAAATTCCAAATCCACTGCTATGATTCACAAATATGGAGTATCCGTAAAAAAAAAAAGATTAATATTACATTAATGACCAAAAAAGCCCGATTATCAAGATCGGTGGAAAAAGTTTTCGTTATCGAACGATTCGAGTGCAACAATCACTCGCTAGTCGCTACCTACGGAAAACAAAACTAGCATCTATAAATATGTTACCGTGGAGTTATCACAAATCTGAAACTGTTGGAAAAAATGGAGCGAGGTCGTAGGAAGTGGGTGACAGATAAACGAAAAAATGAATTTAAAAAAAAACGAGTAGATAAAAAACACAAACGAACAATATAGAAAACAAATGAGAATACATCGCAAAATATATAAACAAACGTAACATGGAGTGACACATCGCAACGCGAAACGTTAAGTGCTGTTCCTCTCTGTTGACTATGTATAACGACATTAAGTATGGAGGAAAAAAGAACTATTAGTGAAGAGAAGATGAATGAAAGCATGCAAAAGAAGGTTGAAAGTAAGCCAATGTCAGTATAAAAGCTGCAGCCAATGTTTCACGGTCTCAGGAGTGTCTATCGGATATTTATATGTATATATATATTTTTCATGTTCCTGCGATCAGCTCCCATGCAGTAATCGTCTTTGGTTCACAACTAATGATCCCAACGACGACGTCGATTCACACGTTATGCAAATTATAATGATTAATTAACAAGCGATGCTCCTAAATCTCCGATTTCTCCTCTTATTCGAGGCTTCGTCAAATATTCTTCATCCGTCGAATAAATTGTCTCATGATTTAAATGCCAAAACGCTCTTCGATGCATTTTTTTCTCTTAAGAGGGACTCTGAAATATTACGTAAAAATATTGTGACTGAATTGGTATATTTATAAATCGTATCAGAGTACATAGAAATCAATAGCAGAGTATCGAGATAATAAAAAATTCGTTATAATCAGTTTTTCGCAAGCCAATGGTGCTGAAGATTGCCCCGTTGGAATGCTACGAAAATTCTTTCTTATGTTTTATTAACACTTCTTTTATTATTATACGGAACATCTTTAAAAATGGTCGAGGCACTTTGGTGGCCAAAATTTGCCAAAAGAAATTTAAAGAATGCAGAAAAAATGATTTTTATTGCATTCCAACTATGCAAACTTCAATCTCGTGCACGCCAAAGGCTATCGATAGCTCACTGCAAAGTAAATAACTATTGCATTAGACAATATATTGTACTCATTTTTTAATCTGCCTCAGAAAATCGTAGGGGCCAGATTTCTCATATCCTCAATTTCGGCAAATCATAAAAATCCAACACTCTCCCGAAATACAGTTTCTCCCACGTCTTATTTCACTCCAAAATTATGCTGTGAAGTTTGCATCGTTGGAATGCAACGATTTTCTTCGTTTTCCGTTCTCCTCCATTTTTATTGCTAACAAAAATAATTTTCGATTTATGTTGAAGGTCTCTAATGAGGATCCAAAGCAAAGTTTGCAGTAGCTTTTTTCTACCAAAAAAATGGCGATTAGAGAAAAAATATTTTTGTCGCGTTTCAACGATTCAAACTTCAATACCATTGAGAATTTTAACCCAAATGAAGGTCGCCGATCCTCCGCTAACTTTCCAGACTGTGAGTAAATATTTCGATGGCCCCCCTTAAGGAAAAAAATTATAAAGCGTTGGACCCAAACGAATGAACAATGTAGAAACATCAACTTTAATATATATATATATATATATATATATATATATATATATATATATATATATATATATATATATATATATTAAAGTTGATGTTTCTACATTGTTCATTCGTTTGTTCGTTTCGTTCATTCGTCATATATATATAAGTAAACATTTGATTCGAGCATTCATTTTGAAGCTCTTATTTGAACATTTCCCATAACGAAGCACTTTTTTTCATCTTACAACGTTCGAGTTCGCGTTACATTCTACAGTTACGAAAGACTTCGTTTATACTTTTCTTCTCGATATCACAATCCTTTAATATTGAACTACGATTTTCCCAATTGCGAAAAATCAATTATCCGAATATTTAGCGACAGCAATTCGAGATGCAACGATCCCTCAGCATTTAAATCATAGTGAGCGTGCGAAGGTGGCTTTATTTTTGTTTTCTCTGAGAACAACGATCCAGGATATGAATAACGAACTGTCTCTCGATGCTACTCGAGGGAAAAGAAATTTTAAAAAAGGAATTTATAGATAAGTGACTCATCCGAAAAATTGTTTTTTCCAAACAAACCCAAACGCGAACTTCAAAACCCCATAACCTTTACCCATACTTTAACCCAAACGAACCCAATAAAAGTATCGAAATGTTAAAAAATGCCCGATTTTGTCACGTGTTTCCGCGAACTTCAAAACCCCATATCTTTTTATGGGGAAGGGGGGAGAATTTCAGCCTCTTCCGACTGATTATCATAATTTATAATCCAGTAAATTAGAATACAGCAAAAAAAAATGTTAGGCTCATTTTTCGGAAAAGTCACTTATCTAAAGAATTACAAAAAAAAAACATATTTCGAAATGTCTGCTTGGGACACAAACAGAGTGTCATTGAAATTAGCCGAGGCGATGAACAAGAGGAACCACCTAGGATGGATGATCGATGTTGTTTTTTTTTTATGCACTTTTTTTCAACGTGGTGGATACCTGTGAAGCCTGGCGCGGACACGGAGAGGTTGCTTCTCAGGTCAGGTATCGGAGCTATAGACTGCGGTAGACTTCTTTTATGAGCTACCCCGTGACTATTGCGCGGGCAGGCTGCAACCGCCACCGGACCATATTTTCGGTTGATTCGTAAACCGGTAGAAGGTTGTCGAATAGAAGAAGGCGGAGGATAGCGTTGTTGTCAAGCGTCAAGAAGGTTTAAGGCCATAGAAATATATGCAAATATTATACGTATATGATAAAATTCTCTCTTCTTTGTGTACAAAAATTACAGAAGAAAAAAATGGTTTACTGTTTCTTTACGAATCTTCCTCCCCTAATTAAGCCGATTGGTAGTACCGATTTCGTTAGTCGTCGCTTAATTAAGGGGTCAGGCTGCTGTGAAAATACCGAACGCTCGTTCGTCGCTTGAGGCAATTAAAATTGAAGAGGCGGTCCCAACGTATGATGCAGGAATCGCAGATTGAAGATATACTTGTGATCACAATGATACAACTGCTGGTAAACTTTAAACGCGTCTTTCTCGAACCACGTTGATTTCCTCTTTTTTATTATTATTCGAAACCATTTTTGCAACTTAAGGGCGTAAATGCGTTATAAAAATACGTACAAACGTCCGACCGATTTGCCTAGCCTAAATCGGTCAAAAAGAAATTCGATCAATGAAATAGAATTCATTTTTGTTGCATTTCAATGATGCAAGCTTCAAGATGATTTTTCTCGAACTATGTTTTTAAAAACGGTGTACACGATTTCTCGACATCTAATGGACGCATTGACTCAAAATTTGATACGCTTATTCAGCGTAATATTAGTTTAGTCTTGACCGACGTTTTTATCTTTAACATTTTTTTCCTAAGTTATTAACAACAATGATGCCATTTTTGCACGAAAAATCGAAAAAAAATCAATAAGAAAAAAAAAGATTAAAACACAGTGGCAAAAAAAGCTCGGTCAGGTTAAGGGGATATACCAGTGTGACACTTTCAAAAAATCGATTTTTTTGTGCCTTTTTCGACAGTTTATACTTTCAAGAATATCATTATCATTTATATCGATATCATTTTATCTTGCAAAAATCGATAGTTAAATCTTTAAACGCATTTTTCTCGAAAAGAGTTTTTCCAAATTTGCTGACATTGTAAATTAAAGAGCAATTATCCGATTGACTTGAAATTTGAACTGAGTACTCTTGAATATATTTACTCTACAATGACGTAGGATATTCTTGATTGGATGAAAATTGACGATTTGTCATTGAAAAAAACGACCATATTATAGGCAACAAAACAGACTTTTTTTCATAACTACGCTGTTTTGTTAGATTTTGATATTTTTCGAAAATCCTACGTCATTGTACAGGAAATACTTTCCAGTTTAACAACATTTTTTTCTTTTTCGGTTTCAGCTACTCAATCGGCCGGTATCATGTCAGCAGTGAAGGAACTTTTTTTAGCGCCTCCGAAGGCAGCGCATGAGTCGCTTGGATCTCAATATTTTTCCATGCAAAAATTATGTAATATAGGTCAAATATAGTCAAATATATTCTTAATTTTCCGAAACACTTAATCGAGTACTTTTCTTCCAAAAAATTTCCGAAAATCACCCAAATTTTCAGCGTTCACACTGGTTCACACTGGTATAGCCCCTTAAGACCGAGTAAAATGGTTAATGTTTCTTAAAATATTGACTATTTTAAGGAAAAAAAAAACTCGTTCTTTTTTTTCAAATCAACCCGATGGCCATAATCAACAACACCGTTGGGCCCTTCAAGTTCAAAGGTCCTTCACGAGATTGCAACTTCTTTAATTATTAATATTACTTATGAGATTTGGTACACGAGTTTGTTAATGATCATAAAAGTAAATCTCATGATAAATAAATTATAAAAATAAATAAAAATAATCAAAAAAGTGTACATAAAAATAAATCTTATTGCTTTAACATTAATTTCTCCAAATAACCATGACTTTCGCGTCGTCGCAGTAGCCTAACCCCTTAAAACACTCCGCGGAGTCCCGTACTCGTTGAATTTTGGGTTTCTCAAAATCTTTCCCTCGCTCCACACCCTAATCCACCTACTTTCGTACCTCATCGTCTTGCTCAAGTTTCACAATAACAAACATTTTGCAAACATATCCACCGTTCGTTAAACAACAGCATTTTGCAACCACCGATAATTATCAGCGTTTGACACGTAACATTAAAATAATTTGCAAAATATGACACGTGGATTCGTGTAGGATAGCAAAGCGTCTTCATGATTTACTTTCCAAACTGATTATTTTGCCGTTGTGGAATTTCTACTTGGCGATACTCGCTGAATGCTCACGAGTTATTTCGTACTTTTAAACCGAATGGTTGAAAGAGAGGGCAGGAATACGGACGCGACAAAATTATTCCCAATAGATAGCGTCGAAGTTCGCATCGTCGTAAGCCAACGAAGGCTCTTCATCATTTAGTTCATTTCTTCATTTTTATCACAATTTACCATTCTTTCAATAGATCAAGGTAGTGGATTTTCAATGAGGATAATAAAACCCGTTCGAGTGATTTTCCCACCCTGAATCATCGAAAAAGTGAGCAATGGAAGAAAAATCGACTTTCGTTGCACTCCAACGATGTAAACTTCAACATCATCTTAGTGGCTACGGAATCCCCAAAACATTCATTCCCACATCGACTATTACTCGAACAAAAAGCTGATTCAACATTGGTGACGTTTAAGCTTGCATCGTTGGAATGCAACGAAAATAAATTCTTCTAAATTACTCAATTTTTCGACCCATTTGGGCTGCAAAAATCGATCTAACGTTTTTACGTCTTTTTATCAGAAATTTGCCAAAAAAAGGCTTCGGGTGACGATAAAAACGAAGAAACGAAAAACAAATAAAAATCTCGCTTGCATTCCAACGATGCAAACTTCAACGTCATCAACATCGTACGTTTTTCCACATATTTTCCCTTGTCCAATTCTGCATCCCTACCCAATCCGCGAAATCGTCATTCCGGCAAAACGGCACTGAAAACAAATATTCGAGTTGCCCATCTTTACTTCTCTCTCACTATCTTCGCCTAACCTCATCTGCCGTGACTCATTTGACGAATTCTTTCACGAGCTACACGTGATTAGCTATGCACAAAGAGAAGACGTTTCGTCAATTGTTATTAATCTGGATCTTATGACTCTGGGCGAGTGTGTATATTTAGAACACTGATAAGAAGCGTGATACCATTTCGACTGTGAGCTCTTGAGACGTTTGTCTTCATCGAATTGTCCGAAGATCGATGTGAATTTTGATCGATAAGATATTACAAAACGCCGTTGTCCCGGTGTGCATGGGTGTGTGTCTGTGTGTGTGTGTCGTCATTAGAAAGCTGCCCCCAGTCGCAATGGAACTCCATGAATAAACGTATAATAAAGTAAATTATATAACGGATAAGAGTTCGAGAACGGGTGTATTGCCGCCACAGTTGTCCGCCACCGAATATATACGCACATACCTTCACATGTACAGGATGTTACGAATGGATAATCCTGTAACTGTCGATAGGCCGGATCGTGTCCTACCATATGCTGGAATTTCAGTTCAGTAAAAGTCCGACGGTTTTCGAGATTCTGGGCTTTGTGTTATTTTTCGAAAAAAATCATCTGCTTTTGGTTTTTCACATGCCATTTCTACAAATGATGTGAATCGACAATAACCAAGCAACTTTTTTTAAGTAATTGGCACGATATGCGTAGTACATTTTTTTGACACCGCAGGCCTATCAAAGTCAGATGTTCGAATTGGTTTGTATGAAAATTTCCTTAACATTTAAGGTAGTTCTGTAGTTTTGGTCAAATCTTAGGAATTGGCTGAAATCTAAGTATGGTGTAGATATGACCTTCATGGACTGATGCCCAAAAATTCAATTCGATTCACCGTTTAGTTCATGAGATAATTGCAATTGAATATGGATATTTTTGTACGCGATCCCTATACCTAACACGTAAACCGATAGGAGTTTCCTCGCATTTCTCGATATAGGTTCTAAACGGATCTTAGGATTTCAAAATAAAAACACACGTGTACGCAGTACTATTGTGGAATTGATTTAAAAAAAAAAAGACAAACTTTGACCGTTTAGTTTCGGAGATATCGACTTATGAAAAGTGGTAATTTTATTCCACACCGAACTCGGGCCCAACCATCTGTAACGGAATGGCAACAGTGTACGCTGCAGCCAGCTGATCGGCGCGTGGTCTGGGAACTCGAAGCGTGTTTTTTTCCCCCGAGTTCTAGTAATTCTGAGACGGATGTGGAATACATTTATTCTGCAAACAAATTTAATTTGTTCAATTGATGCATGTATTTATGCATGTATTTGTCTTTGTTGCAGCAAATACAATTTAAACTGTCGGCAAGATGTTGTGAATCCACGATCCGACGTCCTTCGACAGCGAATTTTTGTTGCTGATCGTTGAGGTTATGGTTATTCTCATCGCGTTTAGCCGCATTTGCTTGACACATGGCTGCCACAGCTTTCAGTCTTTTAGCAAGCGCCTTTTTTCTTGTAAACTTTCCTTTGTATCGCTCTCTATACGAGTATGAGACCTATCTATGCACGAGGTGCGAATGTGGGGGACATAGAGAGGGTACAAGCTCTGTCAAAAATTTACAACCAACAGCGTCGAAACTTTTGGCTCATACGTGTACCTACAAAACAATCTCAGGGTTAGAAAGAAGACTTTTCTAGATAAAACAATTAACCAAGAGTATTTTTCAAAACACCGGGTCAAAAAAGTTACCATTTGCAGAAATGGCATGCGAAAAACCAGACGCAGATGATTTTTATCTCAAAAATCGTGGGACTTTTACCAAACTGAAATTCCAGCACATAGTAGGACATGATCTGACCTATCAACAGTTGCAGAATTATCCATTCATACCAGAATAGCCTGTATGTACGTATATATTTATTCCGTTATCAGAGACAGGACATAGAGGGTCGGTGCGTTCAGAGTACAATGCACCGTACATACATATGCATATGTATGTGTATGTACGTATATACCGATTTTTTTTTTTAAACAAATAATTGAAAACACTCGAGCCTGACCCGGAACGGTACGTACCATCTAAAAACTGCAATGCTCTCTCCTCACCGGGATACCTCACGCACTTAACCGGATGTATCTCCAGTACGTTGTACATCTCGGCTAGAAAAACTACCAAATTCTGCTTCATGGACCTGAGAACAGATTCGAAGTGCTTCAGGTTGGAAAAATCCACGAACCAGCTCTCGTTTGTCGGATTTATGTTCACGAAGGTATTGCCTCGGCTAAGCCCGGCGATGATGGACATCAAAACAACCCAAATGATTCGTAAAGAAATACTTATACGGCGTTATGATCATCAATAACTAATTGACCCTGTGGAAACAGGTACTGAACGAAATGGGGTTGAAACTAGAGCTTGAGAAAATAAGCGGAAAGGGCAGAGACTATTCTTTCGTGACTTTAAGGCGGGATATACATTTACAACGATCAAAAAGTCGATTTCTTTTTTTTTTATTTAAACGATAGAACTATAGATGTAGAATATTTTCCCAAAGTTTCAAAGCGAAATTCGAAAAACTTCAAACGTTACAGCCCGTCAACGCTGTGCCTCACCGCTCTGATTCGGAGCGGGCTTGAACTTCAGACGCCTTTTTCTCAAAACTGCATTGTTAAAATTGGCGTGCAGGATTCCTCAAAAACCATTAAGCCAATTGAGTTGAAACTTGGTGGAAATATTGATAATATTGGTATCTTCTACTTGACGAAATTTTTTTTTGAAAAAATGGAAAAAAAACTTTTTTAATCCATATTTTACAGAAATGTTGCGTGAAATGTTGATTTTTTTTGTAAATGCCTGCCATTTTCTCAAATTTGCACTTTCTTCATTTCAATTACCGTCACATCGAAACTATACATGTTCTAACTGAAAAAATGTTTGAACTTTTTTGCAAATCAAAGTCTACGGGAAGCTAGACTGCACGGCGATTCGCAACTCCCGCGGCGACCTTGCTGTAACACTCTGCCACAGCTCCGCCATTTTGATGATGAATTCATTTTAAAAAATTGTTTCGTATACTTAAATATATTATTGAAGTATACCTAAAGTTTAATAATTGTAGAATCGTTATGTCTTAGTTTTAAAAATCCCTCAATATTGCTTATCTCTTTTCTGTCTAAATGTATATCCCGCCTTAATATAACCTTTTTATGGTGTTGAAGTTTGCATCTTTGGAATGCGACGAAAATCGTTTTTTACTCTTTTATTTTTCCATTTTTCGTACTATCTAAACTCTTCCTTTGCATTTTTAGGTTATGGATCCCTAATAAGGGTCTTGAAAAATATCTCAGTGATGTTTGTAGCCCAAGTGTGGCAAAAAAAATTGAGGAATGGAGGGAAAAAATAGTTTCGTTGCATTCCAACGATGCAAACTTCAATACCATCCCTTTTTTACTTTTTCGTCCTTGTGGAACACACTATTCGGTCCATTGCACAAAAGGCTTGAGGCCTTATATACCTTTGAATAAAAATGTATGGTTTTTTTTCTACTGACTTGAATGATGTATAAACATTCCAAAAATTATACGGTCCGAAGTGCTGTTAAAACTTTTAACGCGTTTTTTTAACATATTTTCAAAATCGGGCGTAGCCCCTATAATTTTCAACCGATTGACTTTAAAATCCAACTGCAGCTCCTTAGATTTTCTAGTGAAGTACACGCGATTTTCAGTATTAACAATTACGTTTTTCATAAAAAGAATTAAGGCCGTTTCATTAGTAAGAAATTCGACTTTTTTCAAAATGGTGTCAAATTTGCAAAAGTCGATATTCTGTAATAATCGTGTATACTTCGCTAGCAAAGCTAATGTAGATTACAAGAAAAATGTATTTTTTGTTCTACGCGCTCAGGCGCGTCTCCACCGAGTCAGCCCGTGGAGAGCCCAAGAAAAAATGGTGTTAAAGTTTGCACCGTTGGAATACAACGAAATACTCGTTCACTGAATATCCCAAATTTTATTCAACAGATTGAAGCTATAAAAACCCCGCGACAATCTTTGAGGGTCTTTCTTTAGCGATCTACAACCCAAATCTGCAAAATATGATTTTCGATACCAATAAAAATAAGGAAGTGAAAAAAGTCGTTGCATTCGAACGATGTAAACTTCAAGCCCATAAGAAAAAAAGGCGTTTTCTTTCAACCGGCCACGGAGCCGCCATTTTGTATTTTTCGAAAAATAAAAAATTGATTTGAGTACCTACAGACAGAGATGGGCATACTCGAATACTTTTAGTATTCGAGCAGGAAAATAATACCGAATACATGTCAGATGGATCTTCATTTTTTTCGTTAATGAATCCACCTCGATTCAGTATTCGTTCTGAGAATAAATAATGAATCCAGTTGGATTCAGTATCCGTTCCGAAAATGAATAATGAATCCTACTGGATTCAGTATTTATTTCAAAATGAATAATGAATCCAGTTGGATTCAGTACTCATTTCAACATATGTAATGAATCCAATTCGATTCAGTATTCATTCCGTATTCGGATATCATCAAATTTAATAATCTGGAGAAATTGACAGAAAACATGTTTATTCTATTGAAATATTATATCGTCCGATTGTATTATATTTGCCCAAGGGAAATATAATACAATCGCGCTCTTAGTATCTAGTATCTGAAGAAAGGGAGGTAGAAATGGAACATTATATTTATCCCATTTCCATTTTTCCAGACTATTCAATTTGATGGTATCCGAATACGGAATGAATACTGAATCGAGTTGGATTCATGACTTATGTTGAAATGAATACTGAATTCAGTTGGATTCATTATTGATTTTGAAATGAATACTGAATCCAGTAGGATTCATTATTCATTTTGAAATGAATACTGAATCCAGTAGGATTCATTATTCATTTTGAAATGAATACTGAATCCAGTAGGATTCATTATTCATTTTGGAATGAATACTGAATCCAGTAGGATTCATTATTCATTTTGAAATGAATACCGAATCCAGTAAGATTCATTATTCATTTTGAAATGAATACCGAATCCAGTAGGATTCATGATTCATTTTGAAATGAATACTGAATCCAGGAGGATTCATTATTCATTTTGAAACGAATACTGAATCCAGTATTCATTATTCATTTTGAAATGAATACTAAATCCAGTAGGATTCGTTATTCATTTTCAAATGAATACTGAATCCAGGAGGATTCATTATTCATTTTCAAATGAATACTGAATCCAGGAGGATTCATTATTAATTTTGAAACGAATACTGAATCCAGTATTCATTATTCATTTTGAAATGAATACAGAATGCAGTAGGATACATTATTCATTTTCGGAACGAATACTGAATTGAGTTGGATTCATTATTCATTTTCGGAATTAATACTGAATCCAGTGGGATTCTTTATTCATTTTCGGAACGATTTTTAAACAAGTTTCTTTATTATTCATGAATAAAAAAAATTCTAATATGCCCAACCCTGCCTACAGATATGTAAAATAAACTCTCCAAACTTTTATATGGATTGCTTGAGTAGTACTGAGGAAAAAATCCCAAAAAATGCTTGTTTTCCGCGGATCCAACGGTGTATAAGTCCTCAACGCAATCAAACTTTGACCGAAAAGTAATTTCCAAACTTCATCATCCTCGGGACTTGGCCCTATCGTATGTGTTGTTGGAGAAGCCGCGTTTGGTACCTACCCTCTCATATAAGTAACATCCTCGGGTTGCATGTGAAATATGGAATAGGGCAGGCATCTCATGCAAAAAGCGTGCACCAATGAGAGATTGTGTAGCGCATCGGCGACGGAGGGTCTCTTCGAAACTCTAATGTCCATCCAGTTCAATTCGCCGGGACAATAGAAAGCGACGACCGCGGCCAATCCTACACCGTCGCACAACGATTGAAAATCCTTTGCGGCCGGTAAATCGGGCAAACGCGTCTTGTCACCGGGAGCCTCGTCCGATTGGACCTTGGCGATGAGCGCGTGCGAGGCGTGACTTATCCAAAGCAGAAGACCCTTCTCGTGATCGGCCGGGGCCGTGACGTCGGCCGGTGGATCGAAACGGCGGATCGCCGAGACCACGCGATCACCGGTCACCACTTCCTTAGCGTACAAGACCATCAGGCCTTCTATCACAGCCATATGCGCAGACTGTGTGATGATGAGGGACAGAAACAAAAAAAAAACAAGTGATGTTAAACGGTGACCCTTGACAGGAAAGTGGATATTCGTGAGGCTTGAAAAGTAGCTTAAGGGGTCTTTCCACTTTAAACTCTAAAAAAGGCTGTTTTCATGAATTTTTTGATAGGTTTAAATTATAAATATTGATATAAAAGTTATTACACTTAATAAATACACTTTCGAAATACATTTAAACATTTTGTTTATGTATTTATGCAACCCGAACAAACTTTAAACGCATTTTTCTCGAAACAACATTTTTCGACGGCTTGTTGATAAAATCTTCGAAACTACTAAACCGATCCTTATGAAACTTCAACCGCATACTCTTTACAACTATAGCCATAGCGAATATCAAGGTTTTTTTTTAAATTTTTATATTTACTATGTTTTTGCCGAAAACGGTGAAAAAACGTTTTTTTTGTATCCGCCATTTTGTTATTTTTGCATATGTAAAAAGTCTAAAACCGTTTGATTTTTTTGTTTCCTATGATCTGTCTCCGAGATTTCATCAACAGCGCAGACCTACAATTTTTTATGACATTTTTTTAACTACCATTTTCGTCTATAAATAGTGACTAAAATAAATAAAATTTGTTTTGAAAATGGATTTCGAAAGTGTATTTATTAAGTGTTACAACTTTTATAACATTATCGATGATATAAACCTTTAAAAAAATCATGAAAATAGCCTTTTTAGCGTCTAAAGTAACAACACCCCTTAAGGAATCATCAGTGTAAAATTTTCAAAAAATCGTTTTTGTTTTGCATTATCCGATAGCACAGACGGTTATAAACATGGACCTGGCATCGCCAATTTATCGTAAGTACACAATTTATATAAAAATTCCACACTCGAAACTTTAAACGCGTTTTTTTTCTAAATGTTGTTTTCCAAAACGCCTGTACACTTTCAAAGGATGAGTTTTCAAGCCATCAGTCTCAAAATTTGACACAACATTCTTTACGTCATTCTTTATCTTGCTATGCATGCTCTTTTTAATATTCATTTTTTTTAACGAAAAACTATCGAAAAAAATGGCTAAATTCGATACTTTTTTTTTCAAACGCCGCCACTTTGTCAATTTTGACAAAAAAAAACTCCATAGTAATATAGCGGCTTTCATACTGATTAACAATATTTTACAAATTTTGTTTCAGATAATATTTACGATCACAACCGTGAGGACTCCTTTTTTCAAAGACATTTTCAACCGTTGAAAAAAAATTTAATTTATTTTCTGTTCTTCATGGGTGCTTTGATTTGATATTCAAAAAATCAGACTGCTTAGCGTATTTAGACGACCGAAAAAAAAATCGCGAAAATCAGCTATTTTTTGACCCGTTACACTGTGATGATTCCTTAAAGAATTAATGAATCTTTGTGCTTATGGGTAGAAAAACAAATTCGTATCGTCGAAGAACTTGTGGTGAGTTTTCGATCAGTAGTCATCGTGTCAACGTCAAATTTATCGGTTCTTGTGCTGCGTGCGATTTTTCAAATAGGGTGAACCGACCAGTGAATGGACCGAGACCAGTGAATGAACGGAAGCTGATTTATATTTTTAATCAGTAGCGAAAATGAATTGTCGATAAAAACTCGAATCACTATAATTTAGCAAAGAAATCACAGGTGTCGTTAAGGGGTAATAACACCTTGTTGGAACGAAATCAAGGGTCATTTTGTCCAATTTATTTAAGAAAAACGACGTGATGTTTTTCAATTCGATTTGCAATACATATTTATATGTCTTGAAGAGCAAGAAAAGAAATTCTTAATTATCCAAAAACAAAATAGCGGCGCAGTGGCTGATAAAAGGAAACTCCTTTATTTTTAGTCGGGCGGAAAACTAGCGCCTTCAATTTTCAACCGATCGATTCGTTCCAATAACTTTATAGTGAGAAACCTCCCAAAAATTCAACCAGATCGATCAATAACTTTTCGAGCTATAACATGAGCAGTTTTTCAAAAGACGCCGAAAGAAATACTCTGCAACGCCGCCATTTTATTTTGTTTGAAAAATAATTTTTCAACACTTGAAAGTTGCAATACGATAATGTCAAAATTTTAAAATGATGCGATTATTTTATCACCTTTAAAAATCTTCATGAAAAATGACTCATTTTCGGGCGTCTAAAGGGATTTTCCCCCTTAAGAGAGGTGACCCAATAGGGCTTACCAATGGCTGCGAAAGCCGGAAAAATCTTCTCGAAAGAAATCGACAACGAATCAGAATGACTACTGAACAACTCTTCCGTTAAAAATATCTCGCATCGATAACAGAAAGAAAAAAAATGGGGTCGTACCATCTTAAGTGGTGAGTTCTGGATGAGCATTGTCTCGGTGAGCTGAGTGTTGTTCGGCTCGGCAACGTAGACACCCTTTCTCGCGAGTGCCTGGAGTATTCCCCAATGATTCTGATTGTGATAATTCGGGTCCGAGTAAATATTGGCCAAAGCCATGCAGTAGAGCTCGGCATTTGAGAGTGTGTGAACTATCTGCGGCTTCAGATGTTCTTGATCCTTGAGAGACAAGAGAATCGTTTTTTTTTATATGTAAAAAAAATAGTGCAGAACTTGACGACTGGAGCAACAAGGACGGCGAGAGGAAAAGGATGACGAGGTACGTTCGCGAGATGTATCTGCAGGTAGGATCGATCGAGTAGTCTGCGAATTATGCAGCCGGGTCACCAACCAATCAGATCCATACCCAAGTTCCCCTAGTACCCGAACCGGAGAGAGCTTGGAAGCGGATAAGTGGGCGTACGGTAATTGACCTCGTGCAAACGAGGAGATGCTAATAAGACGGCGCTGTGTTGCACAAACGAAATCGACACGGTCCCTGTCGACGTCTTGACTTGGCATGACGGCGCGGCATTGATTGTGGCATCAATGGAAATCAGGCAATTCTCGAATGTGGATTACCGATCTGTACAAAGCAACGAGTCCACGTACATCGACACATCACTGAGATTCGTAATCACTTCTTTCTCTCAGACATCGATCCGGACGATCTTCAAAATCCGATACGGAAATTTATTGGAAACAATGATGATAAAGTTTTTTTTTTTAATATACAATTTTCGATAATCAACTAGTTGCTTTAGACGTTTCTCGTGTTCCGGAATCCACCCTTAGCACGGAATGAAAAATCTAAATAATGATATCTACCGATGTATAGGTAGATCACACATTTACTTTTTCGATATTTACATCAGGGAGCTCATAAACCTATAAAAAAATTAAGACGATTTTCGAGTCCCGGAACCCCTTAGGAGGGGGTGAAAAATTGAAAAAATGGTATCTACCGATGTAGGTAGATCACAGATTCACTCTTTCGATATTTACAACGGGGAGCTAAAACAACTGGACTAAAAAAAAATCAAGACGATTTTCGAGTTCTGAAACCCACCCTTAGGAGGGGGTGAAAAATCTAAAAAATGGTATCTACCGATGTATAGGTAGATCACACATTTACTTTTTCGATGTTTACATCAAGGAGCTCAAAAAACTATACTAAACAAATAAAGACGATTTTCGAGTTTCGAAACCCACCCCTAGGAGGGGGTGAAAAATTGAAAAAATGGTATCTACCGATGTACGTAGATCACACATCTACTTTTTCGGTATTTACATCGGGGAGCTGAAAAAAGTAGCCTAAAAAAATTATACGTGTTTCGAGTTCCGGAACCTACCCTTAGGAGGGGGTGAAAAATCGGAAAAAAATTGTATCTACCCATGTAGATAAATCACACATTTTCTTTTTTGATATTTACATCATAGAGCTAAAAAAGGTAGCCTAAAAAAATATGGACGTTTTTCGCGTCCCGGAACCTACCCTTAGGAGGGGGTGAAAAATCGAAAAAAATCCATCTACCGATGTACATCGATCACACATTTACTTTTTTCGATATTTACATTAGGGAGCTCAAAAAAGTAACCTAGGAAAATTTAGACGTTTTTCGATCCCCGGAACCCACCCTTAGGAGGGGGTGAAAAAATCGAAAGAATTGTATCTACCGATGTGAGTAGATCACACATTTACTTTTTCGATATTTAAATCATAGAGCTAAAAAAGTAGCCTAAAAAAAGTTGGACGTTTTTCGAGTCCTGGAACCGACCCTTACGAGGTGGTGAAAAATAAAAAAAACTGTATCTACCGATGTACATCGATCACACATTTACTTTTTCGATATTTACATCAGCGAGCGCAAAAAAGTAACCTAGGGAAATTTAGACGTTTTTCGAATCCCGGAATCCACCCTTAGGAGGGGGTGAAAAATTGAAAAAAATTATATCTACCGATGTACGTCGATCACACATTTACTTTTTCGATATTAACATCATGGAGCTAAAAACAGTAGCCTAAGAACAGAGAGCGAGAAAATAAAACACGTAGAATAGTGGTTTGGGATGATCAATTAGGGAAGAACACCAGCACACTGGGGTTCCATGCCTTCAAGTTTCTTGTACTCGGGTGAAGAAAGAAGAGAACGAGGCACCGGAATTACGATCCACTGGGAAGCAGTCTGAGGCCCTTGGGCTCTCCATCATGCAAGAAACGAAAGAAAAGCCACGTATAACACCACTGCCATTTTTCGCTCATCTCTTTCGCTTCCTCTGCCTCTTAGATTCTGTACTCGAGTTGCTCGCAGCCTGGAACCGGAGGCGCAGGAAAAATCTTGCACCCTGCAGACCTAGCTACTCGCCCTGCATTAGCTCGGAAACTCTATCCCCCTGAACACCGTGAAAGGAACAAAATGGCACAGTCTCGAGGGTAGCCATGGATATAAGCGGGAAGGGTAAAAAAAAAAATTGCGAACGCGATATTCACCTCGAGGTTTAGAGTAACACCGAGCACTTCCGTAAAGGAACTTACGACAGGCCAGTGCTCGAGGATTCGAGAACTCGTTCCTCTCACTAAGAAATAAAACTCTCCGGTTATACACATTTTCTTCGTTGCTTTATCGATAAACACTGAATATTTTATTTTTGCTCGAACAGGTGGAAAAAAAAAATAAAACCGAAACTCTAGACGTTTAACAGGAATTATTTCATTGCTAGGATTTCCGCACTCGTCTCGTGGTAAAACGTCGCGGTCGACTGAGCCACGGAGACTTTTGCGCAGCTGAGCATTGGCTTCCGGCATAATTCGATTAATTTAATTAGATCAGCATTAGGTGAAACTCAACTGCGGTAAGATAACGCTCACGTGGGTGCAACATGTGTGTGTCTACAGGCAGAATTATAGTTATGCCTCTTACGGAATTCTAATGATTCAAAGTCCTGTACTACTAATTGGATTTTTTCCATTTGGAGTAAAATTCAACTAGTTCATAATCACTGGGTTTTTATTGGATCGGAGTCGACTTTGAGGAAGAAACGGCTAGTTTTTGTTTCGTAGCTGCGTGTCTAGAACGAAAAAAAAAACCATTTTCGTAGATGCTAATGTTTGCATCGTTGGAATGCAACGAAAATTCTTCTTGATTTTTTCATTTCTTTGCTTTTATTACCTAAAATCTTTTTTTTCGGTAATTCTTTAGATAAGTGACTTTTCCGATTTTTTTTGTGCCATTTTCTCATTTATTGGGTTATAAATGATGATATTCTGTAGGGGAAAGTTGACATTTTTCATTGCGAAATTTTTAACGAGCCAAGATTCGTTAAAAATAATTTCGGTTTTTTCAAGAACCCAAACAAACCCAATATAGGCGTCGAAATGTTCAAAAATGCCCTATTTTATCACGTGTTTCCGCGAACTTCAAAACCCCATAACTTTAATGGGGGGGGGGGGGGTGAATTTCAAGTTTACCCGACTGAATATCATCATTTATAACCCAATAAATAAGAAAATAGCAACAAAAAAATGTTCGGCTCGTTTTTTTCGGAAAAGTCACTTATCTAAAGAATTGCCAAAAATTACGGCGATAAGAAAAAAAAAAACATTTCCTTTGCGTTCCAACGATGTAAACTTCAATACCATGATTTTCGCAACTTTCGAATAGTGTAAACAATACTGTTATGAATGATGATTTTCTATTTTTTTCGATGATTTCGACGCTGAAGACTGTTTTCTTCGGGCAAGCTTTGACGTCCCGTAAAAGATCGACGGTGAGAGCCACGGATGCGTCTTTTAACGTGCAAGAGAATCAAAAGAGGCAGCGACAGCCGAAGGCAAGTTCGCCTTATTCCCAAGACAAGTGTGTCTAGGCGCATCGTCAAAGAAAGTCGGAGCGAGATGAAAAAATTCAAGCGTGGAGAACAGAAAACACGAGGCGAGGATGGAAATTTTTAAGTTCGTTCGAAGAAACGATGAAAGCGAGAGAAACGAACACGAACGGGTCAAAGACCGAGAAGTTTCTAGCGAAAATCCTATTCAACTGATCGTCTTAAGAATAATGATTATTTTGAAGCCGTTTATGGTTTTTCGTGCTAATAATGGAAAGAAAAATGTAATTTATATATTTTTTTTCACTCACTCATTTGTTTGATTATTTTTCGACGCATGATTTTTTTATAATAAACAATATTTAAATTCAGGAATCGAATGATTGATTGGAGAAAAAAGAATAACGTTAACTTTTTTTTTATGCTGTTTTCGCAGTTTTTCGGATATTGCGTTAAAATTGAAAATTAAACGAAGGAAGATTTATGTGGATTTACCTCGTGATCACGGTAATAAGGCTCCCGGAGGTTGTCCGGCACACGATTGTTGTAAGCCTTCGACAGTAGCCATTTCACGGAGGCACGTTGCTTGGCCTGAAACACATACCAAATAAATAATTAATTAAAAAATATAACCTACAACGGTACGAATACAGCGATAGTCTTATTTTTAATCAACGATTGATATAAATATTTTAAAACGTCGATACAAATGAAATAAATATATTCTCACGCGAAGAAGTATGTACGAATTTTTTGGGACTGATTTTCATAATATGACGATTGCATCATTGAAGAGCCACGAAAATTCCAATTGTTTTGTGACGTCATCTTTTGATCCATAGTCTTCAAAAAATGATATTACTGAATAGTATAACACAACGAAAGTTATTCGAACCTTTTTCACAATCCTTATTACGAATCTACATAGTATGAAGTTTTTTGCAATCTTTGTTGGAGATCCACACTATACAAGATCTGCAAAAGCATCCTTCTTACGAATCTACATAAGCTGAAGTTTTTTAAAATCTTTATTGGAGATCTGCTTTTGCAGATCGTTTATAGTGGGGATCTCCAATGAAGATTTCGAAAAACTTCAGATTCTGAAGATTCGTAATGAGGATTCGGAAAACGTTCGAATAATTTTCGTGGCGCAAGTCTGGGAACAAAACATTCGAGGAAACAAAACAAAGAATTTTTATGACATTCCAACGAACTCTAACATTCTTCACATTATGGGGTTGAAGTTTGCATCGTTGGAATACAACGAAAGTTCTTTTTTTTTAATTCTATTGCTTTATTTTTATCATGATCTATAATTTTCCATATATATTAAGATCGTGGATCTCTAATGAAGATAAGAAAATCATTGGGTTGATTTTCGTACCCTGAATCAGCGAAAAAAAATGCGAGCCATAGAAAAAAATGAACTTTCGTTGCATTCCAACGGTACAAACTTCATCATTTCATTTGATAGATCCGGCACCGCTCAGTTTTAGGAATCAGAACAATTGCCTTTAATTAAATCAATATCGTAAATTTACACAATCGTTGTTACGATTGCAGCAGTCTTTGACGAATCTTTCATAAACGGTAGAAGTACTAAAACCGCCGTGAGTACATCGAACATTTTCTTTTTATACACCTTGTTTCTCCACCTCCGTTTTTTCTGTCGGCCCTCTCAATAAGCCGACGCTCTATCCTCCAATGAAGTACAGAAATATATATATGGATAGGAAAAAGAAAATTGTGGAGAGCCTCTTGAGACTTCAGTCACGACGCCTCGAAGTTTTGGTTCGAGTATCGAGCGTGGTACATCCACTTCCACCGTGTCTTTGTCCTAACGCTCAATTAATTCGCGCCTCTAAAATTCCCCTTCGAACGATTCTTTTATTCATATCTTTCACGCCTGTCTCGCGTTAAAAAAAACGTGTATATGCGTATTTTATGCATGCAATTGTGTATAGTTGTATTTAATAAATGTTTGTCGATTAAAAACAGAATTTCTTGATTTAATGTTTAATATTTCTTAAACGAAGAAATGAACGTTCAATTGTTGAATTTGTATTAAATCAAACATTATATAAAAAAGGCAGTACTTCAATTCATTACAAAATAATAAATGTTTTTGATTTTCCTTTCGGAATGCAATGGATACTCATGTCGTTTTTCCCCGAAATTTTCACTTTTGATCCTCATTGAACATCTACAACCTAAATCTGCCAAAATTATAATAGAGAAAAGAAAGAAAAAAAGAAAATAATAGATAAGTAAAAGTATAAGTAAAAGTAAAAAAAATAACAAATAATAAATAAGTAAATAAAAATAATAAAGAAAAGAAACAAATTTTATCCGAACGATCCAAAGTTCAAGACCATAATGATTAAACGATGTTGAAGTTTGCATCGTTGGAATGCAACGAAATATTTTTTAAATATATTTTTTTCTTATTTTCATGGTATTGAAGTTTGCATCGTTGAAATACAACGAAAATATATTTCTTCGTACACCCATATTTTCTTTGCCGCATTTAGGGTACGGAAGTCACTGCAAAACACTTTTAAGAAACCGTATCGAAAATTTATAACCAAAAGCTGCGAAAAAAGATTCTAGATAATAATAAATATAAAAAAAATGACAATAAAGAAAAAAATTTCGTTGCATTCCAACGATGCAGACTTCGAAGCCATTAGTTTCTTCATCGCCCAAAATCTTGACGAGCAAATTTGGGCTTCAGATTTCTAACAAGGGATCTAAACAACATTTCAGTGTTTTTCGTAGACCAGAATTGCCAACAAAAGATCAGGCTACTGAACTTCCAAAGATGCACAGTTCAAGACCACAATGATTGAACGGTTTTCAGCTTGACACGGAAGTTCTTGTTCACGACTGTGTTTGCTCATGAAAAATTATCCATTCAATATCCACCCCCTGGAGTTGTAATCGCCCAGTGGGGTTGTACAATTCATGGCTAATTCGAGGCCGCGCTCCCGATAGGGGCGTCAAGTCTTCCGCCGTGGTCGTGAAGAAAGGGGATTCGTGAAAAATTGAGTGTAGTCTCGGAGATACGGGAAAATTTGTTTCCGACGAGATGAGAAGTTGCGAAATTTGTCCCGCGAACGAGAAGAAACATCGTAAAATCTTGCGGGCGGTTTGTCTTGTACGTTGGCGACGATCGTTCGTTTCGGTCGACGTCGCGTCATAAAATTTAGGCGGTGATCCCACAGCGATACATTTTTTCTCGACTTTTACTATATTTCGAGAATGTATTCGAAGGGAAATTTACCGCCGATTACGTATATCACGGAATTCTTTTTCAAAGCCTAAAATTCCGTGGGAGAAATGCGAAAAACCTGATTATTATGAAATCAAGGCTTTTGGGGTAAATTAATGGTGACTTCGTAATCAGAGGGTAAACATACATTGTCTTTACTTTCAACGGCATTTGAATGTACTATCACGCATTACAGTACCCGTAAAGAAATTGTTGTAGGGATCCAATTGGATTCCCATACTTGTTATGGCATTAAAGTTTGACGAAGAACAACAAAAGTTCTTTTGTTTTTTTTTATCTTCCCTTTTATTACAATCTATATTTTCATTATTCATGAAGATCGTAGACCTCTTATGAGGATAACAAAAAAACCGCTTCAGTGTCTTCCGAATCCGAAATCAGCGAACAAAATGTGAGCAGTGGAAGAAAAATTAACTTTTGGTGCATTCCAATGATGCACACTTCAACATCATTGCTTGTCCCAACTTCCTGACAGGAATCCAATGGATCATCGCATTGGATTTCTGTACTAAAACGTCACGCTCGTACATTGGATTATAATCGGGATTCCCAATTGGAATCCAATGTATGAATTGAATTTCAATCCTAAAGGATTCCCGCATTATCGAACAGAATCCGATACGATTCTTGATGGATCCCATCGCATTCCGTACGTTGTATTTTCTAAATAAATTATATGGGTATACAAGATAAGAGGATCTTAAAAAAGTGTAAATCTCCTCGAAAAAAAAGTACAAATCGCTCAAAAAAGTATATTTTGAAAATCGATGTCAATCACATCACTGAAAATCCACTGTAATTATCTTTGTTAGGTCCATAAAGTTCGAACGCAACGAAAGTTCCGTAGCCTATGTTTTTTGGCAAATTGAGGCCTTCAAAATCACTCAAACTTTTTTCGGATGGTAATGAAAATACGGAAGTAAAAAATTAAAATGAATTTTCGTTGCGTTCAAACGATGCAGCCTTTTCACATGTTTTCGATTAGAACGTGGTGAGAATTCTCAAACGGCGTTCATCGGGAAACAGTGCAGAAGCCAACTGGATCCTAATGAGGACTCCCTATGTGCGATGTCCCCAACAAATCCGTCCAGAGATGTTGGTGCACTTTGAGACTCCCCAACAAATTTGTGTACGGGTCACTAGGTTTTTTTTTCAGACCCAACAAATTCTGGCTAAGAATGTCAAATAAAAAATTCTCAACCGACGTCTATCGTGGGAAATAGCGCGGGATCCACTTGGGTTCGAATGTGGACTCCTCAACAACATTCTGCCAGGGAGGCGTAGCTGTATGCTGTCGAAGTTTGCATCGTTGGAACGCAACTAAAGTACTTTTTTATTTTCTGTCTTTAGGTTGTAGGTTGTAGGTCTCCAATAAAGATGAAAAAGATTTAAAAAAGTTGCTGAAGCTTTTGATCCGTCAAGAAAAAATTGCAACGAGAAATAGATGATTTTCGATGCGTTTCTACGATGCAAACTTCCACATCATGTACCAGGTGTACAAGTACGAAATGCGGGTTTTTTTTCTATAAAAAAACACGTTAAATTTGGAAGAATGATAAAAAGTGCTTTATTCAAAGTATGTTCCATCGCTTGTTATACATTTTTTCCATCTTTCGGGCAATTTGTGAATACCACGTAAAAATCTTCCCGTTTTTCTGCGAACCATTCATTGAGCCATTTTTTCGCATCTTCGTACGAGCCAAAGCGCTGGCCAGCAAGTGACCCATCGATGCAAACAAGTGGTAATCGGAAGGAGCCAAGTCTGGTGAGTAAGCCGCATGGGGTAGAACTTCCCAGCTGAGTGCTTCCAACGTGTCGCGGACCGGTTTCGCCGTATGTGATGGAGCATTGTCATGAAGAAAAATGACTTGATGATGCCTCTTTCGGTATTCTCGCCTTTTTCAAGCAGCGAACGGTTCACATCGATCAATTGTTGTTGGTAACGTTTAGTATTAACCGTTTCCCCAGGTTTTAACAGCTCATAATAGAGCACGCCCCTCTGGGCCCACCAAACACAGAGCATTGTCTCACCAAACACAGAGATCGATGTCACCACTTTTGAAACGCCGAAACCATAGTTCACACGTATCATGCGATGGAGCATATTCACCATAAGCTTCTCGAAGTAATCGGTATGATTCAGCAGCAGTTTTCTTCAAATGAAAACAAAAAATGACTGCTGTCCGCGAATGCTCTTCGTTCGGTATAAATTTCGACATATTGAACACAACAACACAACACCATGCACACACTTTTCCAATTTATCACTCGTGCGCGTTTGACACTCGTTGATGACAGAACAAAATGGCGCAGTGTCAAATCTTTATAGCAAAAACTGCATTGGTGTACTTGTACACTGAAAAAGAAAAACCAATTGAATCAAAAAAAATATACTGGTTCAAATAAATGTGCTGCTGCGGAGTGCCACCGATATATGAGATTGTTACAATACTATAAAATATTGGAAAATGTGATTGATTTAAATAACATATAATTTTATTTGAAAAAGCTCTTCTGTTCTCTGAATATCTACATTATCCTTCAAATAAAATTATATTTTATTGAAATCATTCTATATAGAATCCGTAGATGTATTGGATGAAATTATTAAGCGATTGGTACATTTCTTATTACGTACAAAAATATAATCAATAGAATTAATTATTTCTTTACTACATGGAAACGAATATGCCATGGGACGTAAGTTTTTCAATTCGTTTTAAATATTAAATAAAAAGTGTGGAGAGTATATCAGATATCCAATGGAATATCCATGGGGAGAATATCAGATATTCAGCTGCTAAGAACCGATATTACATTTTGATCTTAGCCACAAGCCAAGAAGCGATACTCTTTAGAGTTTCTCCGACGTTTAAGTAGATTTTCGGTTCGCGCTACGCTTACGAGAAACGAGCGCACGTGCGGCTTCTAGCGGTTACTCCGAGAACTACGGTTTTCACACCTATAATTTCGGTGGCGCTCGGTCATGATTTGGTTGAATTTTTTCAACCAAATGCGCAAGAAACAAATGTTATTTTCGCATAATTTTTTTACCAATTCAGACATTTGCTTAATATTTTTCAATAAAAATAAAATATTAGTATTTTAACGAATAATGTACTTGGAAATCAATATCGGATGTGGTGAAAAAAACAAATAACATATTTACTCAATAGAAATTTTATGTGAATTAAACGAGCCAAATTCAATTTTTCTTGTGTACTCGAATCGACAATATTCATGTTATGAATTGAAACGCTTTTTTTTCGTGGCAGAAAATGAATTCAAAACTATATAATTTGCTCGCGATAATTTTTTAGATAGTTTCAATAATATATTGTTCTCGGCTAACAATATATCTTTTGAATGAAAAAAAATATTTTAATTTGATCATGTTATCAAAGTCAATAGCGTTTTCTTTAGACTAATAAATCCGATTATTTACACCAACAATTTTCCAATTGAATCAACGAAATTTCATTTAATAACACCAATGATATTGGATCAATGATGTTTTTTCTCAGTGTACACCTGGTAGCTATGGGAAACACTCGTCGGGGGTTTCTGCGGAACTGGAAATAGTAAAGCGACAATTGTGGACGGAAAGTGAAAGGAATAGGATCGTAAAAGCCCGCAAGGACGTACGGAAAGACATTAGTAATATGTCTTTTGGGCATACCACCCATATCCATTATCGTGCATCCAATGACACATTTGCGCTCACCACTCAAAAGGGTTTTGCAACGCGAAGCAGCGATTGCTGTCACGAAAATGCGGTTGGCATTCTCTACGAAGGCTCCCGCGGGAAAAAAAACGCTAAAAGAATCTCAAGGATGAGAAAAGATCGCAACTTAAACAAAAGAAGAGAATCGCCGCGTTACGATCTTTTGTTCCTCGAGAGCCCGATGATGAAAAACGAATATTCACTCTCGGCGAACAATATTTTCAGCGTAGACAAAGTTACGTGGGTATTGACTCGAGCTCTACGTTCGAGGACGGAACCTCCCTTATTGCGGTTTCAACTTTTTTTCATGCGAAGCTCTGAGCTTTTTCGTTCATAGAGCTGGCAGGGCCGAGGAGAACGGAAGAGTACGAACAGCTACCGACAGCCGGATCCAAACCGAAAGCTCTCACAATGGAGGCAGCCGGAATAAAAAAGAAGGTAAAAAGGCAAGGAGAGAATATGGGGAGTATGAAAAGCTCAGGCGAGTGGATGCGTAAGTTCGTTGGCTTTGTGCACACAAACCGTGAAACTTTGAGCTAAATATAAAGCAGCGCAATATCAACGCTTTATTTAATTAATGAACTTGGGAAACTGCAAGACCCACATTATTTAATCCAAAGTCAAATTATTAAAGCCAAATTATTATTATTTTGAACTGAAAACTGGGTGCTCTTTCCAATGATGTTAAGTTTGCATTAGTTTAAAAAAAACCATTTATTTCAATTGGCTCAATCTGTTGTTTAACATATTTGGTCTACGAAAATTCAAAGTTTATCAGCATCATAATTATTTCCTAATTAATCCGTTATACGTACCAAATCTGCAGAAACATTTTTTTGGATGATAATAATGAAGAGGTAAAAAAAAATAAAAAACGATTTCCTTTGCACATCAACGATGCAAACTTCATCACCAAAATGATGAGAACCTTTTGAAAAATGGAACGAAAGAATCGCGATGAAGAAAAGATGAAGAAAAAATGTAGTTACATTGAAAACCACGTGGCCGCTGGGGGCCAAGATTATTGGATGTCACGTCGAAATTGGCAGCCTTTGAGACTGGAAAGCGGGTCAGGAGATCGCTCAGGAAACGAGTATGAAAGAAGGCTTGGCTCGGCTTCGACTCTTCATTCGGCGAGAAAAAAGAGAAATTTCAACATGTATCCACATACGGTAAAACATACGAATGCAGGCATATACGGCAATGAGTGTCTTGGGATAACGAAATTCACCCTGCCCCCTTCGCCATTTACGTCAAGCCCCCCCCCCCCTAACCCTGCAGCTAGGGAGTAAAAAAATAGTCCACCCCCCCTCTAACGCTGGGGCTAGGGAGTAAAAAAGTCCTCGAGAGAAACGACAAGTATGTGAAAAAATATAAAAAATCATAGAATGAATTTTAAACTGCCCAAAGATGATTGAACAACGCATAAGTACGATCGTGAAGTTCGCATCGTTGGAACGCAAGGAAAATTGTTTTTCAATATTCATTTCTTCATGTTCTTCATCATCCAAACTCTTATCTGGAAAATTTGGGCTGTAGGTTTCTGATAAGGATCCTAAAAAACGTTTGAGTTTTTCGTAGCTGAAATTTACCAAAAAAAAAAAGTTCGTGTTGCTAATTTTTCGTTGCGCTCCAACGTTGCAAACTTCAATATCATTTTATTTTATTGAATATAATATAATTTATATAACATTTTTTATTTAAATAAAAAAGATGATATTAATATAATTCTATTTTATTTAATATAGTATTAATATAATTGATATTAAAATTTTATTTACAACAAAAAAAATGAGTAGTATTAGTAGTAGTTCCTTTATTTCCATGTATGCCCTCGCGGGCTTCTTACATTTCCTCCTATCTTTTCTTCACAGCAGTTTTCCTTACTCCTACGCTTTAACGCTATAATCATCCGTTTGCCATTCATTCATCCACACTTACGTACTGAATCTTCCTTCAAAAAAAAATTATATTAATATAATTCTATTTTATTTGATATAATATAATTTATACAAAATTTTTATTTAAAACCATGAAGTTTGCTTCGTTGGAATGCAATAATGTTTTTTTATAATTGCCCATTTTTTCACAGGCTTAAACTGCGATAATCAGTAAAACGTTTCATTAGGATTCTTTTCGGCGACGTGCAACTCAAATCTTTACAAACAAATTTTGAATAATGAAAATAAAGACACTTACAAAAAATAATCGTTCGATTATAATGACGCAAGTTTTGATACCTCGATTGAAAGGTATATTTCTACTCACTATTTAATTTTTAAATTGACAATTTCATGTATACATTGTGTAGAAAAAAAATTCTGAAGTGTTATTTTGCAAAATAAAAATTACGAATAACTGGCCCGAAAAAGGCAGACCGGATACAAATTTCATACGAGCTCACAATTTTTATTCCATCGCAGAGTTCTCACTGGCAAAATTTCTATATAAATTTCCGCATTCGCAAGTGTCATCGAAGTGACGCAAGACGAGAGTTCTCGAATTACGTGAAGATTCTGCCATGCGTATGATACGAGAGCGAAAAGTAAAACTCGTCAGCGATATCTTCGAAGAGGGAAAAAGCGTGGAGAGAAAAAAAAAGAGGTGCGATGACTCGCGTGGGAAAGGAGACTCTTGGACCACGTCCTCGAATATACATATGTCACAAAGTCGTCGACGTTGAGTGCAATTTTCCGGCAAATTAAACACTCGTTGATATCCTCGTTGAGCTCTGCGGGAGAGTCACGTGTCATTTTCGGTATCACGAGACTCGACGAAAAGTTCCATCGTTTGAAAATTCCTCGTTACGAAAAATTGTTCTGCCAACGAATGAATATTCGAAATGCAATTTTTTTTTAATTTCGTTAATAATCTTATAAGGATATTGGATAATAATGAAATTGGAGAGAAATGAGAATAGAATGAAACTTTCGTTGCATTTACAAATCCAAACAAACTTTAAAGCGGTACACCACTGTGACGGGGAAAAAACCGATTTTTTTGCTTTTTTTCAGAGTAAACATAGTTCAGAATATGTAAAAAAAAAATCACGTCAAAATGTTGGATATTGACCAGGTTACGGACGATTTAGTGAGAATATGTAGCGCAACAATTGTCCGATTTTCAATTTTAAAAAAAACCAAAATTTCTGTAATTACGGTAGCTATCGTTGTAAGTAGCCATTTTTTAGCAGTATTTTTACGTCCCCGAATATGAGCCAAATCAGAATTTTTTGACACGCGCCCGATCTTTATTTTTACATTTTTTTCGAAAAATGGCCACGCACATTGAGAACTACATTTGTATAGATTATAAAACTTTTTTTCAATTTTATAACTTTTTATATTGTTTTTAAAATGATATATATATATATATATATATATATATATATATATATATATATATATATATATATATATATTAACTTATTCTATAATTTTATAACTTTATTCATTTATTTTATAACTTTTTTAATAATAAAATTAAACCTCAATAACGTTGTTGATTTTTTTAAATAAGAAATTACACGAAATAACGTCAATGTATGCTTAATGACATTCCTTTTTTTCGAAATCCCAAATAAATAATCTAGAGGATGTAAAAATTTCGGAAAAAGGACAATTTTTCGACCGTGGTGTCCTCCCTCAAAATCACGACGAGTCACGACAAATGAATTCGTGCGAGTCTGTCGCAGCAGCAATCATTCTATTCAATTCGCATTTGCAAGCGATCGAATATAAAGAAGCAGGGCAGAAGCGAATTCATGTTGTACGTTATGTAGACCACTGCTCGTCTCCTTGTCGTTAACGTTTATAGTTATTGATGACGGCACCGCCTCATGCTGCAAACTCGTTAGAGGAAGGAGAACGTATTGCCGGTACTTTATGGATATTAGTAGACGCAAACGTTTCCCTCGCTCTCGCATGAATGAATCGACCAGCCGTTACGCGCAATCAAAGACTGTAATACGTTTCTTATTTCTTCTGACTTGGTCTTATTTGTCGTACAATGGTGCGGCATACAATGTACGGCGCACTCCAGCTGTCCATCGACAACATGATTTAAAAAAATGCAATATATTATCAAAAATACGTACTATATAACAATATAGCATGTATGAAAAAAAGAACTTCGAGACTCCAAATCTCTGGGAAATTCCGAGTCGTTTTACAAAAAATTACGCTACGCTGGCCTCTCATTTCAGGACAACCTTGGAAAATGAATAATTTTGGAACTTTTTTCCTCAGAATTTTCATGATTTTTTTAAAAGAAAATATTTTTTCACCATTTTTTACACTTGGGGTATGTTTATTACAACTTGTGGCGGTTACATTTATTTATTTATTATTAATCTTTAAAAATGGAGGTGTGGCACGGTCTTCTAAACTGCTTGTTGAAAAGTGGCGTGACGTACAGCTAAAAAATTAATCGACCGATTCTAAATAAAATTTGGTATACATTTTTTTAACCTTATTGCCTAAAACATTATCTTAAATTTTTTGAAAAAGAAAAATAAAGTATTTTTTTATTGCAAAATGTGGCCATTTTTTCGGAAAATTCGGTCTCTTTGTTTCAACGCGTACTATTTCATAGATTTTCAACATTTCCTCCGCCATTTTTAAAGATTAATAAAAAATATATACTATGTAGCAGCCAAAAGTAGTAATTAAAAATTAGGGTATGTTTAATTACTAGTTTTCTCAAAAAATGGTGAACGAATCTTGCCAAAAAAAAAAATTATTAAATTTGCGCACCGTTCGTCGGGCCTAAAGGTATCTCCCCCCTTAATTAGTCGTTAATACAAAAAGGATTTTTTTAAGGTGATGTGAAACACGTTTTTAATGCAATGAAGTTTCATTTTTTACCGAAATTATTGATCGCCGTATTAAGGTCACGGACGTCACGATTTTGGTTAATAATAAATATGGGACAAATTTCTAGTGTAAAATTCTCTTTTTTAACTGCATACAGTCGCCGACGTCTTCGAGGCTGCATATAGGACTCGGTAATGCTTTATTCTATAAAAAGACTCGCTGTCATCGGCGGGCACACACAGCACGTGATCGCGGGGGAGGGTAAGAGGTCTGACACGATTGGGTTCGCCGCGGGTTATACAAAAGCCAAGACCCCGAGACCTATAGTACGCTATAAAGAACAATGCGACAAATTCTCAACAATGAACAGAACGCGATCTCACGAAATAATTCCGGTCGAAATGGTTTTTTTTTTTTTAATAATCCGCAGCGATAAAAGGTCCGTCTCACTAGAGCACATGGTCGGTCGATCGTTATCTCCGTGATCTCACGCAGCGAGAGGATCGCGGAACGATCATCGTAGACGCTCGAAGGAGAAAGGACAATTAGACACAGTTGTGAAAATTGATTGGAATAAAAAATTCTTTGAATGAGGGGACCTTTCCTCGCCCGAGGCATACGATCGGAAGCATCGGTAGTCTGAGTTAATTGAAACAATGGTTTGGTATGCCATATATTGAAAATGATATTGAAGTTTGCATCGTTGGAATGCAATGAAAAACATGTTTCCTTTTCGATTGCCCAAACTTTTGTTTGACCCAATTTAGGCAACGAAAATCAGCCAAACGCTTTTCTAAAATCCTCAGTAAATACCTACACAGCCCAACTCCGCGATTTTTATTTTTTAGGTTAGTGGAAAACAGCTTAATGAGTTGTTACTGTCATGATCAGGCAAAGTATTTCTTTTGCCAAATGTTCTTGTCATTCGCAGCAACATAATAGGCTTCACTCAGTTACTATCGCTAAACCCAAACAAACTCAATACATAATTCATTGCCTTGCGAAACAGTCAAATGATCGCAGCAATCTTACAGCACGTTGATGTTTCAACTTCAACATCCCATCCCACATTGCCATATTGACGTTTGCATCGGTGGAACGCAACGAAAGTAATTTCTTTCTACTTGCCAAATTCCTTTGGCAGAACAAAGTTACGGCAAACTTTCTTGAAGATCCTCATGAGAGACCTACAACCTAAATATATCGAGAAGGATTCTGCATAATAATAAAAAAAGGAGAAAAAAAGGAGAATTAAAAATGGTTGCATTCTACTGATGCAAACTTCAACATTCCACATTACGATCATATGCCACCAATCCGCTCAAACAGTTATTTCATTCAACGAAATTCACCTTGTTACCCGTGCGGGAATTTGTTGGAGACTTCCCAGATCCTACCATATCCCTATAGAGATTCGATAGAGACGCCGCCCGTAGGGAGTCCACATTGGAATTCAAGTGGACTCCGCGCTACTTCCCGATTGACATCGTTTGAGTATTTTTTATTTGGAATTTTCAACCGCAATTTGTTGAATCTCCAAAAAAAATATCCTTTCGTGATCACATGCACAAGTTTGTTGGGAAGTCCACATGTGTGTAGGGATTTGTTGGGGAAAACGCACATAGGGAGTCCTCATCGGGATCGAATTAGATTGTGCACTGTTCCCCGATGAACGCCGATAGAGAATTCTTACCACGTTCGAATCGAAAATATGTGAAATGTCACGAAAAAGAACTCGGCGTATTGAAACATAACCTGAATGCTTCGTGGGCATGAACGTGTGTGGTGATATTATGTCAAAGTGCAGAAAAATAAATAACTAACGATAATTCAAGTGAATTTCCAGTGATGCGATTCAAATCATGTAATTTTTAAGATATACTTTTTTAAGATCCATCAATGAAATCGATCAAGAATTTTTAAGATCGCAATGGAATCCATCAGGAATTTTTAAGGTCGCAATGGAATCCATCAAGAATCGAGTCGGATTCTGTCGAATAGAGGACATTTTTTAGGATTCAAATTGGATTCCTACATTGGATACCAATGGTAATCCATCAAATTTCATCGAATTCCTTCAAATTCCATGAAATTTCTATTCCCTCAAATTCCTGCTTAGAATCCAATGTACAATTGTAAGGTTTCATTATAGGGATCCAATGGGTCATCGCCTTGGATCCCTGTACTAAAACCTTACAATTGTACATTGCATTCTAAGCAGGATTTTCCATTGAAATCCGATGTACGATTCTAATTTCAATCCTGAAGGATTCCCACCTCATTGAACAGAAACCGACACGATTCTTCATGGATTCCATTGCATTCTGGACGATGAATTTTCTAGGCAACGGATATGGATTGGATCCCTATTAGGAAGTAAAATGAACAAGTATAGAAATTCTAATTGGATTTCTATACTTGTTCATTTTACTTCCTTACTTACGACAATTTCTGCACGGGTATCCTAACCATATGACGTTGAAGTTCGCATATGTGGAATGCAACAAAAATTGATTATTCACAACTGCTCAATTTTCTTTTGGCCGATTTAGGCCAGGAAAATCGCTGAAACGTTTCTACGTATCCTTATTAGATATTCACGACCACAATTTGCAACAAAAGACTTTGAAAAGTGATAAAAAATAAAGAGATAGAAAATGAAAACAAAATATCGTTGCGTTCCAACGATGCAAACTTCAACGTCATCTAACCATCAAATTTTCCCTAAACTTCAAAACTCTCCCCACCAGAATACGTTTTTCCTTCAAAATGGATGTTTTCCCTATAGCTCAGCGGTACGTACAAAGCGACGAATTGACCGAGGCGGAATTTTATTCCACATTGTTGTAGGCGCGATGTTCAGTTACTTTCGCGGCAGGATGTCGCGAAGAAATCCGACTCCGGAGAGAAAACACCCGATACGGAGGGACAATATGCCTGGGTGTGTGTGCCGGTGTGTGCACGTTGACGAGAGAGTCAGCCAAGGTAATTTTGCGTAACGATAATTATCAGAAGTTATGTGCGCCCGACAGTGGAGTGTTACAATCGCGGTTGTGACTATGGTATAATCGCTTTTACGATGTATGAACGCGTATTGTAAACGTGTGCGCACGCGGTTCGAGACGAAACCCGGCCACGGACACTGCGCCCACGACAATGCCACTCTATCCACCTCTATATCTGTATTGACTCCTGACAATCGAAAGGGCGTAATTCTCACTGCACCACAGAGTTAGAAAAAAATACTTCTCCGTTCTAGCTCTGTGTGTATCGTCGGTGCGCGGAAGAATGTGCATTGCACTCTGAACAAAACTTATTGTGCACTTGTCTCTGTATTTAACACGAGTAACGCGCCGAGACAGATCGACGCGCTTGTTTCAGATAAGACCTAACATTACAGAATTGTCTCATTCATGTACACGTCTCTTTGCGAGCTCAAACTCCGTCCGAGTCCCGGACAACTCTTGACCATTCTACAATTGAGGAGCTGGCGAACAGAACCGGACTTGGCCATGAATTACTTTTTTACAGGGCAGGTCAAAAACCAAAATAACCAAATAGGGATGAGTTGGAATTTTTAAGCTTTAATATATGAAGGCTCTTTAAAAATGTAAATCTGGACCTGGCTTTAGTTTAATGAAACCACTAAGTACCATTGGTTTATTTTTATATTTATTTTGGACAAGTCCGGTTGTGAATGAGAATGGTGGACGACTCCGCTTTTGAATGAAAATATTATGGACATATCCGGATATGAAATAAACCAGATTCTTTGAATTGAATATACATTTGTTTTCTATTAACAATTTAATAATCCTACACACACTCTTCCATGTCAGGCTCACAACAATCGCATTCAATGTCATCAGAGTCGTCCCTGTCGTCATCTGTTACTCATTTTTCATACAGCCAACCATGGACAATTCAGTTTTTGCTTGAAAACGGAGTTTTTAACCAACTTTAAGCTGTTTAGAGCCGGATTTGATGCTAAGTATTTTGGGAGCTGATAAAGGTGTGCTTAAAGAACACGAAAATGAAAATTGACGTAATGTGGACAAGTCTGGTTTTGTTCGCCAGCTCCTCAATTCTATGAGGTTGAAGTTTGCATCGTTGGAACGCAACGAAAGTCGATATTTCCGAATTTCTTTCATTTCTTTTGGTAAATCTTGCCTACAAAAGCCATCGACTATCTTTTAAGACGGTTGGTTAGCGATCTACAATATAAATGTACAAAAGAAGATCTTCTATAATAAAAAAATATGGAAACAAAATCTGAAAAAGAACTTTCGCTGCGTTCAAACGATGCAAGCATTAACACCATTCAATTATATTACTTTGCGATTATTGGAAGAACAAAAAATCAATTGACGTTGACGCTTTCATCGTTGGAATGTATCGAAAATGATTTTTTTTGTCGAAATTTTCTTTGACAGATCTGAGCTACGTCAATGGTGCTAACGTTTTTTTGGGATTCTTATTTAGCGACCAATTTAGATAATAATGAAAATGAGAAATAAAAAAAAATTTATTTGCATTCTAAAAATGCAAACTTCAACCCCCTAAAAACAATGTTACCTCCGCAAACGCGATGTTGAAGTTTGCATCGTTGGAATGCAACGACAATTCTTCTTAATTTTTTTAATTTCCTCATTTTCATCATCATCCAAAATCTTATCTCACATATGTCGGCTGGAGATCTCCAATAAGAAGTCTAAAAAACGTTTAGGCGATTTTGGAAGGCTAAATGTGCCAAAAAAAATAGGCTACAGCACTTTCGTTGGCTTCCAACGATGCAAACTTCAATGCCATTCGCAAACTCACGTTATTTATGACTATGAAGTTTGCATCGTTGCGACGCAACGAAAAAGATTTTTTTTTCGCTTCCCGAATTTTCTTTGGCAGATTTGAGCTACGAAAATCACGCGAATTTTTTTTTGCATTCTTATTTAACGATTTACAATTAAATTTTGCAAAATATGACTGGATGATAATGAAAACGAGCCTTGAAAGGAATTTTCGTTGCACTTTGACATCGCAACCCAGCGTTACTCCATGGTATTGAAGTTTCCATCATTGAGATTCAACGCACATATATATTTTCCCATTCCCGTATTTATCTTAACACATTTAGGCTTCGAAAGTCACTGGAGCATTTATGAGAATTCTTATTAAAAATGATATTGAAGTTTGCATCGTTGGAATGCAATGACATTTTTCTTTCATTTATTTTTGACAGATTACAGTTACGGCCTATTTTTTTATGCTCCTTATTAGAGACCTACAACCTAAATGTATCGAAAAATATTTTGGATAATAATAAAAATGGAGAAAAAGAAAATGAAAACAATATTCGTTCCATTCCAACTATGAAAACTTCAACGGCATTGTTAAAAATACTTCAACGAAAAGCTTCAGAAAAGATTTTAGATAATAATGAAAATAAATTAACGAAAAAAATGAAGAAAAATATTCGTTGCATTCCAACGATGCAAACTTCAACAGCATTATTGAATAAACTTCAACCAAAAGCTTCAAAAAAGATTTTAGATAATAATAAAAATAAATTAACGAAAAAAAATCAAGAAAAATATTCATTGCATTCTAACGATGCAAACTTCAACAGCATGTTATTTCTTGAACGATGTGCTGACTTGTTATTGCGCAGAAGTTTCCCAATATTTCCCAAAAGCCCTTTTGAGTTTTCACCTTATAGCTGTGAAGGTCGAGATGATTCTTACAGTATGCTTTGACCCAATAAACGCCCGAGGTCTTGACCTCATTAAAAATAAAGTTAGATCGTTAGGATTTTTCACAACTTTCTCCGTGATGCCGGGTCAGGCTGTTAAACGGAGTTTAATCGCTATGGACAAATCTGGTTGGCGAGAAAATGGAACAAGAGAGAGCGAGAGACGGATAACATATATTGTTATCTTGTATCCCATGGCGCGAGAGCAGGCGTTGATCGCTAAAGATTCAATAAATACCGATCTGCAAACGCCGATAGTAATAAATTTCACCAGCATTCTATATGTTTCGTTCAACAATCAAAAGTAGCTCCCTCCTCTCGCTTTCTCCCTCTCCCACCTAGGAAGATCGACAGCTCGTCCAGAGCCGGTGCTTTCGCGATTAACTTCAACGCGAGGAGCCTAAACGAGAAGGGAAAATGCCTCTGCAAAGTGCGCTCCAACGATTCGCTCCTCCAGGACCGGCGGTTCATCGCCGATCGTACGCTTTCGACCTGAGGAGTAGTAGGTCGGTAGGTTGTACGACTTTGTGATGGAAGAAAACGCTAGAGGGAGGGAGGGAGAGAGCGAGACGGAGGGACAGAATACGATAGGAAGAAATGAAGGAGGCCCGGAGAGAAAGAGAAAGGGCCGTTTATATGTACATGAGTGTGGAGAACGTATGTATTACATGTGTTGTAAGTGCGGAACCATGCAAGGTTGGTACTTCAACCGCATGTATAGAAGAGAGAGAGAGAGAGACAAGGGTACATCATAAAGAAACCTGCACGTCAGCATAAAATCTCTCGCAGCCTATCCTTTTTCGGAGCATCGATGTGTCGTGGAATTACAACTTTTATATATATATATATATATATATATATACACACAGGGTGTCCTGTAATGAATGTATAATCCTGCACCTGTCAATAGGTCAGATCATGTTCTACTATATGCTGGAATTTCAGTTAAGTAAAAGTCCCACGGTTTTCGAGATAAAAATAATCTGCTTTTGGTTTTTCGCATGCCATTTCTACAAATGATAACTATTTTTGACCCGGTTTTTTTAAAATTCTCTTGGTTATTTGTTTTATCTAGAAAAGTATTCTTTTTAACCTTAAACGCTACAGAAACTATGAAAAAAGATCTTATGCAGAATTTTCATACAAACCAAATCGACTTTGATAGCCTGCGGTGTAAAAAAAAAATGTTCTACGCATATCGAGCCAATTACTTTGAAAAGTTGCTTAGTTATTGTCGATTCATATCATTTGTAGAAATGGCATGGGAAAAAGCAAAAGCAGATGATTTTTTTTTAATAACATAAAGCCTGACATCTCAAAATCCAATGGGGCTGAAGTTTGCATCGTTGGAAGGCAACGAAATATCTTATTAATTTCGTGTTTTTATTATTATCCAAAATCACCTTTTGTAGATTTGTTGTAAATTACTAAATGAGAAGCCTAAAAAATGTTTTCGTGATTTTCGTAGCTTCAATCTGCCAAAGGAAATTTTCGAAACGAAACAAAAATCATTTTCGTTGCATTCCAACGATGCAAACTTCAACGTCATCAAAATCCGTGGGACTTTTACTAAACTGAAATTCCAGCATATAGTAGGACATGATCTGACCTATCGACAGATGCAGGATTATCTATTCATAACAGGACACTGTGCATATATAAATATATATATACATACAGGGTGTCCCTCTTATCGCTGCCACTTGAAATAACTCGGTAATTATCGACGTCACAAAAAAATATTCCAGACAAAGGTTGTACGGTGTGAAGGGGACCATCAAATGCGACCAATTTGTTTTATTTCCGTGGAGGTGCTGACGCACAGTGAAGGACACCTCCACTTTTTTAAATGGAATGGTAGATTTGTACTTTCAACCGTTTAGTGGAGCACCTCAAGCCGCATAAAAAACATTAGGAGGTCAAAGTCGTTCAAGGTCATTCAAGATCTGTATCGAGGATACAAATCTAAATATCTCGGATCATTACCAAATATTTGGTAGTGATTCGAGATATTTAGATTTGTATTTCATTTTAATAGGTGTTCGATATGACCTTGAACGAGTTTGACGCCCTAATGTTTTTTATGCGGCTTGAGGTGTTCCACAAGATGGTTTTGAAAAAAATGTACCGTTCCATTTGAAAATGAGGAGGTGACCTTCACTGTGCGTCAGCGCCTCCATCTTTGATCCACATTTGATGGCCCCCTTCACACCGTACAACTTTTGTCTGGAACATTTTTTTGTGACGTCGATAATTACCGAGTTATTTCGGGTGGCAGAGATAAGAGGGACACCTTGTATATATGTCCAGAAAACGATTCTTAGAATATAACATTGCAAAAAAAAACTAATAGTAATAACGAAATAAAATAAAAACGTGGAAACACGTCTTTTAAGGTCCCTATAAACGCGCTAACCTTTCATTAATGGCTTGAGCAACATTTTACGAGCCGCATTCTCCAAATTCTCTATTCTTTGTGGACGTTTTTTTAGGTTAACTCTCTCGAGTACTCCCTGAAACAGGGTCAGCACTGGTATGAAATGAAAATTGAAATCGCCTCGACCAAGCCAATAAAACGTGACATTCCAAAAATGGGTGTTGACATCTTCTCATGATTTTGAAGTGTGCATCGCTGGAACGCAACGAAAACTCATTCTGTGGAATTGATAAAATTCCTGCTCGGCCGATTCAGGCTATGAACATCACTGGAATACTTTAACGTATTCTCATTAGAGATTTACGAACACAAGTGGCAAAAAAAATGTTTTTAATGATAAAGATGAAGAAGAAAAAATAGTTGCATTCCAACGATACAAATTTAAAGATCGTATCTTCTCGCTATGCGTATAGGAAACATTGAATCATTGAATTTGATTTGTTAATTTAGTTTTGATTTATCTTCAATTGGACCTCCTAGAACATCCGAATTGTTTTTCGTAATTTATAAAGATTATTCCAGTAAAAACTCGGAAACGGGTACTTTTATTAAATTAATTGACGATCAATACAAGATTATAGAGAAGCGATGATAAAAAAATTACAGCGGTTTATTCGCTTTCGACATTCAGTTGTCCAAAAATTAATGCAATGAAAACGAATATTTCTGAACTGTCTTAATTTCTTATGATAGATTTCGCCTCCGAAAATCCCTCGATAGTTTTTCAAGATACTTATTTATCGATCTACAATATATATTGAAAAAAAAAAGATTCCGAATAATAATACAAAAAATAAAGCAATTCAAATATAAAAAAGAACTTCCGTTGCATTCCAATGGTGCAAACTTCAAATCCATTTTTTTCAGCTTTTGTTCATAAATGCTTAATAAGGATTCTCAAAAATGTTGCAGTGACTTTCATAGCCTAAATGTGGCAAAAAAAAACAGATATACGAAGTCAAAAAATTTCGTTGCATTTCAACGATGCAAACTTCAATACCATATTTCTGGAGCTAAAGAAACGGACCAATCTGAGGAATACTTTTTTTTCCTGGTGCGCGGTTTTGCCTAAACTTCTTTTTTTTTCGACTCGAGCGAAGAAAAAATCCCGAGTTTGTTGGAAAGTCGACGTAGGGGGCTGAACGACAAGTAGGACGGGTAGTGAAACGAAGGAAAGACAAACTTGTGGGAAGGAAGGTTGCGATAAACACACGAGCAAAGAGCTACGATTGACGAACGGGAATGGGGCACATACACGACTCTCCGAAGTTTGTGCTCTGTATTCTTCGGCATCACAAAAATGGTACACGCGTTGGCACGTGGCAATGGCCAATTTACCATTCTAAAAAGAGAGAGGAGAGAGAGAGAGAGAGAGAGAGAGAGAGAGAGAGAGAGAGCACGAACGCCGGCTCTGTTGTTTTGACGAGGGTCTGCGTTCGAGGCACGTGTGTGGTTTCCTGAAGTGTCTGACTCTTCCGGATTGAATCTACTGCCGCAAACAAGCTTTTTTCTCTACTGGCACAAATTTACAATGACTAAACCGCTGTACCTTATTTGGAGCAAGGAAATTCGAGCACGGTCCCGGCAAATGTCTGTTTTTCGAAGTTAGACCAAAAACGAGTAACTGATTTTCGAAATGAGAAAAATTTGGAAATGTTTCCGTCACCCAGGAATTCGTGACTAAATTTTATTTGCCAATCGATCACAAAATCGTATCCTATCCTAATAGTAGTTACGGCCCAAAAAAATGTATATACAATAATGTAGAGCTAGTAAAAGGCAAGACCAGGATCGAAGGTTGAAAATTTCGACGTAGAGTGTATCATAAGGAAACACGATACGAATAAATACTAAAGAGTAACGAAGAAACGTCAGATGGCTTGTAATATAAATGTTTATTTTCTGGTATTGTATGTACGTTGCACACATATAGCGTGTGTATATATATATATAAACATACAAAACGTATGCCAGCGAAATGGCGGATGCAGAAAGAACGCAGAGTAATCGATATGTGCACGGGACCAAAAAAGTGTGCATTCTGTCACATAACGATTGGAAAGTTTGCCCGGTCCCCCCGGACTGCGTCGAGAGTCGCTCTGGATGCTCCATTATAAAAAAAAAAAAGACGACGAGAGAGGGCTTTCACGTCAGGAGAAGAAAAAATCAATGTCGTCTGGATGCTCGACCCTTCCATTGTCCGTCTACGAAGTCTGAGATTGCGGGGAGTCACGTCACCCCCTTTCGAGTCATAAATAATGCATTTTCCGAAGCAGAATGCATTGAAGAAAAAATAATGGTGTTCAAGTTTACATCGTTGGAACGCAGCGTAAATTCTTGATTTCTTCATTTTTTTATTCTTGTTATGATCTAAAATCTTTTTTAGCAGCTTTGGTTATTAGTTTAAAACAAGAATTCACAAAAATATTCCAGTGACTTTGATAGCTTCAATGTGCCAAAAAGAATATGGCAATACGAAAAAAAAAAATATTTCTGTTGCATTCCGACGATGCAAACTTCAATATCATGCTACATGAGCTTGAAGTTTGCATCGTTGGAATGCAACGAAAATGATTCTTTTTTAGTTGTTCAAATTTCTTTCGGTATATCTTAGGGATGAAAAAACTGTAACCATTTTTTAAATTGCTTATTTAGAATGGGATGATCGGAAGCTGCAAAAAAGATTTTGTAGAATGTTGAAAATAAGAAATTTAAAAAATGTGTAGAGAAGAAATTTCGTTGCATTGCAACGATGCAAACTTCAACACATTACAACTACGACCTAAGTCTATTAAAATGTTTTCGATAATAATAAACGTGTAGAAAGAGAAAACAAAAAAGAATTTTCGTTTTCCAACGATGCAAACTTCAACAGCATCCGAAAGGTCCAGTTACACGACAAGTGAAATTTCGAGTCAAGAGAAGTGACCCAATTTCCTGAATAACTAATTCATTGCGATCTGAAGTTAATTTGGTGTTGAAGATCGTCAAAGTGCAGCGTAAAGTATTTCTTATTTTTTGTTTTATTTTTCAAAAGATTCTGTACGAGAATCCGAAAGCTTTTTTCCGCAGATTAAGACTGGAGATTTCTTCCAAAGATCTTGAAAAACGTTCGATCGATTTTCGTACTTTTAATCTGCCAAAAAAACGAAGCAATTGATTCCCGTAGTTTAAATATCCCAACAAAAAACGAAACGATTGATTTTCGTGGTCTAAATCTGCCCAAAAGAAACCGAACAATTAATTTCCGTCGTTTGAATCTGCCAAATAATGAGCCAATTGATTTTCGTTGCATTTCGAAGATCCAAACGTCAACATCATCGATTGATAAATGTTGTCGCCAAGCGGAAATCATTTTTGTCGCACTCTCTGACATTTGGATCCTAATCAATCTGGTTTTTCATTCGAAGCTAATCGAATTGAAGTCAATTCACGAATACGATTCCATTCAAGTTGAGAACGATCAAATTTTGCTAATGCAAAAGTTTTTCAGGAGAACGAAAAGGTAAGAAATTCGAGTCCATTGACCGCTTCGGCGCTGCAGTCACGACGACGCAGGAACTACTTTCGAACTCGGATACGACTGCGTCTCGATGTAGCTCTAGGTCAGTTACCTGGCTTCATATCCCCGGCCGGAAATTTATATTTGAGCTGATGCTCCACCGCTGCATCGCAAACTCTCCGCCTGGGATTTTGCTAATCTCCGTTTGCAAATGTTTCATTGATCTTCATGTCGCAAATTATTTTCACGTAATCCTCGAGATTGCTGGAGTGAACAGGTTTTTTTGTCGAAACTTTAAGACGAAAATCCGCCAGTGATTGATAAAATAAATAGTAGCTATGTAATAATGATTTCGTTAGAGATATTAGATATTGCATTTTTTTCAATAAGCATTTAAAAGATATTTAATTCTCCTGAATGTTCAACGCCAGTGTACACGATCAGTATCCAACAGGAACACGTTTTTTCTAACGTTGCAGTTTCCATCGCTGGAATGGAACAATTTTTTTTTAATTTCCAAAATTTTTTTTGACAAATTTGAGGTACGAAGATCGAGCAAACCTTTTTTAGGATTCCGATTTAGCGACCGATAACAAATTTATAAAATATGATTTTGGATAATAATGAAAATAAGGAATTGGAAAGAATTTTTGTTCCATTCCAACCCAAACAAATTTGAACCCCACGTTTTTTCGTGTCGATGATTAAGAACATTTTCCAGGGACCAAGATTTTCTTCCTATTTCGGTCCCGGAATTCCATATTTTAAAAATATATTGAATATATTGATTTGAATTGATAGCATATGTGTTTTTTCAATATCTGATCAACATATGATTTCAAACAATGAAGTCCATTTTACGAGAGCGAAGAAAAATAATTTTTCGATTCGTCTAAAATTGGTTTTCGGCAGAAAATCTACAAAAAAAATTCGTTGATGTTTATCGTGGGAATGCAACGATATTCTTTTGAAAAAAAAAATTCATTTCTTTATTTTAAGCGTTATCAAAAGCCTTATTTTGCAAATGGAGGTCGTAGATTTCTAATAAGCATACGTAGAAACGTACGAGCGATTTTCGCAACCTAAATCAGCAAAAAATAATTTGAGCAATTAAAGAGAACTCATTTCCGTTGCATTCCAACGATGCAAACTTCAACGTCATTACAAAAATTACTCAAACGTTTTTTGAGATCCTCATTAGATATCTACAACTTAAATCTGGTAGCGAAGGATTTTGGATAACGAGAAAAAATGGAGAAATGAAAAAATATAAACAGATGTTTCCTCTTCATTAGAGACGACGAGGGTTCTTCGCTTTAATTGCAGAATAATTATACCTCGCGATAATTTTAAGGAACAGCACAGTCCCGTTCACTCCCAAACATATGACCGAGTTCAAGTAATTTTAGTTTCACACCAGCAATTCTCGAACCGCGTGTTCCACTTACGATTTTGCGTTCTTGTATTTATAAACGAACCAACGAGAGGAGCGGTCTAGCCAAAAACGAGCGCCCCGCAGTCGCGTGAGAAAACGAATAGAACCAGTCTTTGCAGCAACGATTGATTTTTTTTTTTAATTCGTTTTATTCGGTCGAGCGATCGCTCCTTTTAAGCGCATATATGTACAAAGTTACGAAGTGTATTGGCGCGAGAAATATTGTGGTTTCGTCGCGTGGGTCGACGACGATCAGAGTTTCGATAGCCACGGACCGATGAAACTCGAAAAGTCTCTTCGTCATTCGGCCCACGAGAGCGAGCACTCCAGTGATCTTATAAAAATTTGCTTTTCGTCACTCTCTTTGGCCTGCTAGAAAAATCGTAGTAAAATATTCAAGCATTCTATGCTGTTGATATTTATATTTTTTAAATTCGACGCAAGTGATTTTTTGCTTCTTTATTTTCCGTATACGAAAAGTTTTTCTCCCCAGATCTCTAGTATGATGTTGAAATTTGCACCGTTGTAATGCAACGGAATATTTTTTTTCTCCAATTCCTGAATTGCCTTCGACAGATTCAAGCTACAAAAATCATGCGATTCTTTTGTAGGGTCCTCATTTAGCGATCTATAACCCAAGTATAAAAAATATGATTTTCGATATCAATGAAAATAAGCAAATTAAAAAATCGTTGCATTCCAACGATGCAAACTCCAAGCCCATATATCTAGTAAGGATCCTAAAAAACGTAACAGGGAGTTTGGAAAGAAATCTGCGAAACGAAAATTGAACGATAAAAAAAAACAATAATTCGTATGATATTCGTATGAATAATTGTTGAGATTGAAGTTTGCATAGTTGGAATGCAATTGAAATTATCATTTTTCAATTGTTCGAATTTCTTTCGGCAAATATTCGTTACGAAAATGCCTCAATCATTTTTTAAGTCGCTTGTTTGCAGATCTAGAATTGAAATATGAAAAAAAAAGTATTTTGTGAATTAATACAAATCAGAAAATAAAAATATAAAAAAGAATTTTCGTGGCATTCAAACGATGGAAACTTCGAGATCATAATTATTTTCGATCGATTCGAGAAACGGACACGAAGAGTTGCACACCGGTTCATTTATTTCATGATGTTGCGGCTGTCATCGTTGAAATGCAACGAACCTTTCTCTCGATTTTGTTTATTTCTATATTTTCATTATCGAAAACAATATTCTTTGCACCTTTTAGTTGTGAACTTTTCATAGAGATTCTCGAAAAAAGTTCTGCAATTTTCGTAGCGCAAAATTCCAAAAAAAAACCATACGAAAATACGAAAAATATATATTCTAGTTGGACTCCAACAATCCAAACTTTAATACAATTTTCTTTTACGACGTCGAAGTTTGCATAAATGCGACGAAAATTGATTCCTTTGAACTACTCAATTTTTTTTCGCCCATTGAGGCTGTGAAAATCGCTCAAACGTTCCTACGTATGCTTATTAGAAATGCACTGCCTCTATTCGCAATAAAAAGGCTATAGTGGATAGTGATAAAAATACAGATAAAAAATTAAGAAAAAAAATTGTTGCATTCCAACGATGCAAGCTGCGATACCGTATTCTTTCGCAGTTTTCTTCGAATTAGAAAATTGGAAAACGGTCGTTGATTTCGAACCCACGATCATTAGGGACTTTAAGTTTGCATCGTTAGAAGACAGCTCAAATTCTTTTAATTTCTTATTCTCATTATTATCCACAATTATATTGTTCAGATTCAGGTCGCAGATCACTGAATGCGATTTCTCAAAAACGTTCGCGTGATTTTCGTATCTCAAATTAAAAAAACGCAAAACGTAAAATAAAAAAAATAAAAAAATTCGTTGCATTCCAACGATGCAAGCTGCGATACCATATTCTTTTGCAGTTTTCCTCGAATTAGAAAATTGGAAAACGGTCGTTGATTTCGAACCCACGATCATTAGGGACTTTAAGTTTGCATCGTTAGAAGACAGCTCAAATTCTTTTAATTTCTTATTCTCATTATTATCCACAATTATATTGTGCAGATTTAGGTTGCAGATCACTGAATGCGATTTCTCAAAAACGTTCGCGTGATTTTCGTATCTCAAATTTAAAAAAAAAAACGAAAATCGTAAAATAAAAAAATAAAAAAATTCGTTGCATTCCAACATCGCAAACTTCACCGTCATCGATGATTTTCTTATCCTCCGTATTTACCAAAACGAGTTTCAGTATCCAAATCATCCAGCCGGCAATCGAGGTCTCGTACGATCACGTTTTTATTCCCCCTTCCCCCTTCAGTCGTCACGAACTTTTACTCGGTCTCGTCACCTGCTGCCACATTTTCTCGGACTTTCGCAGTTCACCACACGCCCGTAACTTTCGGAAACGTGTGCGCTGTATTTCGCGAGATTAATTGCGAGAAAAAAAGAAAAAGGGGCAGTATCGGGAGAAATTATCCGCGGCACGAGGATATCGAAGGAGTACGGCTAACGCGAGACTAATATTTCCACGGGAATGAAGTGCGGATAAGCGAGAATCGAGAGAACCTCAGGGGGACCTCCTCGTGCCCGAAGAACTCGCACTGTTTCGTATGTGGATCGTCCTGCACGCACCGATGATCGCGCTAACCGTTTATGTACGCGCTCATAGCGGGGTTGTTATACTCTCGACTCGAAAGAGGAACAATCTTCGAGGAATTTCTCGTTTTCAGCCTAATACGATATAAGAGAGACGCCCCCATCGAGAGACATAATTGATGAAAGTTACAATCGTAATAATAATGAGTCTGAATTAACATTCCAATTTATCGTCGTGATTCGGACGGTTTTTGGCCAATTATTGAGAGTGATATTATTCCGTAGGAATCGCTATATAACAGACCGGAAATGGCGCGACGTTGCTCGCGGATCCGCCTGACTGACTTCGAGGTAACGAAATCCTTGTCGAGATTGCTCTCTCGAATTTGCATCATTCGAATGGGATAAAAAAAATCGTTTTGTATTGCCTAAGTTTTTTTTATCAAGGCTGCGAAAGTAACTCGTTTCAGGGGGGGTGTGATTATTGAGAATCTGCAATTTAAGGGAAGGTTCTGCCTTGTTGGGCCAAAAAATGTTCGATTTTTCACTAATTTTTAATGCGAAAAGTATTAAATATAAAATGTTGATATTTGGTATGTTGACTAAGCGGTCTTTATTGAACATCAAAATATTTGTTAAGGTTTGACAAAACATGGTGGTGGGAGTGGGAAGAGCCACGTATGTCGGTGCGCGGGCGATGACATTCTTCGCTTGCGGAAGTCCTAAGTCCCGGACAGGTGATCTGAAGCAAAAAAATCAAACAAATTTTTACTTTGTACAATATTGTGTATAAGTTGACCTAGAATCAAGAAAAATAAGAAAATAAAAAAATAGTGAGCAAAAAACTGCGAAAATTTTTGGGAAAAAAAAACAAACTTCCTTCCGATTGCTCACTATTTATTTTATTTTTCAATTTTTCTTCTTGATTCTAGGTCAACTTATCCATAATATTATACGAAGTAAAAATATGTTTGATTTTTTTATTCAGATCACCTGTCCGGGATTTAGGACTTCCGCAAGCGAAGAATGTCATCGCCCGCGCACCGCCATACGTGGCTCCTCCCACTCCCACCACCCTTTTTTGTCAAACCTTAACAAATATTTTGATGTTCAACGAAGACCGCTTAGTCAACATACCAAATATCAACATTTTATATTTAATACTTTTCGCATTAAAAATTGGTGAAAAATCGAACATTTTTTGGCCCAACAAGGCAGAACCTTCCCTCAAATGTACCAAAAAATCGAAGTGATGGTGTAAATCGAGAAATTAAAAAATCAAGAATTTCCGATGCATTCATAGTTCGAAGGCAAATGCATTGCTGGATAATTGTCTTTAGATGATGTCCAGGTTTGCATCGGTGGAATGCAACGAATGTTAATTTTAATTGGTCAAATTCTTCTTCGCTGCGAAAATCACTAAAACGTTTTCACGCATTCATATTGGAGATTTACGACCTCGATTGGCAAAAGAAAAACAGCTTTTGATAATCGGAAAAATGGAGAAATGAAAAATCAACAAAAAAAATTGTTGCATTCCGACGATGCAAGTTTCGATGTCGTGTATTCACAAGCTAATAGTCGACGCAGTCTCGACGCGAAAATTATCCTTTGAAAAATGATGTTGAAGATTGCATCATAGGAATGCGAGGAAAATAACTTTTTTAAATTTCCCAAACATTTTTGAGAATTCTAATTCAGCGATCTACAAATTTATCTGCAAAATATGATTTTGGATAATAATGAAAATAATAAATCGAAAAAAAAAATCGTTGCATTCGAACGATGCAAACTCCAACCCCGTAAAAAAATACGGATACATGCTGAATTCCGTTTGCGTTTCGCAGGGTGGTGTTAAAGTTTGCATCGTTGGAATGCAATCAAAATCTTCTTGATGTCTAAAAAAAACTTCATTTCCATCATTTTCGAAAATCTTTTTTTTTTTTGCAGTGTTGGTTATAAATGTTTGATGAAGATTCTGAAAAATATTTTAGTGCTTTTCGTATCGTAAATGTGTTAACGAAGGGAAAAAAATATCGTTTCGTTGGAACGATACAAACTTCGATAGCATTTCACAGGAGAATGTACGAGCGGGACGTTGCGAGACTGTAAAAAAAAAACGACAAACGTGAATCAACGCCGAATCGATAAGGGCGGAGGTGGCTTTAGAGTGGTGTATAACATGACATCCGCAGTCAGGGTATCGGAATGTCTGCCGTGTAATATACGTTATTGTACATCGATAAGGCTCTCGGAAAAAGAAGATTGCGATACTCGATTTGATAAACAGGTAGGGAATCAAAAGGCTGACGATGGAAACAAACTTGTGTGGGCCTTGTTTCACCGAGCCTGAGTGAGACAGACCTGGGCCAGGTTTGATTGCATCGTTTGGAGCAGCCTGGAACCAAGACTGGCTGTTTAGCCTAAACTCAGGGTTATTTCAAGCTTTATTCAGCCAGTGAATTTTAAGGCTAAAAAAATCAAGGCTGGATGCAGGCTTGTTCCAGGTTGTGATAAAATAGAATAAATTTTAAATAATATTTTTTCTGTACTTTTATGAAAAAAAAATTAGCAATAAATTTGTCGAGTGCGAAGGCACGAAAAACGAAAGCGAAGGAGGCAGCTCAGAACATTTAAACATATTCTCTTATCGATATTTATGAGGTACACAAAAAAGTTTTTTTCTCGTCACATACACATTTCGTATATACTCACTCTCTGGGGTTTGCGTACACTCTGTGTATTACGTGTCCCATAAACAATAAATAAAATAAAGTATTGTGTTTAAAATATTTTATATATATTTTATAACAAATAATATAATGAATAATAAATATATATAATAAATAAAATGAATTCTTTACAAATTTATTAAATTTATCCCAATGTAGAATATAGAAAACTGAAAAACAGGCCTCATATAGCCTCGAGAAGAGTTTGGGATAAGCCTGGTCATAAATGCTCGTGAAGGCTTCATTAAGGCTCGTTTTGAACCTTGTTGTTTCGTCGTTTCAGGCTTAGTGCAGGCTTTTCTACCGGCCTTTGGTTAAGCCTGTGTGCAATAGCCTGAAACCGCGTTATCATTCAGGGGTTCAGCTAGGCCTGAAATCAGGCTGGTGCTCAGCCTGAATAAAAAAAATGTGAGCCTTGTTTCAGAGCTTGTCGAGCCCTTTTTTCATCGTCAATTCCTACCTGGGTAGTCGCGTGATAAGGAATGGTGTATCCGAGGAGCACCTACTTCCCAGCGGGAGCACGAGCTTACTGATAAGGGATATCGGATCACAATGTAAACTCGTATATACTCGCATTCTCATTTCGTACATAAGAAAAAGCCCGTGGCGCATCCCGTGTAGAAATTTGAGTCGAGAAAAAGAACTACGCCTGATCTGCCTTTCGTAGATATTATCAGGCTCTGGTCAGGCCTACCACCCTGGAATAGGTTCGCAACGTAACGGATCTAAGGCTAGGTCCCGAACCGCTGTTCCCTTTCTGGGGAACTGATCAGGAACGGGCCAGAGAACAAGCCGTAAATGACCAGGAATGTTGTAGGGAATAGATCGGAAAATAACCAGGAACAAACGAGGAAATAAAAAATGACGTTTCAGCGTTTTTGGAATCCTTGACAATGTAAAATCGGGAGTGTGTCCAATTTAGTATTTCGACAACAGATCACCATCCGAGCGAAGAAGGCCTGGAGTGCAAAGGATTATTTCACAAGTGTCGCAAAATCATAAGTGCACGCGGTAAGCATATCACTTCTGTACGTGCCCGGCTGGAAATTTAGTTATGGCGCTAATCACACTCGGATCAGGTTGCCTGACTGCCGTTATATGGCGCTAGTATGGCAACTTGATCAGGGCGTGAGCAAAAATGTAACGCTGTTCCTGATATCGGCGGGATCTGGCAGCCTGATTGGGCTGCTATCCTGACGCCTTACGATGGCGTGTATACGGCTGCGTGATCGGATGTATTATAGAAAATATACAGAACGAATAACAAAACTTTTTTGTTTATTGAACATTTAACACTAAGTTACATCTAAACAGTTTGATAACAAAACATATATTTCTGAACATGGGGATGGGGATGGGGAGACATGGGGATCTTATTCGCTGCCATTAGAACCCTCTCCACTGACATGGAGATGTTCTTCGCTGGGGTTGAGATTCTCTCCGCTGACATGGGGATCTTCTTTGCTGCCATTAGAACCCTCTCCGCTGGCATGGAGATCTTCCTCGCTGGTGTTCGAATCCTCTCCGCTGGCATTAGGATTTTGTTTGCTGGTAGCTTTATAAAGACTTTCCTGATCTTGAATTTTATCATTCGGGCCTCTTTTTGTGAATATTCCAATTTTTCGTAAACAAAACAACGTATATCATTCTCATTTTTTCCATTATATTTCATATTGATATTATTCTATACCCAAGTGTATAAAAATGCATAAAGTTTGCAAAAGTTGAAAAAAGTAAGGTTATACATACCTGGTACTTGTACCGATGATCGGGACTCGTCGACTTTTTTCTCCGAACGACATCTCCTAACATGCAGCCGTGTCAATTACCGCTTCCTGTCTTTGCGATTCATAACGTTTTCACTTTATGTGCTCCTTTTTATACATCATGAAAACTTTCAAGTTTAAACCCAAACACGATGTATACAATGACACACGTGCAAGCATAGTTTTTCAAAGCAACAACTAGCGCCACCACTTTAGCGCTGGTCTGACCACTGTCTGGCATGGGTTTCCTAATAGAGCCATATTAGGGCACTGATGGGGCAAACCACATTATGGCCATTTTCACATTTGCCATAAGTTTGCTTGGACTGTGGCTGCCTGTTTACGGCAGGCTCACGACCGAATCAAAATTGCCGTAATACGGATAGCCACTCAGCTCTCTGATCACGGCCTGATCATAAATCTGGCTAGCCTGAACAAATTTCCACCCGGGTGGTACAACTCACAGGACGAACTTTTATCCTCGTACGATGGTACCTTGCTTACGCGAAGCGCTTCGCTTGTAGCCACCTGGCGGATTGTTGGCGAAATACATTCAGGCAATGTCTTCCCGGCCAGAACATTGATATTACCCTACAAGGCGTTCAAAAACCACGAATGACTTCATTCACTTTTTTGCCTCATAAAATAATTTGGCTATTCTTTATGCTCAAATCATTAGTTATCGTAATCCTCGTCGATTATCATTGATGAAATGAATGCTTTTAAGGGAGACTTTGTCCTTGAAATGCAGCGGGAGATGTTAGCGGCTCAACAAGAGCAGCTAGAAGAAGAGGAGGGATGCCTCTATGGACCAGGCATTGCCGATTAGCGGTAATTATAAACACATTTGTGTAAACACATTACAAAACTTTAAACGCGTTTTTCTCGAAAACACGTTTTTAAAAATGGCTGACATTCTCCTGACCGCTGTAATTAACATATCGACCTGAAATTTGGAGAGCATACTCAGAAAATATGTCTTTACGGAATGACGGATCGTTTTTTCGATAGATACATTTTTGCATTTATTATTTATCTTTTTATGCGAAAAAAAACGCGAAAATTCGATTTTTTTTTAATTGCCGCCATTTTCCGAAATTTGTACTAAACGAAAAACCCATCCGTCATTCCATGATCAAAGGGTCACAGATTGATAATATGCTTTGAATTTGTGTTTCAGATCAACAAAGCGGGCGCAGTGATGTCAGCCGTTTACCTCCCGCGATTTGAGGACCTGTTTTCGCGGAGCTGCAACGGCCGCCATTTGGGTTTAAAAAAGAAAAATAAAAAAAATTTTAACGTTCTGTATATCATGAATAAAAGCAAGAAAAAAACCGCACTCAAAAAGCTTTACTCGTTTCCTTTAAAAAAAATAAAATGTAAACACCTGAAATATGGCACTCCAAGGACAAAGTCTCCCTTAATGGTGAATAGAATTGCAACAGATGTTTCATCTCAATCAATTATAAATATCTTTGATGAGGTGAAAAGCAAAGTAGCTTTTCTTAAGTTCTTAAAGACAGGCTCCACTTTTCAGAACATGTCAATGTTCCGGCCGGGTATACATTACGTGAAGATGTACTTGCTCGCAATGTTTCCCGGCCAGAAGATTGTAATTTCCAAACATAGAGGGTAAGCCGTAAAAAACGATGTTGCGATCTTGCCGGTTTGTTCCATGGGAGGGCCCGGTCAGGTAAATCAGACAAGGCAAGTCTGGTCAGGGCCGGACACAAAGTAGGGAATGCCCGGTCACATTGCTGCACCGGTGAACGTTCGTTGCTTACCAACGATGCAAACTTCAACACAATTTCCCAATAAGATTGAGGTTTACATCGTTGAAATGCAATGAAGATTTTTCGTTTGCTCGATTTTTTTTCGCAAATATTCGTTACGAATTTCCATCAATCATTTTCCAAACTGCTGATTCAGGCATCCATACTATAGATCTGAAAAAAGAATATTTTGAGAAATAGTAAAAATGCGAAAATAAAGATATAACGAAAGAAATTTCGTTGCAACGATGCAAACTTCAAGACTGTCTTACGTTAGTGATGAAAGGATCTATATGCCTCGACTAATCACGTCCTCGTACTCTGCATAATGGGCGATGGCTCTCGGCGAGAGCATCGCGCACTGAGAAGACACGTTCCGGCAAGCTGAGTGCATTTGCTGCCGGTACATGGCGGCGGGTATGTATACCCAACGATCTATGTATACATATATGTAAACTGTTAAGAGAGAAAAAGATGCAAGCTTCTCGCGTAAAGTTAGAGGTTTGCTCCTCATTCTAGAAGTCGACGTATACATTCGTGGCAAATATAATATGAGGAATAAATGCCTCGTACACGGCGTGTCCGACTGAGATGCCTTTCCAAAGTATGGGTATATTAAGTACATTAATGAGAAGCGACTCGGGAGTATTAGTGAGTGTACGCGTGGTCGCCGCGGTGTTTGTTATTATACACGACGATTTACCGTTACAGATATATCAATTTATCACAATCATCGTGATGCGCGACTTTTGTGGTCCGTGACTGATTGAAACTAACTTTTAATACGAACAACGGTGATTAAGGGAGATACCTTTAGGCAAGGAAAAAATTTGCCCACTTTCATGATTTTTTTAAAAAGGAAATTATTATTATTTTTATAATAAATAAACGTTATTTTTTATATTAATTTATAAAAATGGCGTTGGTATAGCACGGTCTTCTAAACTGCATTTTCAAAACTGGCCGGACGTATAGCTAAAAAAAACTAATCGACCGATTGTGATGAAATGTCGTATAAATCTTTCTAACCGTATCGTCTATAGCATGACCCTGAATGTTTTTTGAAAATAAACAAAAAAAACTATTGTCATTGCAAAATGTAGCCATTTTTTCCGAACAATTCACTGTTTCTGTTTCAAAGCGTACCATTTCATCGATTTTCAACATTTCTCGCTTTAGCTTGGTTCATATTCTGCCGATTAGTGTTAATGAAAGAAAAATCTTCGTTGGCTTTTTTCAGATTATTCCCGCCGACGCTACGTGTCACGCCGTCTGACAACATCCGCTGCAACCCGTTTAGAAGACCGTGCCATACCTCCGCCATTTTCAAATATTAGTGAATAAATAAAAATACCATGTAACAGCCAAAAGTAGTGATAAAGCATACCTTAAGTCTCAAAAATGGAGAAGAAACCTTTCCTTTTGAAAAAAAATCATGAAAATCAGCAATTTTTTCCTCGCCTAAAGGTATCTTGCCCTTCAAGGCGGTCTCCCCCTTTGGCACGAGTACGAGTCGCAAAGAAACCCCTGGAATCCGGGGAAGAAAGAGAAAATGTGAAAGGAGAGCGAACGGGAGAAGGAGAGGGAGAGAGCGAAAATAATGTTGTTTAGGGTACCATAAAGGCAGAGAGAGGGGAGGGGGAGAGAAAGAGAGAGAAAAGAGAAGAGCAAATATACGAGTACACTAGGATCAATGATGTGGTTGCCGCCCGGAAATTCCAGCGGCGATCTTATCGTCGACTCCCCCCGAGCTCGTTCGAGTTTCTCGCCCATCATAATCGTCTCCTTCGCCTCTCTCGTTGCACATCGCAACGATTTACAATGTACCCACTGCTTCTCTATCTTTCACCGCACGGCGAGCCATACGCGACAAGGACGCGATCCGCGCTGATCAAAGATCCGTAACGGTGTTAATGCAGCTTTTAATCGTTGGGTTAACGACCCCTCGCGACTCTAATGCATCGACCAGCACTTGGCTCCTGTCCTGCCGAAAATTGGTGGAAAGACGAGGAAATGGAGCGATTCGATGGCTCGATCGATGGACGTACGAATATTGGTGGAGAGACTTATTGAAGAATGACACGTTGAAGGATATACTGATCTTTCTAGGCAAGGCCAATGATGACGAGGTCGATGCTTGCATCGTTGGAATGCAATGAAAACTCTTTAAACAAAATGTATTTCTCGATTTTCATGATGTTGAAGTTTGCATCGTTGGAATGCAACGGAAGTTCTTCATTTTTTCATCTCTTCGTTTTTCCATCGCCATTTTTCTACCGAAAGCGTATCTATTAAGTGTAACAACTTTTATATCAATATCTGTAATATAAATGTATCAAAAAAATTTATGAAAATAGCACTTTTTAGCGTCTAAAGTGAGAAGACCCCTTAAGGGGGAGATAACGTAAAGAAGAGATTATGGTCGGGAATAAATTTCACCAGGAAGCGGTGGCTTCGGAATGACGGGTTAATCAGTAGGTCAATTAGACACAAACTCTTTGAGTCTTGAAACTTTCAACGCGTTTTTTCCGAAAACCACTTTTTCGGGAACCTCGTACAAGATAACTCAAAAACTATCGAATCGATCACGCTGAATTTTTTTGCACTTTTAGATAACATAAATACCTCCTATGTGAACCCAAAGTTTTTTGAAAATCATTTGAAAAACTACTTTTTCATTAGCAAATGATATAGTAAAAATTTCGTGAAATATAGAACGTTTTCAAACACGTGCAACTTTTCGAATTATCACGTTTCTTTTGATTTTTCAGGTTCACATAGAGCATGTGGGTCTTAGGAATCTAAGACTTCTTGGCTCTGATGTTTCAGATCAATGCGTCAGACGCTGGGTTCTACACCGTGGAACAACTCAAGCGGCAACCGCCTCTGCAGCACGTGTCGTACAGACGCCATTTTTAAGTATTAGAAAAAAATTGGAAAATTAAGAGATGTAATACTTCGTACATAAAATTTTAATTATCGAGATTAAATCGTTCGGACACAAAAAAATCTTAAAAATTCCCTTATTTTCAGCTGCCTAAAGAGTCTGCATATTTGGGAAAAGAAATCCGTGTCCTTTAACATTTATCCTCCCGACCAAATGAACATACGTAGTCCCCGCAGTCTGGTAAGCGCTCCACTGCCCATCCGGCGAGGCTTTAGTTTTCGATTTTTGGGCGACATTAAAAAGACTCGCATGAAATTCCCGTTTTTTTTTCAGCGACCGTCGTCTGCGGAAAACTTTACCGTTCGGACTTTTCAGTCGCCGAGACTGGTGGCGCTCTTTTTCTCGCATCGTTCGTTACTCCGTTAAGCGGAAATTCTAATCAACGAATCTCCACGCTTTGTGGACTACCGCAATCTGGATGGACAAGGTGGAGCTTCAAAATCTATCGATTACAGTTCCGAAGAACTGGTTCTGCGAGGCCACCAAATTGGGATTAAGGTAATCCTATCGCCAGGCTTCAATCCATAGGATTTTCATAATTCTTTTTTGAACTCCACTAAATATATTAATAATCGTCTCTGTAAAATTTCAGGGTCAGTTATCGACCTAATTGCAGAGAAAAAGTATTAAAGTTGCGTATTTTCGTGAAGAAATTCCAAGACGACACACAAAAACAGAATTTCCGGTCGCTACAAAAGTGTATATAATGGTGGCAATCCGTCAGATTCTTGAAAATAATCGGATTTATACACTCAACACTTGTTGTATTCCAATGCCCTCAGACAAGATTACGCTTATTGACCTAATTTTTATGTAATATCACGTTCAATTTGAACTTCCGGTATTGAATTCATTACAACTTGCTACGATAACCAGACGTGACTGCAAGGCAACAGCTGTCCAGGTAGGGAATCAAAAGGCTGACGATGGAAACAAACTTGTGCGAGCCTTGTTTCACCGAGCCTGAGTGAGACGGACCTGGGCCAGGTTTCATTGCATCGTTTGGAGCAGCCTGGAACCAAGACTGGCTGCTTAGTCTAAACTCAGGGTTACTTCAAGCTTTATTCAGCCAGTGAATTTTAAGGCTAAAAAATCAAGGCTGGTGCAGGCTTGTTTCAGGTTGTGATAAAATAAAATACATTTTAAATAATATTTTTTCTGTACTTTTATGAAACAAAAATTGGCAATAAACTTGTCGGGTGCGAAGGCACAAAAACGAAAGCGCAGGAGGCAGCTCAGAACATTTAAACATATTCTCTTATCGATATTTATGAGGTACACAAAAAAGTTTTTTTCCCGTCACATACACATTTCGTATATACTCACTCTCTGGGGTTTGCGTACACTCTGTGTATTACGTGTCCCATAAACAATAAATAAAATAAAGTATTATGTTTAAAATATTTTATATTTTATAACAAATAATATAATGAATGATAAATATATATATAATAAATAAAATGAATTCTTTACAAATTTATTAAATTTATCCCAATGTAGAATATAGAAAACTAAAAAACAGGCCTCATATAGCCTCGAAAAGAGTTTGGGATAAGCCTGGTCATAAATCCACGTGAAGGCTTCATTAAGGCTCGTTTTGAACCTTGTTGTTTCGTCGTTTCAGGCTTAGTACAGGCTTTTCTACCAGCCTTTGGTCAAGCCCGTGTGCAACAGCCTGAAACCGCGTTATCATTCAGGGGTTCAGCTAGGTCTGAAATTAGGCTGGTGCTCAGCCCGAATAAAAAAATGTGAGCCTTGTTTCAGAGCTTGGCGAGCCCTTTTTTCATCGTCAATTCCTACCTGGGTGACTGTAGTCCTAACCTCATCTCACTCATTCGAATGTCCACACATATTTCTTTTTAATCGACATATTTCGCCGACACAAATTTTTCACGCTTTTTACCAGTCGTGGCCCGAATACAATGCTTTATATTTCCCGCACCTGACATTGTTTTGACAGATCGACGTTGAAAAGCATGGAGGTTAAACTCGCCTGGTTGAGTAAAAAGAGACGGAGATAGAACCAATGTTGCCCAATATAAAACCAAAAAAAACCTAAGAATAACAATTGTTTTCATTTTTATAATTAAATGTGAACATTCATTAAACAGTTTACACGTACAAACCCAAACAAACAAATTTTGTTTGGCATATGTTAAAAAAATAAATTGTACAAGTCTCAAGTATGATCAGTGGTATGGCTAGTGTGAAGCTATAGGATTACCTTAATGACGCGTCTTTGAAAGAATAACCAAACGATGGACAATAATTTGCCACCGGCGTTGAAGTATGCATCGTTAGACCGATATAGAAATTCATGTTTTTTTCTGGATTTGGATGTGTTATAAAGCACCGAAAAGTAAGCGATACGTATTTTTTTTTATCGGCGGAAAAACGGTTTTAAGGGGTAAAACCATCCCTCGAAAAAAGGCATTTCTAGGGGTAATATAGCATGTTCACACACCTAGAGTCCACCGATTTTAAGGGGGGATTGTCTTTTTTTTTCGCAAAATTTACCGCTTTTTGGGAATTTTTTTGTGAAGAAAGTATACAACAGAAAACTTGTGAAACTTGGCATATAGTTCTATTGATCTGTTTACTACATACAAAAAATTTTTTAAACAATTTCATCAAAAAAACCGCCTCCCACCCCCCTCGACGCGCGATGGTCCTTTTTTGATGGTGTGCAAGATTTCTCAAAAACTATTCAACCGATAGCCTTCAAATTTGGACAGAATGCTCAGCTGACATCCTTTTATCGTTTGATGAAGCAAAAAAGCAATACGTTTAATAGTTTTTTATTTATAACAAAAAACCGATCAATTTTTTTCGAAAAATCGATACTTCAAGTTCAAAACGTCACCAAATCGTCAATTTTTTTTCCCTTCATCGAACGATAGCTATATGTGTCTAAAGTAAAATGCTTTTTGGGTTTTTGTTGCAGGATGAACGTGAAGGCTGTAATCGTGCACACCATCAAAAAAGGACCATCGCGCGTCGAGGGGGGTGGGAGGCGGATTTTTTGATGAAATTGTTTAAAAAAAATGTTGTATGTAGTAAACAGATCAATAAAACTATATGCCAAGTTTCACAAGTTTTCCGTTGTATACTTTCTTCACAAAAAAATTCCCAAAAAGCGGTAAATTTTGCGAAAAATAAGACAATCCCCCCTTAATGAAACAAAAACGAATATTCTTCTCATCCGAAGCAATGAAAAATCCATTACAGTCACATTGCAAAACAAATCAAGGGGTGAACCACCCCTATATTAAGGGGTGGTTTCACCCCTTGAAACCGTTTGGCCGGCGATCAAAAAAAAAATACGTATCGCATACTTTTCGGTGCTTTATAACATATCCAAATTTCAACGAAATCGAAGCGTGTCACCTGAGGGATGTTCCTTGTAAGTCTTGAAAAAGGTGAAAAAAAACGTATCTTAAAAAAAAGTCATTAAAATCAGCAATTTTTCCCTCGCCTAAAGCTATCAAATCCAAACAAACCCAACTCACCACCGCAGGCAAATCCGACCGCTCATCCACCAGGTTCGATAATAAACAAATAAATATTTTTCTCGCATTCCAGCGATGCAAATTTCAACATAAAAGGGAGGTAAAACAAACAGCGTTTTACCAGTTGGTCAGGCTGGATCAGAATTTGGTCCTTTGGAGCAACAAAGAGTTACCAATCAACTGAACTTCGGGGATTGAAAAGATGGCTTTCGCGATTACGAGGTTTCCTCATTGAAATTAGTTTAGCCCGCTTTTTCGGCGTCCGGTTTTAACGAGTATAAAAACGACCCTGCGTCATTGCGGGGAAACGGAAGGCAAAGGGAGCGGCCGTTGATGCATATGCAACATATCGCAGTCTCTCGATAAGGCGGTCGAATATATGCGGAAGGGATCGGCGCGAAGTTGCTAAGTCGTTTCGCTTCGCGGTTAGCGTGATACGGCGAGGGGAGGGGGGATCCGAGTGGTTCTTACAGTGTACGGGTAGTGGGTAAGTGTATAGGTTAGAAGACCAGAGACCGGAGTTATTTATACACCTGCCCTCAACACACGTGCCTGTCGAGCAAAAGCCTCGGGTTCGACGAGATTCGCAATTCTCTCACGACTCACCCTCGGCTCTGTTTCGGAGCCTCCTCACCGATGCCCCGAATTGCTCTCACGATTGCGCACATTTCGGACCGTTTATTGACGCAATTCGATCGATCGAATGGGGGCTCCATAAAATTCCACTCATCATATCGAAGTTTGCATCCTTGGAATCCATTTTCATTGCCTACTGTGATTCGGCAGGTTTTTAGGCTTCAAAAACGATCAAAACGTTTTTTTTTAGGAACGTGATTAGAGCTCTAGAATCTAAATCTGCAAAAAAAGTACATTGAATGGGGATGAAAGGAAAAAAGAGAGCGAGAAAGAATTTCTCCCTCCTTTATTTATAATTTATAATTTATAAGTTATAAATTGAAATTTCTAAAATATAAATATTTATAATTTATAATATTCATGTATGAAAAAAAAAATTATTTTTATTTATACATTTTTTTCACAGAATTGAATGGTGATGAAAGGAAAATGTAGGAGTGAGAAAGAATTTTCGTTGATCACTTTTCTTTCCATTTTGGGATGTCCTGTTGGCATTGAAGTCTATCAACAGTGACGATTATTTTTCTCTTCTTTACTTCGTCATTTTCATTGTGCGAAAATAGTTCCTAGCGTACTGAGACGCCCGAGACAGACGATATGCACCCTCAATTAAGAGAAAAAAAACCCACTCGCGGGGCCGGTACCCATTACCGCGCCAACCGGCCAAACAAGCGTTCTCCGGACTTCACATTTCCGCGTTGCAAGATTCTCCAGCGGCAGAATAAAAAAATCCTCTATTCCCTCGAACATTGAGGAGAGAATTTTCTCCGCCCATAAATACACCAAAAATAGCCAAATGTCATATTGGATGGTGTAGTTCCTATTGGATGTAATACCTATTGGATGACATTGAAGTTTGCATCGTTAAAATGCAACGAAAAAAACTTTTTTGTGTTCTCTTTTTTGGCACATTTAGGCGCTACGGAAGCAACTGCAACATTCTTGTGGATTTGGGATTTTGTGGATTTGTTTATTAGAAATTTGGAACCAAAAGCTGCGAAAACAAATTACTAGATTATAATAAAAATGATGAAATGACAAAATAAAGAATTTTCGTTGCATTCCAACGATGCAAACGTCAACACCATTCTATTGGCGCATTCCAAAAAATCTAAGCCCCTCAGTAATGATGACTGAATCCGAAAAGCCTCCGATAAATAAATAAAATGACGTTGAAATTTGCATCGTAGGAATGCAACGATTTTTTTGTTCAGTTTTCAAGTTGCTTTTGGAGTTTGCTTAGTTGGGATGCATCAAAAGATTATTTTTTTCCTCCACTTTCACTGTCACCTGAAATATTTTTCGATTAATATATTTTGTGGGCCTATAATCAGGATTCGAAAAATCGTGTCAATAGTTTCCGCTGCCTTGATCTGCCAAGGAAAAAATGACAGTCAAGAAAACGTTATTTTCAATTATTTTGAAGTTTGGATCGTCGAAATGCAATGAAAATATTTTTATGTTCGTATTGTGGTATTTTTTTTTTTTGATACATCTACGGTACGAAAATCGAATAATTTCTGAGAATCCTTATTAAAAATATGTAACAAAAAGCTGCAAAATAAGATTTGAGACAGTAATAGAAATGAAGTAGTTTGAATAATCAAGAAGAATTTTCGTTGCATTCTAACAATGCAAACTTCAACACCATTATTCCAGCGATGCAAACTTCAACGTCATTGAATCAAATATGACGGCATAATAAATCGAGCTGTACTCTTAAGGTATTGCTTTCACGGAGGGCCGTATTTTGTGGGGGCAAGAGAAGGGCCCTTCCGGATCCTTGATTAAATTGAGTGGGGCTTAATAAAAAATAAGTAATAATCAATTATCATACCCAACGATAAACTGGAATAAAAAAATTCGCGTTAATTTAGTAGATTTGGACGTTTCTACATTTTCTCTAAAAATGTCGCGGCTACGAAAATTCTTCTGCTAGTCACATTTTTCGAAGTTTTACCATTAAAATATGATATTGAAGTGTGCATGGTCGAAATGCAACAAAAATAATTTTTTTTTATTTGCCAATTTTCTATGAGATTGAAGTTTCATATCGTTGGAACGCAACGGAAATAAATACTTGTGAATTTATTTTTATTTCTACCGGCCAAATTTGCCCGCAAAATTCCTTAATTCTTTTTCAAGACAATTATTCAAAGACCTACAGTATAAATTATAAAAACGTTTTTTTTTCATATCAATAAAAATGAAGAAGTTAAAATCTAACGGAGAACTTTCATTGCATTCCAACGATGCAAACTTCAACACAATCATTTTCGTTGGCCGAACAAAACCACAAAAAACTTATTTTGAGATTCTCAGTAGCGACCTACAACCTAAATCCATCGGGAATGATTTTATATAACGATCAAAATAAAGAAAAAATAAAAGTTCCTTGCATTCCAACGATGCAAACATCAACAAAATATTAATATTTTCTTCAACCGGTGATCCTCTGTTTTTTTATTGCCTTTACGAAAGCCTTAGAATTTTTACACGCGTGAGCAGTTCATATGAGGCATCTAGACTTATTTTGGATATAAATTATTAGATGAAAATGTAACCAGCATGTCATCTCCATAAACCGCCGTATAAATGAGACAATTTTCAGAGTCGTCATTTTTCGTTAAAAGTTCGGTAATTTGAAATTTCACCGCCAAACTTGTATTTTTACTTGATTATGGACGAAAATCAGCTAATTGTTGAATATTCGGGTTCGCGAAAGGAATTCGTTAATTCCTACGAAAAGACCTTGCAAAAATCTTCGTGACCGAAGGCGCCTTTCGTAACTTTCCACCTCAAAAAGTTCTCAGTGGTCGCTACTCCACTCGAGTCAACGACACTCTAATTAGGGAATAGGATAAAAAATTTATAAGACGCGGCATGCAAAAAAGGAAAATCGCGGAGCGGAATCGCTTGGGATCGTTGATCGGTGAGTTAAATTAACGGTATCTCTTCAATGCTGTATTACAGATTCTCGTGTGCTTGTGAGTGTGGGCGCTGCGATCGGCGCGGGAATTGTGAAAGTTTCGCGAACTAACCACGTAGTATTTTACGAGACTCCCCACAGTTATTTATAATATTCTCACGGGTGAGAGACATACGCAAGCACAGAGCGAGTACTGACAAATGAAAATACGTAACTCAAATGATTTTTCAATATATATATATATATATATATTTATATATATATATATATATATATATATATATATATATATATATATATATATATATATATATATATATATATATATATATATATATATATATATATATATATATATATATATATATATATACGTGTGTGTATATATACACACATACACATATATATATACACATAGAGAGAGGAAGAGAGAAAATAAGAATGAGAATAATAATGCACTGTTCGTAATCCACCCACGGAGATCACCCACGCATCTCTCGATTCGCGACCAACCGAAGCACGTTACAGCGCACCTACGAAGAATTTACGTCCGTATAATTCTCTGCAATCAAAAGGCCACTCGAAAGACTTTCGTGGGTGCAGTTCTCACCTGTGGATCCATATCATTGTACCGTTTTCACGAATTTTCTATTCCTCATTCATTTCCGCAGGGCAACGTTTAAATATCAAGGAAGAAAGAGAAAAAGCAGCGGTGAAAAAAAATGAAAGTCACTACGTGACGTAAGGATGTTGAGGAACGATCGTGAGAGGATGGAAAGGACGAGTCTTGCCGATACGTAAGAGAATAACTTTGAATAATTTCTCATCGATAAGAAACACTAATGTATCTCGAATAACTTGAAAGGATTACTTTTTTTTTTATAATAGATATCGATTTCCATTTTTCGTTGAATTATTCATTATCGATTCGGAGAATGTTATCGGCGATGTAAACCCGAGTATTGCGCGATGTATACCTTAGTATTGCGGAAATAAATGTTGCAGCGAGTACACCTTTGCATGATCTTGAAGTTTGCAGCGTTGGAACGCAACGGAAATTAATTCTGTTCAATTGATAGACAATTATTTTGGCCGATTCAGGATATGGACGTTACTGGAATACTTTTACGTATTCTCATTGGAAATTCAGGGACACAATTTGCGAAAAAAAGGTTTTTGATAATGGTGAAAATAAAAATATTGAGGGGGAAAAAATCGTCGAATTTGATTTATGTAAATTTCAACATGGTCCCTTTTCTTTACAGAGGTCACCAAAATATGCTCGTGAAGTTTGAATCGTTGAAATGCAACGAACATTATTTTTAATTTTTTGTCTCAGTTAGTTTAAAAAATATGTTATGCAAATTCAAATTGTAGATCTCTAGATAAGGGATTAAAAAAATTGTCGATGGGTTTTCGTAGCTCAGATTTTCTAAAAAAAACGCTGGAGCAAGTAAAAACTCATAATTTTCGTTGCGTTCCAGCGATCCAAACTTCAACATCGTACCAAAATCTAATGATGGAGGAGTTTACAATTCGTAGATGTCTGTTGAGGAATTTAAAAAACAAACCGATTCCGTATTTTCGTAGCCTGAATGTGGTAACCGAAAGTGTGGGCAAAGAAAAGATCAGCTGTATTCCTGCGATTAAAATTTCATCATAATATCTACGTTGACAATAAATTCCACAATACACTCACGAGTTTACAGCCCAATGGAGATTTTGTTTTGTTTTAGGGTGAGAGAATATTGCTTAAAAAAATGGAGACCTCATTCCCCGCAAGTCTACATGAAAATCTTTACACGTTATTGCAAATTGATCGGAGCAAACTTTTTCTCGCTTAAAGGTACACGTCTACAGAACAGAAAACAATTTCTTTTGTTGCATATAAATATATATTTATTTAACAATTTAAAATCGTGTAAAGGCATGAAAAAAGTATGTTGCCGGCGTTGATGATTTGCGATCTCCAGATAATTGGTAACAAAAAATTCGAAAAGATTCTTAATCTGTACGAGTGTCCCTATCGCCTGAACTAGAATTATTATTTGATATTGGAAAATAACAAAATGGCGTCACTTTTTGCAAAAGTGTTCGCGAAACACGTTTTTTTTTCGTCATAAATCGGTCGAAAGTATAAGTTAAAATTAATATTTTTTAATAATTCTAGTTCGGGCGATAGCCATATATATTCTGAATATGCAGTATATTTTTTAGCCCGATTGGTTAAGCCGTTTTTCCGAAATCGCCAACGCCAGGTGAAAAAAGTCGTTTCGAGAAAAACGCGTTTAAAGTTTACTATACTATACTATACAATACTAACCGGTAGAGCCACCTTTTACTCACACAGTGAAAAAAGAGCTGGCCCACAGAAATTTTTTATTTTTCGATTGAAATTTTTGTTGAAAACGTTGTTGAGGATGACAAAAAATGAGTGCTGACCAAATTTTAGCCCTTCATATCGATATTTGGAGGTCCCTCATCGCGATTCACTATTTCCCATTCATTTAACATGGTAAAAGTTTTGTTTGACGCTTCTCAACTTTATACTCGCCTACAGGTAAACCCACGAAAATGCCCAAAACATTGTTTTATAGGAAATTTAACGCTCTACAAAAAAGGTCCCTAGCCTTCATTTGATAAATTCACTCGTTTGAATTTTATCCAACGTCAAAGTTGAATCTATGATAAATTTCATAATTTTGTGAGATTTTTGGACCTTTACAACGAAAGTATTGATTTTTTTGTTGTTTGCATTTTTTAAGTTGGCCGGAAACATAACTCAGACAATTTTCAACCGATTCACTTGAAATGTTGAATATATCTTGAAAAATACATTGTCTATGGAAGTACGGAGGATTTTTTTTTATATTGCATCGTTCATTTGTTATTAACAACTATCTGACGATTTTTTAGGCAAATTTTTGGAAAAATTTCGTCAGATAATTGCTAATAACAAATGAACTATGCAATAAACAAAAAATCTTACGTACTTCCATAGACAATGTATTTTACAAGATATATTCAACATTTCAAGTGAATCGGTTGAAAATTGTCTGAGTTATGTTTCCGGCCAACTTAAAAAATGCATTTTTGAGATAAACACTGCACAGCCGCCATTTTGAAATTAATCGCTTCAAAAAAATTATTGTATACAGTCACTGATATGTATGATAAACACCCTTTTTTGTAATCTCGATTTATTTTGTAGTTTTTCTGAAAAAAAAATCACCAAAAAGCCTATTTTTCGGCCACTAATGCGGCGGGAGATGTTAGCAGCTCAACATGAGCAGCTAGAAGAAGAGGAGGGATGCCTCTATGGACCAGGCATTGCCGATTAGCGGTAATTATAAACACATTTGTGTAAACACATTACAAAACTTTAAACGCGTTTTTCTCGAAAACACGTTTTTAAAAATGGCTGACATTCTCCTGACCGCTGTAATTAACATATCGACCAGAAATTTGGAGAGCATACTCAGAAAATATGTCTTCACGGAATGACGGATCGTTTTTTCGATAGATACATTTTTGCATTTATTATTTATCTTTTTATGCGAAAAAAACGCGAAAATTCGATTTTTTTTTTAAACTGCCGCCATTTTCCGAAATTTGTACTAAACGAAAAACCCATCCGTCATTCCATGACCAAAGGGTCACAGATTGATAATATGCTTTGAATTTATGTTTCAGATCAACAAAGAGGGGGCAGTGATGTCAGCCGTTTACCTCCCGCGATTTGAGGACCTGTTTTCGCGGAGCTGCAACGGCCGCCATTTTGGTTTTTTTTTCGAAAAAATTTTTTTTAACGTTCTGTATATCATGAATAAAAGCAAGAAAAAAACCGCACTCAAAAAGCTTTACTCGTTTCCTTTAAAAAAAATAAAATGTAAACACCTGAAATATGGCACTCCAAGGACAAAGTCTCCCTTAATTCCTTTTGACAGATTTTGCCTACAAAAATCCTTCGACCATTTTTAAAGAAATTAACGTACGGTCTACGATATAAACCTAGAAAAAATCTATAATAATGTGAATATGGAAAATAAAATGTAAAAAATAACTTTCGCTGCGTTCCAACTATGCAAACTTCACCGCCATTCTTCATCGCCGTGAAAGAAATTGAATTTGCACTATGTGAGGCTGCATTCGTAAACGTTTATTCGCGAGGCCTACCGTTCGGGTAAATTAAATTTTGATTGACGTACTTAACGCACCGAGCGGGCACATGCGTAAATGCGAAACGCGCGGAAGTCAGTTGGTGTAAAACTCGTGTACTTTGACGATGGACGCGGACCGGGCGCCAAGCGGGAGTAGAAAAAGAGGCGAAGAGAAAAAGGACAGCAAGGAAAAAGCAGGAGGAAAAAAGTATTTGACGATGAGTAGTCTCGGGGAGAGACCTCGAGATAGAAATGCTTTCGTAGAAATTTGCCCACCGTCGAGATCTCAGCCTGTACGAGAAGTGAAAACTCCGAGTCTTGCGCGTTACGAGTTGTCACCGAAGGAAGTACCGAAATAGAACGACAGCAATGTTTTGTGTTGAAATCGTGACGTTTTTATGGAACCATTTGACATGTTGTCACCCATTTTTTTGTGTGCATCCGTATTGTCGTTGCTGTTTTTACAAAATCGCGAAAAATTGCGCTGTTAATGTGTGGAAAATATGGTGTTGAAGTATGGCATTGAAGTTTGCATCGTTGGAATGCAACGATGCAACAAAAAAATATTTTTTCGTATTTTCAATTTTTTCCGGCCCATTTAGGCTACGAACACCGATGAAACATTTCTGAAAATATTAAAAATTTACAACCAAAAGCTGCAAGAAAAATATCCCAAACAGTAATAAAAATAAAGTAATGAAAAAATCAAGAAAAAGTTTCCTTGTATACCAACGATGCAAACTTCAACATTGTGTTAAAGTGCGCATCGTTGTAATGCAAGGAAATTATTTTTTTTATCAATAGCTGGATTTTTTTCGCCACATTTAGGCTACTAATATCACTGAAATATTTTTCAAGACCCTTATTAGATATCCATACCTCAAAACTGCGAAAGAGTTTAGATAGTACCAATAATGAAGAAATGAAAAAATAAATAAGGATTTTCGTTGCATTCCAACGATGCAAACCTCAACAAGATCGTCGGACTTTCTTCCAGGACCTGTTGGTAATCCTATGGTATTGAAGTTTGCATCGTTGGAATGTAACGAAAATATGTTTTTTTTTTTTCGTATTGCCATTTTTTTTGCAACGCTCAGGCTACGCACGTCACTGAAACATTTTAGAGAATTCTTATTAAAACTTTATCACCAAAAAAGCTGCCAAGAATGAATTTTACATAACAATAAAAATGAATTAATTTGAAAATCAAGAAAAAAAGTTGATGTTTTCCAACGATGCAAACTCCATGGTAACCCCGTACAATACGATGAAGTTTGCATCGTTGGATCCCAACGGAATTTTTCGATTATTTTCAATTGATTTTTGCGTACATTTTGACTCCAGAATATCTGTAGAAGACAAACAAACCCAAACAAAATTTGGTGGGCCAGTATCCACCCTTATTGAGGGGTTGGAAGTCGAAAAAATTAATAACTAGGGCGGTACAGACATCCCCAGTTTTTTTCTTTGCGGCATAAATTCTGAGTGCCTAAGAAAAGTCACTAAAAATTAGCAACGTTTTTAAACTTCCGGAACCCACCCTTATCGAGGGGTGAAAGATGGGAAAAAATCGTAGCTCCGGCAGTGAAGGCATTCTCAGATTTTTTAGTCGCGCCGTATATTTCTCGTGCCAGAGGAAAGCTAGAAAAAAATTAACAGTGCTTCTCAACTTTTAGAACCTACCCTTATGAGGTGAAAGTCGAATTAAAATCGTATTTCCGGAAGTAAAGGGATTCCCAGTTTTTTTTTTTATTTGCGCCGTTTATTTCTGGTGCCTAAGGAAAGCCAGAAAAAATTGACAACGATTTTAAGCTTTCGGAACCCACCATTATCGGGAGGTGAAAGTTGATTGCCTATTCCTTTTTCAATGAGGTCGAAGTTCACATCGTTGGAAGGCAAACTAAAATTATACTCTCATTTCTTCTATCTCATCATTGAGTAAAATCATTTTTTTGCAGTCGTACTTGGTGAGATCTTTGGCAAGAGGCGTAAAAAACGTTTGAATGATTTTCATGGCCTAAAACTCCGAAAAACATGGACGGTTCTTATAACCTAATTTTTATTGCATCCCAGCGATGCAAACTTGATCGTCTTCTTCATTTTTATGTTTTTTATCTTATATTTTTTACTTTCTTCTTCTCTATATTTTAAAGCTATTCTGCTTATATTAATTTTATATTAATTTTATGAATCTTATATTTTTTCAATTCTTTTCGAACGATGATCGGGAAAAAACGCCAATTTTTTTCAAGCGGAAGATAAGCTTTTCAAACAACGAAAAAATATTCCTCATTCATGATTATTATTTTTTTTTTCTTCACCAACTGTAATTCCGCCTGAATTCTCGAAGTGGAAAAAAAACTGTTTCGTTTTCGTTCATATTATGAATTATAATTAACGCGAGCGTTTGTGGTCTGGACTTGTTTTCTCGGAGCGCCCCAAGCGTAGGTAGACTTCATTCCAGGGGCCCACACGCGCTTTCGACAATCCTTCAGCAGTCTCGTAAGATATTCACACGTGTATGAACGTCGTACGAATCAAAAGAACGAAGAAAAAATAACGTATTCCACCATACGAGAAAGTATTCAATGACGTTGAAGTTTGCATCGTTGGAATGCAACGATTATTTTCTTCACTTTTCACGTCGTTATTCTTATCATTGTCCAAAGCCTTTCTTGCCAATTGAGGTCATTAATCTCTAATAAGAATACGTGAAAACATTCGATCGATTTTCACGGCCTACATCGGCCGAAACAAAAATGGGCAGTTAAAAAGAATTAATTTCCGTTGCATTCCAACGGAGCAAACTTCAACGTCATAGTATTCCAGCATAAGAGCGCGCGCGATTTCAAAACCGTATTTTTTTGTTATCAATTGTGCAATTGATAAAAAGTGTGCAAAAGCGGGGGCAAACATTTTCCAATATTCAAAAACTACGGGGTTGAAGTTTGCATAGTTTGAATGGAACAAAAATTCTTTTCGATTTCGTATTTTCATTATCAGCCAAAATCATATTTTGCAAATTTGTCGTAGATCGCTGAATAAGAATCCTAAAAAATGTGTTTGCATGATTTTCGTAGTTCAAATTTGTCAAAGAAAATTTGGGAAATTAACAACAAAAAAAATCATTTTCGTTATATTCCAACGATGCAAACTTCGTCATAAATAAAAGTTTGCTTTTTTAAGAAACTATCGTGGCGGAATTGCTGCAGGTTTTAATGTCTGACGATAAATATTTACGGCTGCGATGATAAATTATGCTGTGCGAGTAGGGGAACTCGTGATCTATAATCATAAGGAAACGCTGAGAGGAATGGAGAATTATGAATTACCTGAGAGGTATGTGCATACTGAATATTTATATTTATATTTGTATATATATATATATATACACACACACACACACACACACACACACACACACACACACACACACACACACACACACACACACACACACACACACACACATATACACACCCACCTATAAATGTACGATATTACGTGCGTTACGTGCTCTCGTGGAACGCTTTATACAAATGTTTCAAGCTCCCTTGGACACTCGTGAGATATCACGCATTTTGCGCTAACGGGAGAAGAATCTCCGAGAATAAAAGTAAAGGATGTCTCAAAATGACCTGACATTTTTATTTATCAATAAAACGTATTATTTATTTGAAAAGTACGAATATTTTTATTTTTATATAAGGTACAAACATGGAGGTTATGTGTGGAGCACAATATCCGATAAATGGCATAAACGGCATGGACTTGGAAGACATATTTTTTCCACAAGATGCCGCAACCAGCCACACTGCGGGCGTAACGTAAAAATTGTCTGATTTATGTTTCCGGCCAACTTAAAAATTGCAGTTTTGAGATAACCGCTGCACAGCCGCCATTTTGAAATTGATCGCTTAAAAAAAAATTTTGTATACAGTCACTGATATGTATGATAAACACCCTTTTTTGTAATGTCGATTTATTGTGTAGTTTTCGTTTTTAATCCCCAAAAAGCTTATTTTTTCGGCCTCTAGAGTGGCCTAAGGCCTCGATGAAATTAGTCCGCAATTATGCCAAAATGTTATTGAAAATTTCGTCAAGAGAGTGAACGTTTGCAAACAGGGACGAGGCGGCATTTATCGGATATTGTGCTCCACACATAACCTCCATGTTTGGACCTTATATTAAAATAAAAATATTCGTACTTTTCGAATAAACAATGCGTTTTATTAATAAATAAAAATGTCAGGGCATTTTGAGACACCCTGTACCATGAGGGTATTTTATAAGATACATGGTAACGCGTAATACATGTAAGAGCTACGTCTCGATTATTCACGAACCGGAAGCCGTGACTCGCCCAAATATTGTGATCCCTCTCTCTCTCTCCCTGTCCCTGAGTTTATAATTTTTACTCCCCGCCCGCGCACGTAAGAACGAACCCACGTCCAGTCACATCAACATCACACAGCCAAGCTCGGTCAAGGGAGCTTTACGATTTCGTAACTCGAGTTGATAGTTTGCCCATGTACATTTTTTTCAGCGGCGCTCATTGATGAATATTTGTTTGTTGCATTTTCGAAAATTCTGCGCTTTGAAAGATTTTTTTGTCTTCTCAGGATGTATAACGAGGAGTAAATTTATTTTTGTACAAATCATAGTACTGTCTCGCCGAGGCCCGGAAAAATAATAATTATGAAGCACCAAAAAGATCGAGGGCCGAACGATAGCCCGACATGTACCCGACACGTGGACAAAATTGCAAATCGATCGGCCCAGTAGTTTCCGAGAAAAATACAAACCTGATTTTAAAAATGTTGTCGCGACATGACCAACGCACCATCAAATATCATGTACAATATAGAATAGAATGCTTTGAAACATTCAAGATGTCACTTCAAACATGTATAAATGTTATTGTGAAATACTAACACAGTAGAGTTAACCGTTTATCCAAAGTTGATTCCCAAAAAATCACCTTGAAAATGGGTGTCCACACTACAATACGGTTTTACACTGCTAAAAAAAATATTCAATTTAAAAAGGATCTATTTAAATAAAATAGATTTTTTCCTTGTCTCACGGCCTACTACGATTTTATTTGTTTCAAAGATATTTTTTTATTTGTTTTAGCTATTCATTTTAAATAATAAATATATTAAAATTGAATAAATGAAGATTCGATACAGATAAACCTTTATTTGCTTATTATTACTATATATTTGCTTATTATTATTATATACACTGTAAATCCAAGTGTACTATATGCATAAAATATTCCATAAATCCAAAATGAAATGAAACATTTAATTGAGAGTTTTATCACAATGATTTTTTATCGTAGTTCGTCATTTCCTGACCTGAAATTTTTTTTTTTTTCAATTACAATATTTCGCGTATATGGAATCGAACCTACCCACCTATAGGTACGCACGCTGTCCCTATGCTACCGAGTGCTTGTACCATCCTGGTCACAGATATCGCATAAGAGACCAAATAAATTCCTCTAATTATTTGTTGCATCACAAAAACTATGTCAATTAGTTAATATCATTGTGATAACGAAAAAGGTTTATCGAATAACATGCATTTTCAATACATAACCTGTGTATGTATGTGTGTGTGTATATATATATATAATTCCTCTCTCTACATCCCCTCTACTCCCATGCCTCTTTGATGTGTGTATTGCAATAAAGACAGACCATTAGTTCAATCAAATAGAAAAAAAGGTTGACTCTACGAAAATTCTATTTAATTTAATTTCTTTTTTAATGAATAGATACATTTAGTGGATTCAACTAAATTGTTTTTTGAACGGATGAAACCGAATCACAGATTTATTAGGATTAAATAAAATATTTAGTTATTAAACGATATTAAATAGACTTTTATTTGAATGAATAAATATATTTAAAATAAATAATTCCAATAATGGAGTGCAATAGGAAAAATTTGATTTCACGAAAAGTCTAGTCAATTCAATTTTTTTTAAGTCAAATAGACGCGGTCAGTTAATATCAATAGAATTTTTCTGTCAGTGTAAGGCGGCTGTGGACGCAACGGAAGTGAGGTGAGATCAGCGAAATGCGCGTAGGGAGTGATAGGAGAGGTTCGCCTGGGAAGGGTAAATGATAATGATCAGGAAGATGGCATCGTTGGAACGCAACGAAGATTAATTCTTTTTTTGGCCGCTTTAGGCTATGAAAATCATTCGAACGTTTTTCGGTATTTTTCTTACAGATTTACGATCTCAAAAGTTGCAAAAAAAACATCCAAATAATAATGAAAATAGAGAAATAACAAAAAAAATCGTTGGAACGCAGCGAAAATAACTTTTTCCCTATTGCCAATTTTCTTCGGCTAAAGCTACGGCAGACTTTCTGGAGAATTATTATTTGAGATGATAATTTAAAAAATGGAGGAAAAGAGAGAAAAAAAATCGTAGCATTCCAACCATGCAAACTTCCACAACAAAGATAATACGTAAAAACAGGAAATCAAAAACACAACTGATTTTACAACTCCAAAAATTGTGAGAAAACGGATGACCATCAAGACGACATTGTGCCAAAGACGATCAAACAATAATCTTTTCGGAAATTAAAGCGCACTCAATGGAAAATCATGAGAACTCATACTTCAAACAGAATTCACGGTAAAACAAAACCCACGGAATACAATACGCAAATGGAAATTACGAGATAATTAAGTTCTGTGTTAAAGCTAATTTAACGCTCCATTCTCGAATCAAATGATCGCGTCTTGTCAAAACTAATTAAAAACGAATTCGATAGAGCTCAGAGGCCACCAATTACACGAATCACAGAGGGACACCGGCAGCGTCTTGACGGCCGCGTTAATTAAAAAGCAACGAGGAGAAATTTCGAAGACTGTCGCTGGAAGCTAAAGACAATACGAGAACACCAGTATCCTTGACTTTCGCACTATCGTCTATTGAAGCATGAAAATATGCCTAAAAATTGAACTATGCTGATCAAAAAAATACGAAAAAATGTATGACGTTGAAATTTGCATCGTTGGTATGCAAAAAAAAAAAGTATTTTTTCGCAAATTTCGCATGGTATTGAGTTTGCATCGTTGGAATGGAACGAAAATATTTTTTTCGTCTTGCCCAATTGTTTCGCTGGTACATTCAAGCTCCAAAAATCATGAAATCATTTTTACGATCTTCATTAGGGTTCCTTTACCCAAACTTGGAAAAAAGGGTTCGGATAGTGATAAAATGAAGAAATAAAAAATAAAGATGAAATTTCGTTGCCTTCCAACAAAGCAAACTTCAACACGATAAATTTCGTTTGGCAGATAGGATATATGAAAATCGAGGGAACATTTTTTAGGACTCTTATTCAGCGATCTACGACAAATCTTCAGAATATGATTGTGGATCATAATAAAAATAAGAAATTCAAAAGCACTTTCGTTGCATGCCAAAGATGCAAACTTCAACCCCATAAAAGTTCTATACTCAAGCGATTCTTATGTTTCAATGTAATACTTGGACGGTGGTGAAATTGCCCGCTGGATTATTCTCGAGAGGTCGGAAATGCACGGCATCAGCGACAAATAGGATGACAAAGGCAGCGATACGAGACACAGCTGTTCACTTGTATCTAATCGCATTAGGCAAACGTTTGATAATCCAATCTGGTCGCGAAAGCTTTTTCAAAGAAGTCTTTCCGAGTCGTGAGTAAGACCAAAACCGAAAATCCAATGTACACCGACACGCCGTGAATTTAAGGGGGGCGGAAATTTGCCGATTTTCATGATTTTCTTTTTAAGGAAAGATTTTTTCACAATTTTTTATGATGTTGAGGTTTGCATCTGTTTTGTTTCGAAAATTTCCTCCGACAGATTAAAGCTACGAAAATCATGTGAACATTTCTTAGGATGCTTGTTCAGCAATTTACAACAAATCTGCAAAATATGATTTTGCATAATAATGATAATAAGAATTTGCCTTGCATTCCAACGATGCAAACTTTAGCCCCATCCATTTTTTACATTTAGGATATGTCTTATTACTGATTTTGGCTGCTACGGGAATTAAAGAGAAAAAAATTAATCTTCAAAAATGGTCGAGCTGTGGCACGGTCTTCTAAACTGCATTTTCAAAACTGCCGTATAGCTAAAAAACTAATCAACCGATCTGATGAAATTTGATATAAATCTTTCTAGCCTTATTGTCTAAAATGTGACCCTGAATGTTTTAGAAAACGAAAAAAAAGTATTTCCTATTGCAAAATGTAGAGGTTTTTTCCGGAACATAATCTTTATGGTATTGGAAATGCAACGAAAGTTCCGTAGCCCATTTTTTTGCAAATTTAGGCTTCCAAATTCATTCAAACTCTTTTCAGCACTCTTATTAATGATCTTCAGCCCAAATACGTAAGAAATTTTTTTCGATAATAATAAAAATGAGGCAATCAGAAAATAAAAATGAATTTTCGTTGCATTCCAACGATGCAAATTTCAACACCGTCAATAATTTCGTTTAAAAGCATGCCATTTCATCGAATTCCAATATTTCTCACTTTTTCTTGGTTCATATTCTCCGTACGAGTGTTTATGGAAAAAAAATATGCGTTGGTTTTTTTTTCAGATTAATTCCGCCGACGCTACGTATCACGCCGTCTGACAACATCCACCGCAACCCGTTTAGAAGACCACGCCATACAGCCGCCATTTTTAAAGATTGATAAATAAATAAACATACCATGTAACAGCCAAAAGTAGTAATAAAATATACCCGAAGTCAGCGAAAAGAAGTAAAAAAAAATACGTAAGGATAGAAGAGGGACTGGAAAACTTAAAAAACAGAATCTTAAGGAGGGAAGAAGAAAAAATTTAAAAATCGACGCATAACGATAAGTATAAATATATTATAGAAAAGGACGAGATGCCATGGAAATACTGGTCAGATGAGGGAGTAAAGGGTAGGGACAAGGAAATATGGGTGAGGCTAAGATGTGGCAACATAGGAAGGGCGGGAAAGAAAGGGGAAAAGGATTGGAGGTGCAGGATATATAAAGAAAAAAACGAGACATTGGAACACCTAATGATATGTACAAAAAGGTAGGGAGTTAGTATCAGAGAAAGCAAGGAAGAAAGCAGAGGAGTGGGTGGAAGGAATGGATGATTTGGCAGTAAAGGGGGAAATCATAAATATGCTGGGAGGAAAAATTCAAATAGGGATATGCGGGTATTTTAGAGAAATAGTGGAATTATGTAGAAAGATGAGTAAGGAGCATGGCGGAGGAGAGATCGACGAAAGGGACGAATAAATGAAGAAAGGGAGAATGTGAAAATAATGCGGAATGTAGGAATGTAGGGAGTAGATAATAAGTAAAAAGTTCGTTTGTGAAATTGTCATATTTTTGTAAAAAGCTTTGTGAAAAAGTTGTGCAAATAAAACTCGATACTACTACTATACCCGAAGTCTCAAAAAGAGTGAAGAAATATTTCCTTACAAAAAAAAAATAATGATAATCAGCCTTTTGTCTCGCCTAAAGGTATTTTCCCCCTCAAGTGTTAAAAATGGAAAGCGGTTGCTCCCGAAAGCCTTGAGATCACACTTCTTGGTAGCTGCGGTGACCATGATGGCGCACCTGCATTGACCATCATCATACAGTGGCAACGAGTCTGCGACTCGTGTATATATATATATATATATATATATATATATATATATATATATATATATATATATATATATATATATATATATAGGGTTACATTGGACGAAGTGTCTGTTACAAGATTTTCAAGGACGTGTAACGAGCTCTCGGTGAGCGCACAAGGGGAGATCCAAGTCCTGTGGTTCATTGCGATACTTGAATTGATGGCTGGAAGGAAGAGGCGATGTAGAAGATGCGAAAGAAAAGGAAAACGGATACGAGGGACAACGGCGAGAGAATATCCGTTCGGTCACGGTGTAAATCAGTGAGGGTTCGAAGGAAAAAGTCAGAGACGCGTTCAAATATCGTATGCATCTATATATAGATCCCAGGGGAAAATAATGCACAGCCCATTCAAAACGGAATGGATAAGTCCTGCTGAATTTCTTTTTATCATTTTTTGTCAGTAAATCGCAGCTGAAAGAATCAATGATATTGAAGTTTGCATCGTTGGAAGGCTACGATAATTCTTTTAAATTTCTTATTTTCATTGTTATCCAAAGTCATAGTTTGCAGATTTAGGTTTTAGATCGCTGAATAAGATTTCTCAAAAACGTTTGCGTGATTTTCGAGGCTCAAATCTGGAAAAGGAAATTAGGGAAATCAATTTAAAAATCGTTGCATTCCAACGATGCAAACGTCAATGTCATAAACTTTTTTGAAGATCCTCATTAGGGACCTACAAGGTAAATCTATCGAGAATGATTTTGGATAACGATAAAAATGGACGTAAAAGGGGAAAAATTCGTTGCATTCCAAAGATGAAGAGTTCAACATAAAGAATTAAAGGTTTTTTTGTGTTTTTAGATCGAATACTCCCGTCCACGTAACGTTTGCCAAATGGACGAGCTCCATACGATTTTGAAATTCGGATTATTGGCATGCAACAAAAACATCATTGCGTTATTCATTGATTCTTATTACTATCCAAAATCTTCTTCTGCAGATTTAGTTTGCACGTGATTAACGAGAAACCAAAAAAAAACGTTCGAGTGGTTTCCGCAGCCCGAAAGTGTCGAGATGCAGGCAATTAAAAAAGTGCATCTTCATTGCATTCCAATGGCGAGCTTCGCATCGTCAAGTTGTCGCGAGTCACACATAAAGAATTATGTTGCAGTTTGTTTGGGTTTGGTTGTTGGCATGCACCATAATTTTTTTGCTTTAGTTCCTCACATTTTTTGGTTTATTTAGGCATGAGATTCAAGTTTGCATCACTAGGATGCAACAAAAGTGATTTTCTCTCAATTGCCCAAATCTCTTTTGGCATACCTCAGGGACGAAAGTACGTCAACAATTTTTCTTAAATCGCTTATCCAGAAATGAATTATTTAAATCTGCAAAAAAAGATTTTGCAGAATGATGAATATAACGATATAAAAATATCAAGAATTTTTGTTGCATTGCAACGATGCAAACTTCAACATCATGATTTAGGCTACAAAAATCACTCAAACGTTTTTTCGTATTCTCATCCTTTATCTTAGACGTCAAGCTACAAAAAAATTCGAATATTAATAAAAATAAAGATGTAGAAAAATAAATGAATCGTTGCATTCCAACGATGCATATCTCAACGTCATAAAAAAAAGTTCAACCTTGGAGAACCCGATGATCTTGAAGTTTGGATCGTTAGAACGCAACGGAAACTGATTCTTTTTCAGGGCTAAAATTTCTTTGTGCCCGATGTCGGCTTGAAAATCATTCGAACGTTTTTACTTATTTTTAATACAGACCTACGGGTTTAAGTTGCAAAGAAAAAGGTTCGAATAATAAAAATGAAGAAATAACAACAAAAATCGTTGCATTCCAACGATGCAAACTTCAACGTCATAGAACCCTTGGCTCCCGGATTCTTCGTATATCGTTAACTTATGCCTTTTTTAAGGGGCTATACCAAGTATATACAATACAAGTTACATACAATACAATATAAGTGTGACACTTTTAAAAAATCGATTTCTTTGTCTTTTTCGACAGTTTATACTTTCAAGAATATCCTGTAAATATTTCAAGGCCGTATCTTTAATCATTTGATCTTGAAAAAATCGATAGTTAAATCTTTAAAAGCATTTCTCTCGAAATAAGATTTTTCAAATTTGCTGACATTGTAACTCGAAGAGCAATTATCCGATTGACTTAAAATTTCAACTGAGTACTCTTGAATATATTTACTCTACAATGACGTACGACATTTTTGATTGGATGAAAATGGACGATTTGGCATTGAAAAAAACGACCATTTTATAGGCAAAAAACAGACTTTTTTTCATAACTACGCCATTTTGTTAGATTTTGATATTTTTCGAAAATCCTACGTCATTGTACAGGAAATACCTTCCAGTTTAGCGACATTTTTTCCTTTTTCGGTTTCAGCTGCTCAATCGGCCGGAATCATGTTAGCAGTGGAGGAACTTTTTTTTTGGCGCCTCCGAAGGCAGCGCGTAAGTCGCTTGGATCTCAATATTTTTCTATGAAAAAATTATGTAATATAGGTCAAATATAGCCAAAAATATTCTCAATTTTCCGAAACATTTAATTGAGTACTTTGCTTCCAAAAAAATCCCGAAAATCATTCAATTTTTCAGCGTTCACACTGGTACAGCCCCTTAATGTCAATATAATATTTAAATATTCGCGATCATTGAATAACGAAAATTCCAGCTGTTTCCCGAGGACCTTCGAATAAAAGCATTCAAATAGTAAATATTCGAGCTGGATCAAGCGATTCTTTCACTCAAATCAAATGAACCCTAGACACGGTGCTGAAGCATCATTGGAATACAACGAAAATTCATCATTTCTTTATTTTAACTACTATCTAAAAATCTTTTTTGCCGCTTTTAGTTATCTCTTTTCAATAAGGATCCTCGATAAATTATTTTGGTAATTTTCGTAGCCTGAGAGTGGCCAAAAAAATCAGCATTCCAAAGAAAATAAATGTTCGTTGCAGTCCAACGATGCAAGCTTCAATACCATCCCAAGGCAAGCTGCCAATATTTCATGGAATACCCCATATACGCAGGGCAAGTACTGGTACAAACGAGGAACTGTAAAAAAAAGAAGAGACGTCGGACTTCCGGTTCGACTGGTGCAGCTGCAATTTCTTCTTTGATCCGAAAAAAAGGAAAAACCAAATACATTCGAGTCTCGGGACACTGTTTGACAAATCTGCGCGGGTCTTTTTTCCTTCTTCTCCGCATGCCTCGTAAAAGTAGAATGTTTAACTTCTCAAGACTCACGTAAATGGTAGTGACGGAGGCGTTTCTGAATACATCCCTGACATCGTCGATTTCCAAGTCGCACGACGTCTTTGGCGCCGTTCTCGGCGCCAGCATGACCTCGCTAGCCATTTTTTCAAACGAAACGACTGGTAAAAAAAAACTGTATCCGTAGTACTATGCGTTACTCAAAGATCGATGTATCCTTAACGAGGAACTTCACGTCATCACATTACAACAAACCGAACAATTACACGCGTATGAGAATGCACCAAAGAACATTCCGAATTTCTTCAAAGCACTTCCGCTGCGATCGGAGCAACAATCGCACTGGATCGTTCGGCTGTTCTCTCCTGTCAGTTTCGACCGATGGCTCGACTGGCGTCGATCAATCGTCAATCGACGCGCGACATCGATCCACCAACAATCCAACAATTTCACAAAATCATTGATGATCGAACGAAAAAAAAAAAAACGGAAAAATCAACCGATTCGCCGATAGTTTGGCGCAGTTATCAGCGACCGATCGCGCACTTGGAAACAGCAAAATCGCCAGGAACTCGTGCAAAATGAAAAACGCGGGCGCCTCGTTCTCGGCAAACTTTTTTTCGGTTACGGAAAAGCTCGTGCGGCTAACGTGCAGCCACGAGAGAACGAAAACGCGGCGCGAACCTGGCAGGAACGGAACCAACTGGCTGCCACGAATAAACTACTCGCCTCCTTTCTGCTCGTGAGTTCTGTCTGCTGCATCGAGTTAGGGAAAGAAAAAAGACGGTCGCTCCGAGGAGAGCGCTCGGGCAACGAGGCTGAGGGAGACGCTAAGAGATACGTGGGCGAGGGGGGGGAGAGAGAGAGAGAGAGAGAGAGAGAGAGAGAGAGAGAGAGAGAGAGAGAGAGAGAGATGCAAGGAGAAGAGAGATGAAGCCGAAGAGAGCGTGTGCCGGTCGAGCCTTGATTCTCGAGCAAACAACACCAGCTCATTGCGGTGCGTTCGTGAGTCAGCTGGCGGTGCTTGCCGTGCACGGGACATTGGAAAAAAGAAAGAGAGAGAGAGAGAGACGCATCCATATCGCGGCACGCGTAGGCTGCAGCTTTGCTCAGTGGTTTTCATTTTTTTTTTTTCCCTCATTCGAAACTTTTTGATAATCTTGGACACAGAAAAGTATAAATTGCAATGGTATTGAAGTTTGCATCGTTTGAAGGCCTTAGGCCACAGTAACGGGTATAAAATCATGTGCGAATTAAACAATTTTTTTTCGTATGAAAAAGTGTTTTACTCATAAAATTAATGACACATCTATTTAGTATGAATACCAAGCTGTTAGAAAATATATATATTTTTTCGATGTACAAAATGGCCGACTACTAATGTTTTCTTTTGTTGTCTTTTTTTTAGGCGCTCCGCGGCGTGACATTTAGCATCCACAATTTTTTACCTAGAACAAAAAACAAAAATTCTCGTCAATCTACATTGGAATACCTAGAGAAGTACGTAGGGAATTTGAGAATATTGTTTTATTCAAAAGTTGTAGGTATTCGAACTTAAGAAATGAATTTTCAGTGAAAAATTTCGTTATAACTGCTCATAAACTGCTCATAAAATGAAAAGTTTTCGATTAGTGAGAAATTCCGTACGTACTTCTCTGGGAAATGCAATTAGGAACATAACTTTTAAATTTGAAGTGAATCGAGTGAATATTGTTGAAGTTATTTGTCACGCCAATTGGAAAAAAGCTGTTTCGAGATGTTTCGAGTAGGCGGCCATTTTGTGCATTGGAAAAAAATATATATATATTTTCTGACGGCTTGATATTCATACTAAATAGATGTGTAATTAATTTGATGAGTGAGTGACTTTTTCATACGAAAAAAATTGTTAAATTCGTACGATTTTATATCCGGTACTGTGGCCTAAGGCCTGAATGCAACGAAAATTCTTCTTGATTTTTTCATTTGATTATTATTATTATCATTTTTTTCAGATTTTGGTTATGGATGTTGAATAAGGATCTTCAAAAATGTTCCAGTGATTTTCGTAGCCGGAATATGCCAAAAAAATACATGACGGTGGAGGGATCATCACCCGTGTAACGGGTCGAAAAATAGATTTTCGCGATTTGTCATTTTTGCCGCCTGAATATGCGAAAAAAGAATTCGTCAATACCGCAAATCACATACAATGATGATGAATCATGTTTTTTTCCGCCTCTGAATAAAAAACCATTCGCAAAACATCCTTTCTTACAGTCTCGAGAATGCTTGGTGAAAAATTCAATGCAGAAATGTAAGATGATGCTTTGCCGTCGAAAATAATCACAGCATTTTGAAAAATCACTGACGGTGATGATGAATCATGTCTGTCAATCTCATCACCAAAGAATTTCATCAATCTTTGAACCACGATAAGAAAAAGTGAAACAACTTGACCCTACGGGGATCGAAGCGTGAGGTGTGGCTTTGAACGGCATTTTATCTTCATTCACATTTTTTCGTAGTCTTTGAAATTTTGCCAAAAAAGTATTATCCCATGTTGAACATAATGAATTTTGTTTATCCATATGTTATGCATCCCTGTGCACGGTACAGGTATTGCGAACGTGCATCGTAAAAGTGCCTCGATAGCCACGTTCTATCTGCCGAGCCTTCTGACCATCGTGGGCATTTTTCGCTTGTGTAATGTACGTATACGTACACACGTATGCATCGAAGCACCCACGCGAAGAGTACAGAGCGACCATATTAGGCTCAATTGTAGCGGAAGAACATTCTCTCCCCCCTCGACCCATCACAAAAAACGGACCACAAGTTTTAATTGTCCGAGAGTGTCTGGAAGTTAAAGAGAATCTAACAAATGTATATTTTCTTTCATTGAATACCGATCTGATACAAAAAGGTAAAGTTTCGTAAGAGTTGATGAAGATAAAAATAATAATAATGACGTTTGTTAATGGACGATATTTAAAAAAATATTTGCCCGAGTCAAAACTGTCGTTAGAGAAAGGGCTCAGGGAGGGAAGAAGGGACTAGATTGAATTAGGTTTATATTGGTGATGTAGGACCGAAACGTCGCCTGACACACAATCCTCATACTTCGGGCAACACAAACAAACAAAAAGAGATTCGATATAAAAACAAAGGAAAATGACGGTATATAAAAAAAAAAAGAAATATCAAATGATAAAAAAATGGTAAAAAAATGCAAAACATTGAAGAAACTATCCAAATTCGGAAGAAACGAAAAAGGAAATGTGATTCTTTACAATATAGACAAAAACAAAAATAACGTGTATTAAAGAAGTGAAAAAAATACAAATGAGAATAAAAAATAAAGCAGCAAATTACCAAAAATGATAGTTTGCACCATTGAAATGCAACGAAAATGATTGTTTTCCAATTGCCAATTTAGCGGAACGAAGCTATGGCAAGCTTTTTCAAAGATCCTTATTAGAGACCCACAAGCCAAATCTATCTATAATAAAAAAGAAGAAAGGAGGTGAAAATTAAAAAAAACATCGGTGCATTCCAAGGATGCAAACTTCAACATCATCATCAGGAACGGAGAGATAGTTTCACTTCACTCTGGAGTCGAGAACGGTTCCCGAAATAATTGTGATCGAATGAAATTGATGATGCGAAGGTTGCATCGTTGTAGCGCAATGGAAATTAATTCTTTTCAATTGATTTGAAACAAATTTGGGCCGATTAAGACTAAGGAACTCACTCATACGTTTTTATGTATTTTCGTTAGAGATTCACGACCTTAATGTGACAAAAGAAGCTAACGTCAACATCATTGAAATTGAGACATTGAAATTTGAAGATGAGGTTCGAAAACATTCTAAAAAAAGATTCCATGAGGGCAGATTGTTCCGAACAGTCGGAAATAATATTAAGAATAGCGAATAGTATTATTTATTTCGTTATCTGGGAACAATAATTATAAAGATAAAGATCATAGTGTTCGTAATAGGATAATGGTGCTCATGTTTGCATCGTTGGAATGCAACGAAAATTCTTCTTGATTTTCTTCATTTCTTTATTTTTATTATCTAAAATCTAAAGTATGTATAATCGGAACGCACCAATTTTTTTGTTCATCGTTCGTTTCTTTACTTTCATCATTATCCAAAGCCTTTCTTTTTTAATTTCAGGTCGTGAATTTCTAATATAACAATACATAAAAAAAAGTTTGAGTGATTTTCACACTCTACAACGGCAAAAAATGGATCAATTAAAAATCATTCATTTTCGTTTTGTTAACGATGCAAAATACAACACAATTTTTCGCCGCTTGTGGTTGAAATCTTTAAGAAGCTATACCAGTGTGACACTTAAAAAAAATCGTTTTTTTGCCTACTTCGACAGTTTATACTTTCACGAATATCCTGTAAAAAATTCGAGGCCGTATTTCTAATCATTTTATCATGCAAAAATCGATAGTTAAGTCTTTAAACGCGTTTTTCTCGAAATGAGATTTTTCAAATTTGCTGACATTGTAACTCAAAGAGCAATTATCCAATTGACTTGAAATTTGAACTGAGTACTCTTGAATATATTAACTCAACAATGACGTAGGATATTTTTGATCGGATGAAAATGGACGATTTGGCATTGAAAAAACGACCATTTTATAGGCAAGAAAACAGACTTTATCATAACTACGCCATTTTGTTAGATTTTGACATTTTTCGAAAATGCTACGTCATTGTACAGGAAATACCTTCCAGTTTAACGACATTTTTTCCTTCAGCGGTTTCAGCTACTCAATCGGCCGGAATCATGTCAGCAGTGGAGGAACTTTTTTGGCGCCTCCGAAGGCAGCGCTTAAGCCGCTTGGATCTCAATATTTTTTTATGAAAAAATTATGTAACATAGGTCAAATATAGCCAAATATGTTCTTAATTTTCCGAAACATTTAATCGAGTAATTTTCTTCCAAAAAATTCCCGAAAATCACCCAAATTGTCAGCGTTCACACTGGTATAGCCCCTTGATAAGGATCCTCAAAAATGTTTCAGCACTTTTCGTAGTCCGAATGAAACGGAAAACAAAATCGGTAATACGAAGAAAATATACTTTCGTTGCAGTCCAACGACGCAAATTTCACTACCACGTAGAAAAGTCATCGCGAATAAGACACCGCAACATTTTTATCCGCATGCAAGTACAAAGTATGAGTTCCAAGCCGGATGTTATCGGGCGTACCTATTATTTTGTGCGGTTACGTAAAAAAAGCCATTCTTCAATTCTACCTCGCGTAAATACAAAAACGCCTCGCGTTTTTGTTAGGCACGGGCCTTAATTTTCCGCCGGTAATTCCGCACGAAAGACGAAGAGTATCGTCTGCAAAGTCGGCGCGCGTAAAACAACGAGCGCGCATAGCTCGGAGTCCGTCGGAGTTTCGTTGCAAGCACGTGCGTTTTCTCGGGAGAACGAAACGATTATGTAAGTGAGAACACGAGAAGCGCAGCAGGTTCACCGGCCGGCGCTGTAGTTGGAAATTCCACGTTCATTTTTTTTGCATTCGTGGACAAAAAAGAATTACTCGTAACTTCTATTGACGAATGGTTCCTGGGTTACCGGAGTTCCAAAAAAAAAAAAAAAACGTTGCAGTTGCATCGTTGGAATGCAACGAAAATTCCTTTTTTATTTCCTCATGTTCTAATTGAAAAAATGAATAAGGAAGTGGTAGATGGTTTGGACTAGAGGCGAAGAGGCTACAAGATAAAAGCACTAAAAGGGGAATTAACCCTACGTTGACACACTGGGTCATTTTGACCCAGATGAAATTTTAGTAAAATACGTACCTTTCTAAAATTGAAATTTTTTCAGAATTTTTTTACACGATTCAATTTTCATATTTTCCGAATGTTAATTACGCAGGGATATTAAGAAATGTTCAATATTTACGCCTGATTTTTTAAAATAAAAACCGATCGAAGGGTTCATAAGGCGGGATATGCATTTAGACAGGAAATAAAAGGAATGTTGAGGGATTTTTAAAACTAATAAATAATTATTCTACAATGATGAAACTTTGGGTATACCGTAGCTTCCCGTAGACTGTGATTTGAAAAAAAGTTCAAAAATTTGTTCAGTTAGAACATGTATAGTTTCTATTTGACGGTAATTAAAATGAAGAAAATGCAAATTTTAGAAAATACCACGCATTTACATAAAAATCAACATTTCCGTAAAATGTGGATTAAAAAAGTAGTTTTTTTTTTTCAATTTTTCAAAAACAATTCTCGTCAAGTAGAAGGTACCATATTATCAATATTTCTACCAAGTTTCAACTCAATCGGACTCAACGGACGGAAGATAAATATTGACAAAAAATAGAAGGACACGTGTAAAAGGGTATCGATGTACGTGTAGAAGGGAAATGTGTGAAATAGTGTCAATGTACAGGGGGGGGGGGGGATGTGTAAAAACCCGTAAGGGTATACTTGGAAATAAGGAACTACACTATTTCCTCATTTTCATTATTGTCCAAAAAAAATTTCTCACACATTTAGGCTGAAGGTCTCTAATAAGGATCCTTCAAGACGTTTGAGTGATTTCGAGGGCTGAATTTTCCAAAAACAAATTGAAGTACTATCTTTCGTTGCGTTCCAACGATACGGACTTCAATATCATCTAAAAAATCGGCAAATTATTTCCTTTTTTATTACTGTTCTATACACCTATTTTTATTTCCCTCGGAAAAGGAATAAATGCATATGTGTATCCCTGGAATATCCTGATGTGGAATGGCTATGTGGAGACGTAGATCCTTATACATCCTTGCGAGAAAAAAAAACTGGAAACGTACTTTGTTACGTTTACAGAGAAAAGTGAAAATGAATCATTATTAATTTCGTTAATATTTACGAAATTGTTTATAAAATCACGAGTTAACTAATCCACCAGCTACATTCATAAATTTATATATGACGATGCGCACACGCGTTCTAAAATTTCATGAGTCATAAGCACGAGATAAAGCAAAGATGTTTCATCCTTTCAATTCTGCTTGCGAATACCTATTAAGGGGTTACCCCCACTTGCGATTTTGAAAAAATCGATTTTTTTTTATTGCATTTTTTTGAATTATAAGTATCTGAGGATATGTCCTGAAAATTTCAAGTCGATCCGAACAAAATTGACTGAGATATGAGCGTTGAAAGAGAAGAATCCGCGTTGAAAGAGAAACTTTAAACGCGTTTTTCTCAAAATGGCATTTCTGAAGTCGGTGACCAAGATTACTCGAACACTAATGAACCGATCTTCTTGAAATTTTGCAGGCTTATTTAATACATAAAAATGTAGTCTTTCATCGTTCGATTTTTTTTTTCGAAAAAAATGGCCTTTTTATAGTCAAAAAACGGCCGTTTTTTTCGTTAAAATTGAACCATTAACTTTGACTGTCCGCCATTTTGTGAAAAATGAATATTTTTTAAAATCCTTCGATTAAAGACTAGTTTATACTTATATTTGACTAAATCCATCCGCATTTTTTTTTCAGATGATCCACTTCGTCGCAATGTTGGTCATCGCAAACCGTGTATACAACAACATTTTTTCATTGACGGCCATTTGCCACTAAACAATGTAATATTTTTCAATAAAAAAATGACTGAACGTTCTTCAAGATGTGTTCTTTAAGATGGTTTATTGATCGATTAAAAAAGTTTTGTAGTTTTCTTTTTAAAAAATCATGAAAAAGGCCTTTTTTTGCGCTACAAGTGGGGGTAACGCCTTAACAATTCCAACATATCACATTACGGACAGATAAAATAAAAAAAAACACATTGTTTTTCCAAACAAACAAGTGGTCGTTAAAAATGAACGATATTGTCCAATTTATGTTATTACTATTTCTTTTTACAAGCACTTGTTCAGGAAAGCAACGAAAATTCTTCTTGATTTCCGTTCATTTCTTTATTTTTATTACTGTCTAGAATTCTGTTTGCTTTTAGAATTGCAGCTTTTAGTTATAAATTTTTAATGAGAATTGTCAAAAATATTTTATCGACCATTGCGACTTGGATGTGCCAAAAAAAAGTACGGGAATACGAAAAAAATATAGTTTCGTTGCATCCAACGATAAACAAAGCAATACCGTTGAAATTCCTCCTTGGAATGTTTTGCAGATTCAATACCATAAGAGCATTCGTTGTATCGAAGTCAATTTGTTTTGCCCGCTTCACCGTGCGTTTCACAAAAATGAGGAAATCAAGTTGCCTGTGATCTATTGCCAACTTTAGGTTGCCTCGGTAGCAATAAAAGTCACGAGCAGCTGCGTGCACTAGGGCACCGTTCGCATAAGGACACATCCGCGGCGTTCCAATGCCCGTGTTATTCAACGTGTCTCCATGTATGCACACACTGCACACACATATCTACAGTAGGTAAAAAACATGCCCTGATCGCTTTTTTTCAATACCTCTTGGAGGAAAAAAAATGTATATATAAATACATAGTTTTTTCATTTCCTGAGTTTCAACGTACATTCTTAAGGCGGGATATACATTTAAACAGGAAAGAGATAAGCAATATAGAGGAATTTTTTAAACTGAGAAATAATCATTCTATAATTATCAAACTTTAGGTATACTGTAATAGTATATTTAAGTATACAAAACTTTTTTTAATTAATTCATCATCAAAATGACGGAGCTGTGGCAGAGTGGTGCAGCAAGATCGCCGCGGGAGTTGCGAATCGGCGTGCAGTCTAGCTTCCCGTACTTTGATTTGCAAAAAAGTTCAAACATGTGTTTTTAAAGTCGGTGAGCAAGATTTATCGGAAACGGCTGAACCGATCAGTCTCAAATTTTAACACCATCTTTTCAAGTATATTCTTTGGTAATTAATCAAAGGTTTTTTCTCACCGATAAATATTTTCCATTTTATAAACAGTTTAAGGCCTACATTTTTGTCAAAAATCGATTTTTTTTTTAAGAAGCCGCCATTTTGTAAAAAATTATTATTTTGCTTATTCCTTCGATCAATTACAAGATAATCCATTATATTAACGAAATATTTTTTTGGCTTTCTCATTTTAGATGATCCAGCCCAGAGATATCGTGCTTACCGCAAGACGCCATTTTTTAATAGTGTTGAAGTTTGCATCGTTGGCATGCAACGAAAAGTCTTTTCAATTTCTCATTTTCAGCAATATGCAAAATAATATTTCGGAAATTTGTTGTAGATCGCTAAATAAGAATCTTAAACAATGATCGCATGATTCTCGTAGCTCGAATACGTCCAAGAAAGCTGTGGAAATTAAGAGAAATTCATTTTCGTTGCGATCCAACGTTGCAAACTTCAACGTCGCATTTTTTAGAGGTGCGGAGATCAGCTATAGCAGCTTTCAGAATAATTATTTTTACAAATAAAAGAATTTTAAATACAGTTTAAAGTTACCATAATATGTGTACAAATTTTCACGTTAATATATTTAAGGGCCACTCCACTTTGAAAATTTCAAAAAATCGAAAGCAAGCAAGACTTGAAGAAATCGACGATGATGAGCAATCAGAAGGGATTTTGTACGGTGCAGGAATTGCCGATTGAGTTTAGGTGAGAGTTTTTCATAGTATAAACTTCAAACGCGTTTTTCTCGAAACAACGTTTTCAAAATCTAGCTACATCGTATCTCTAAAACTAATAAACCGATTCTCTTGAAATTTGAACCACATGTTGTAAACATGATTCGCAACAAGATGACCCTCGATGGGTTTAAAATTTTGATTTTTACTCTTTTTTTGCGAAAAAACTGCGAAAAAACGCGTTTTTAAAACTTTTTTTCGTCTTTTGATAGAACTTTATATCCGAGGGTCCTCTTGTAGCTGGTGTCATACTTAATCTAATGGATTTTGATTTTCTCGTTTCAGACAAGCCTTTGCCGAGTTGTGAACTACCTAAGCCCACCTATTTTTTAGGCGTTAAGTTAAACTATAGTTTTTGTACTTAAACATGAATAAAAATGAATTAAATGTTTTTTATGTATTTCAAGACTTTATTTATAAAGCCCAACAACTTGTATATTCATATCTTTTATAAAATCCTTAAAAAAAATCGCGAAAATAGCCTTTTTTCGTGGCTCCAAAGTGGACCGGCCCCTTAAAGGTCTTCTCAAGAAAAATTCTTGAAAAATCGATCTTTGTGGGCCTCCTGACTGTATATAACCCCTTAAGCTCTGAAAAACAGGCAAACATTATTTAGGATCGTCTAGCGATGATCCGGAAAACATTATTCTGGTAATCCAGCGATCTACACTCTAAATCTGTAAATTCCTATTTTCGGTGATAAAAAATATGAGTTGGAAAGGAATTTCCGTTGTATACCAACGATGCAAACTTCAACCCTATGAAAAAGCGCGGCAATTTTTCAGCGCAAGGAGGAAAAAATAGCTGTACAGAGATGTCACCATAAAATTTTCTACATAATCAAGAACGCATCGAGAATATTTTCCTACGTTGGGCAGATCGGGCTATATGCATATATTTACGTAAATGGAGAGACCGGCAACGGAAGAAACCTCGATCGCGAACCGATCGACCGTGGACTTCGATCGCGTCTTTAATGGACCGGGCAGAGCAGAACGCGAGTGTACGAAGGACCTCAGAAGTTTCGTGTAGGAAAATCGGAGCTAATTACGCGGGCATATCTGAGGAACGGTGAAAATTTGGCCTACGGGGAATCGATATGATGTTGAAGATTGCATCGTTGGAACGCAAAGAAAGTTAATTTCTCTTCTATTGCTCACATTTTTTGCCGACTTAGGTCACGAAAATTACCGAAACGGTTTTCCTTATCCTCATTAGAGGTCCACGGCTTTAATGGATAAAAAAGAAACGTCGATGATAATGAAAACGAAGAAATGAAGAAAATGAAAAAGAACTTTCGTTGCATTCCAACGTTGCAACCTTTAATGCCATGAATCAATGACAAATAACTAGTTTTTCGCCCTGCCAGGTCTTACAGAATAAAAAATATTATCGGGTGCAATGATATTCGATAACGATTGCCAGACGCAATCTCGAATTCCGTGTCATACGCGAGAAGCTTGGAAATCTGCACGTATCCCCAGGTAGGGAATCAAAAGGCTGACGATGGAAACAAACTTGTGTGAGCCTTGTTTCACCGAGCCTGAGTGAGACAGACCTGGGCCAGGTTTCATTGCATCGTTTGGAGCAGCCTGGAACCAAGACTGGCTGTTTAGCCTAAACTCAGGGTTATTTCAAGCTTTATTCAGCCAGTGAATTTTAAGGCTAAACAATTAAGGCTGGATGCAGGCTTGTTTCAGGTTGTGATAAAATAAAATAAATTTTAAATAATATTTTTTCTGTACTTTTATGAAAAAAAAATTAGCAATAAATTTGTCGGGTGCGAAGGCACGAAAAACGAAAGCGAAGGAGGCAGCTCAGAACATTTAAACATATTCTCTTATCGATATTTATGAGGTACACAAAAAAGTTTTTTTCTCGTCACATACACATTTCGTATATACTCACTCTCTGGGGTTTGCGTACACTCTGTGTATTACGTGTCCCATAAACAATAAATAAAATAAAGTATTGTGTTTAAAATATTTTATATATATTTTATAACAAATAATATAATGAATAATAAATATATATAATAAATAAAATAAATTCGTTACAAATTTACTAAATTTATCCCAATGTAGAATATAGAAAACTAAAAAACAGGCCTCATATAGCCTCGAGAAGAGTTTGGGATAAGCCTGGTCATAAATGCTCGTGAAGGCTTTATTAAGGCTCGTTTTGAACCTTGTTGTTTCGTCGTTTCAGGCTTAGTACAGGCTTTTCTACCAGCCTTTGGTCAAGCCTGTGTGCAACAGCCTGAAACCGCGTTATCATTCAGGGGTTCAGCTAGGCCTGAAATCAGGCTGGTGCTCAGCCTGAATAAAAAAATGTGAGCCTTGTTTCAGAGCTTGGCGAGCCCTTTTTTCATCGTCAATTCCTATCTGGGTCGATGCTTGGCTTGAAAAAAAAAAACAGGGAAGTGCAGATAAATTTAAGGGGCCTACTGCGCTCGTTGGTGCACGATTGTATTATTTTCTCTGTATGAAGAAGGGCGAATTTCAACCCTAGACCTGAAGTATCAATGAAATCGAATTTTATGTGCACAACTTTTTTAACGAGATTTTTTTACAAAATGCTATTTTTTCCCTTACAACACCTTAAGGTTGTTGTGGGGTTAAGTCAACATGTTACCACCGAGCTGAATTTTTTTCTGGACCTTTATAACCTCTCTGCTGATCATCCTGTGCAGTTTCAATACGAATCACAGTACCGTTTTTTAGAGAAAAAAAATCGTCAACCCGACGTATTTTGTGGGCTAATTACATTACGATTATGGAAAACTCCCGATCATTTTTCAGTACATTATTAATATGTGCTGAGTGAATGTTACCACGGAGTTGAAAAAATAGGTGCGGTTCGATTAATAATGATTCGATTAATTATTTCCGATTAATCGGGACTAATCCTTGGTACCGTCAAAATGAGGATTCACAGTACCGTTATAAAATGATTAATGTTTTTTATACGGAATTTGTACGAAAATCAAGCACACGAAATATTAGACTGTGCAATCATGGCAACGTCGTAGACGGCACAAATGCTACCACCTATCTTATCGGTATTCGGTAATTATGCCCAGGAACCTCAAACTACTCGGTCAGGATAATCAAGACGGAATGACACCTCATCGCGGTCGGTATGGTAGAACAATTATAGATACCCAAAAATCTCTGAAACGGCTCTTCAGATCCCGTCGAAACTTTGCCAAACGACGTCAAATAGATAGACGAACAGCTGTTTGCCCCTCAAATTTTCTGAATTTGAGGAAAAAAAACGTAGTTTGGCTTATGATAAGCCAATCTACATTTTTTTTACCGACCGTGATGAGGTGTCATTCCGTCTTAACAACGAATATTATTGGTCCTTATTCTCTTAATTAGTGATAATTACTGAATATAAATTTGATAACTATGTTCAGAAATTATACATTTCTAGACATTGCTAGGCAAAGACAAAATAACGCGGATTTTTTTTCATGCATAAATTTATTTTTTAGAATATCGGAAGATTATTAATTTTTTTATTTCTTCGAGATTATAGACAGCTTTGATACACACTTTTTCTTTCCAGTGGAATTTTTTTTACTCGGACCGATATTCATTTTTGACAGCTCCTTGGGCCGATATTGAGGTAACGAACGGGGCGCATATGTCTCTAACTTCGCGACACTTCTGCCAACCTGGGCATTATGATATACCATGATTTACGACGTTGCCAATTCGTTTCGCGTTAATTGAGCAAGAAAAAGTTATAGAAAATAATTATACAAAGTAATGAAAACACTTAATGTAATCACCGAATGTTCAAAAATGCATATTTTTACAAATAGATGTAGTAAAATAGTTCGAAAACGCACGTTTAATATGACGATTATTTGAAAGCTAACAGTTGGTAACAGTCAATTGGCTCCGTGCATAAGGCGCTTCCCTCGTACTTCACCCCCGACGGCTGAACCCCATAACAACGTTAATTTACTTTCCACTCTGCATACTCTTTTCCATATCACTATTTAACATTTCTCTCTTTTTCTTAGTTAAATCCTCCCCTCTATCTCTTTTTCCTCCCCCTTCATATTCCCTGGCAACATATTTATAATTTCTCCCTTTGTCGCCAAATTATCCGTTCCTTGCACCCACTCCTCTGCATTCTTTCTTGCTTTCTCCATTACTAGGTCCTACCCTTTTTCACATACTAACAGGTGTTTCAGCGTCTCATTCTCTTCTTTACAAATCCTGCACCTCCAAACCTTTCTCCCCTCTTACCTGCCTTCCCTATGTTTCCGCATCTTAAGGGGTTAGGCCACCCTAGAGGCCGAAAAAATGGGCTTTTTGGAGCTTCTTTGCAGACAAACTACAAAATTAATCGAGATTACAAAAAAGGGTGTTTATCGTACATATCAGTGACTGTATACAATAATTTGTTTCGAAGCGATTAATTTCAAAATGGGGGCTGTGCAGCGTTTATCTGAAAACTCCATGTATTAAGTTGGCCGGAAACAACTAGACATTTTTCAACCGATTCACTTGAAATGTTAAATATATCTTGAAAAATACATTGTCTATGGAAGTACGTAGGTTTTTTTATATTGCATAGTTCATTTGTTATTAACAATTATCTGACGATTTTTTAGGGAAATTTTTGGAAAGTAAAAAATTTCGTCCAATAGTTGTTAATAACAAATGAACTATGCAATATAAAAAAAAATCCTATGTACTTCCATAGACAATTTATTGTTAAACATATATTCAACATTTTAAGTAAATCGGTTGAAAATTGTCCGAGTTATGTTTCCGGCCAACTTCAAAAATGCAGTTTTGAGATAAACGCTGCACGACCGCCATTTTGAAATTAATCGCTTCAAAAAAATTATTGTATACAGTCACTGATATGTATGATAAACAGCCATTTTTGTAATCTCGATTTATTTTGTATTTTTTCTGAAAAAAAAATCCCCAAAAAGCCTGTTTTTCGGCCTCTAGAGTGACCTAAGGCCTCAATGTCGCCCACATTTACCGATCCCTTCCCTTCACTTCCTCTTCTGATCAGTATTTCCATGGTCTTTTTTCGTTTCCCACAATATATTTGTATTTGCCATTATACGTTGATTTTTTCATTTTTTCATCTTCTTTCCTTAAAATTTCCTTTTTTAAGTTTTCGAATCCTTCTAGGGCCTTGAAGTTTGCATCGTTGGAATTCAACGGAAGTATTCTTTTTTGGCACATTTAGGCTAAGAAAATCATCGAAACGGTTTTCCTTTCATTAGGGATGTGTAACATAAATTTGCAATAAAAAAATTTTAGATGATAATACGAATAAAGAATTTTTCAGAAAAACGAAGGAGATTTTTCGTTGCATCCCAACGATGCGAACTCCAGCACCATCTTCTTTTACCCTTTTCGTCTATTCTTTCAACATCTCTTCTTTCCCTTATCATTGTTATTATCTCTTCTGTTCCCATGTCCTTTGCAGCTGGATAACATTTTTGATAGCTCTTATTTCCTCAAATAGTCAGATTTTTGGCCATTTTGACTTCTGCATCCTAAGCACCTCTCTTATATACTTCAGCACCCTTTTCCTCATCATATGTTCCATGGTAGGCACCTCCAGCTCTCTTCTCCAAACATAGTTTGGAGTTGTTTTGACCACTCCTAACGCCATCTTACAGTACCTGCTCTGTATTATTTCATAAACGCTCGTTTCTCCCATTCCCCATATATCCACCCCATACATTGTTCCTGCTTTCAAGTGAAGTATAATTTTTTCTACCTTCTGATTCGTGACTGGGGCAGATACCCATATCACGCGTTTCTTGCAGGCACATCGCCCCATTGAGGAGTAAAGAGAAACATCAGTACGTGCATCTTTTCGTTTTTCAATGAGAAAGAGGATGGTGTAAGGCAAATTTGATTTTATTCAAATTGATTTAGTGAAAACCCCGTTTAAACGCCAACATAGGTCGAAAATCACCAAAAATCGCATTGGTCAAATAAAAAATTCCATTTTTTTTTCAATTAACAGATCCTTAAATATCGTACAGCGTTTTAAAGATACATAGAGCTTGCCGAAAAAAGAATTTATTTCGTAATCCAATTACGAAATAAATTCTAAAGAAAACAGAGCTTACAGAAAGAGTAGAGCTTACTGAAAAAGAAATGGTTGAATTATATTCCGGGTGAAAAGTATATCTATTTTGAGATATAAAAATGGGGAAAATACGGAACATGTAAATACGAAAAAACAAATTTGCGGGTTTTCTCGTATATATTTCACTTCATTTATTGCGAAAATAGTATATAATTAATATTCATGATGAAAATGAGAAAATGAACGATACAAAAAAATTGTACATGCAGCTCATTCTACTGTCTCGTAAATATAATCACAAAATAATTTCATATAATATAATAAGATAATATATCAAATATAGGGTCTTAGATAATATATGGGATCATTTGTGCTGAAATTACGTAATAATACGTAAAGTATATTTATTTCGGTAAAATAAAAAGGAAAATTATTTTGCCGCCATGAGACACCAACGGCAATTTCAGACTGGGGAAGATGACAACCCCCCAGACGCTCATGAAAATCGTTTTGCTTGTCAACCAGCGAGCAATGGATATTACTGCTGGCACGCCCTCACAGCCAGACAGTGAAACTTAATTGTGATCACGGTTCCCAGTCGATAATGTCGATTTCTAGCTCAGGAGCGCACTCCAAAAGTCGACTTGGGTGGGTTTCTACCCCGTACATAAGTTCTAGGGTTAAGGGCGGGAATTTTTTACGTTGTTTGACGCGAAAACTTTCATGCTTATTGTTTTGTATTTCCGTTTGGGAGCTCCCCTTTTTTGCCACCGAGATAAGTGAATTCTCAATCGATAGTCGCTTCAATTCGAAATAATATTGAAGTTTGCATAGCTGGAATGCTATGGAAATAACATTTCGTTCAAACCGCCAACATTTTTATTTCTTCGAATTACATCACGAATATCACTCAAACGTTTTTTCGGCTCCTCATTACGCATCGACGACACCAATATGCAAATAAGTATTAAACGAAAAAGTGAAAAACCATTTTCACTTTTGGAATGCAACGAAAATTCTTCTGAATTTCTTATTTTCATTACTATCCGAAATCATGCTTGGCAAATTTGTCATAGATCACTGAATAAGAATCCTAAAAAATGTTTGGGTGATTTTCGAAACTCAAATCTGCCGAAGGAAAGTTGGGAAATAAGAAGAAAAAAAAAGCACTTTCGTCGCAGTCCAACGATGCAAACTTGAACGTCATGAAAAACGAGATGGTCTATTTAGTGTCGTCATAGGTGGACATTTATCGGATTCTAAATCGACCATCGTGTAATTATGAGATTGAATATGGAATAAAAATAATTCAATAGTTATTGTTTCCTCGCTCTATAGGATACTGAAGTGGCTCGAAAAATTGGGCGCAAGGTCGAGACCTGATGGGTATGTCCAAGACAGACGGCAGACACACCCATAATGCTCCAATTTGCAACGGGCCGGAGATCCGGCCGCGCAACGACGCTTCTAATTTCTTAATTAATTGAAAGCCAATGTCGAGGCCTCGTGGGTTGTTGGAATCGAAAAATAAATTTCATAGTTTGCGTGTGAGGAGATTGTCATACATAAAAAGATTAAAAAATAACTCGCAACTGAAATTTTAATTTTGGGAGAACTGAAAAAGGTTGTTACAAATTTTTAAAAATTGATTAAAAAGCGACAGGCCAAAAAATGTGACATTCAACGGGGAGGTCTCTCTCAACAACTGAAAATAGTGAACTGACAAGTGTGAAGTGACAGTGAAAAAGCCGTGCTTTTCATTTTTTCACGCCACAATAAATCGTGAAAGCTCGCCTGGAGATACGAAGTACTATTCAATAACAATAAACTTGCTAATTGAATGCTTCCGCATATCTTCGCAATCGATATTTTCAATTCGCACTGTTTTCCTGACTTTGCAATGATATTCAAGTTCGCATCGTTGGAATGTAATGAAATATTTTTAAAAAAGATGTCTTTATTTTCATGGTATTGAAGTTTGCATCGGTAAAATGCAACGAAAAAATATTTTTTCGCATTCCCATTTTTTTTTTTTGCCACGTTTAGGCTACGGAAGTCACGGCAAAATTTTTGAGGATCCGTAATAAAAATTCATAACCAGATGCGAAAAAAGTATGCTATATAATAATGAAAATTAAGAAATGACAAAATAAAGAAAAAATTTCGTTGCATTCGAACAATGCAGACTTCAAAACCATTTATTTCTTTATCATCCAAAATCTTATCCAGCAAATTTGAGCATCGGACTTCTAACAAGGAACCTAAACAAAAATACTTGAGTGTTTTTTGTAGCCCGCCAACAGATCAGGCTACTGGACTTTCGTTGTGTTCCAACGATGGAAATTTCAATATCATAGTTCTTTTTCTATCGCCCAATTTTTTTTTCCACATTTAGTCTACAAATATCACTGAACTATTTTTCAAAACTTTTGTTGGGGATCCGCAACCTAAAAATGCGAAAGAAGAGTTTAAATAGTACTAAAAATAGAGAAATGGAAAAATACATAAGGTTTTGGGTTGCATTCCAGCGATGCAAACTGCACTATCATACTTTTCAACACTAATGGAATATGATTGATGGATAAATTAATAGAAATAATATAAATCAAACGAACAATACAAATTTATATATTAGAAGACTTTTTCTCCCAATCCTGTTTTTTTACACCAATGGAGTGCCACATAGCATGAATAAATGGTAACGACACTGAAAGCAGCCAATTTTGAGCTGTAATACACGCGATTTCATCATTGGGTGGGAGAACTTCGAATTTTTTCGTTTCAACGGTGGGAAAACAATATCTTGGTCGCGACGCCTCCAACCGCTCGGCTGGTACAATTCGGCCACCTTTCGATTGCTCTATGTACGTATTTACATTTAAATATATAGGGCGTTCTATTTTAACCGCACATCCTAAATAAATTGCGAAAATGAAGTCGGATAAAAAACGTTTCTTTCTAGACTTTGGATTTAGAGGGGAGACATTCAATTGAGATATGGTTTTTTTCGATCATCGTTCGTGAGATCTCGCAGTAGCCTCCATTATTGAAAATGGGACTGTATGGTATTCAATTGCTTGAAAATCAGCTGGTTTTTAAGAGAATCTAATGGAGAAGAATCAGCTAGCTTGAGGAACACGAAAAGTATTCGAACTAGAAAATTTTAAAATAAATTAAATTACACTTAAGGCCTTATTAAGAGTATTAGAGAGTATTAGAGAGAATAAGAACATATTAGTAGTCGGCCATTTTGTACATCGAAAAAAAAATTCTAACAGCTTGATATTCATACTAAATAGATGTGTAATTAATTTTATGATTGAATCACTTTTTTATATGGAGATTTTTTTTTAATTCACACATGATTTTATACCCGTTACTGTGGCCTAAGGCCTTAAAAATACACTTTCGAAACACATTACATTTTTTTATTTATTTGTTAAATTCACTATTTATAGACGAAAATGGTAGTTAAAAAAATGTCCTAAAAACATTGTAGGTCTGCGCTGTTGATGAAATATCGGAGATAGATTATCCGAAACAAGAAAATCAAACGGTTTTCGATTCAGTATGTTAAAGGTACAATTTTTGCTATGTGCATATACGATTTTTGCTATGTGCAAAAATATCGAAATAGCGGACGTTTTCGAAAAAAAAACGTGTTTTTTTAGCGTTTTTGGCAAAAAAAAGTAAATATCAAAATTTAAAAAATCCCTGATATGCACTATAGCTATAATTGTAAAGAATATGTGGTTAAAATTTCATAAGGATCGGTTCAGTAGTTTCGAAGATTTTATCAACAAGCCGTCGAAAAACGTTGTTTCTAGAAAAAACGCGTTTAAAGTTTGTTTGGGTTACATAAATACAACAAAAAATTTTTTTAATGTATTTCGAAAGTCCATTTATTAAGTGTAACAACTTTTATATTAATATCTATAATATAAAGCTATCAAAAAAATGCATGAAAATAGCCTTTTTCAGCGTCTAAAGTAAGAAGGCTCCATAATCGAGAAAACAATGTTGCTCCGAAATTATTGGAATCCCTACCTCTCGGTGATAAAACAAAACTGCTTATAAAATGACACGTGTTCGTGAAGAAGAATTGTGACGGGTATTCGGAAATTTAACCGACTAGATTTTTGTTTATCTAAAAAAATACCCATCTTCCTCGTGCCTCGTGTCGCAAGAAGTTGAGACAACGCACGCGCACACACATACGAGTCTTGAGCATAACCTCGCAACGCAGGCGGTAACTCAACGTTTTTGAAGTACCACAGGTTTATGCTGAAACGTAAAGATTTTTTTTTCACTAAATTGTTTAGAAAATCTACTATTGTTTTGAGAAATAGAAAGTGTTTCATGTCAATTGAGGGCTTACACCTAGTCGAAATTTTTGAAAATATAAATTTTCTTCTTTTCGACGGATTCTCAAAATGCAACATTTCAAAAATATTATCCGAAGATTTCAAGCCAGTCTGTTCAAAAGTGTGGGAGTTTTAGGCGTTTATAGGTAGGCTCCGCGAATCGGCGAACTTTGAACGCGTTTTTCTCAATGACTTTTTCGAAATCGGCGACGACGATGTCTCAAAAATCACTGCACCGATCAACGTGAAATTTTACAAGCTTTTCTTACATATCAAAAAGCAGTACTTGAACGAAGGCATTTTTTTTCGATGCATAGTTTTTTTTAACGAAAATAGAGTGTTTTTTTAACCGAAAATCCATACGTTCACTTTGGACTGCGGCTATTTTTCCAAAAATCAATATTTCATTAAGGCGGTAGTCTGCTTTACAGGCTTCAAAAAATCGGTTCGAAGAAGAGGAAGGATTATTGTATGGCCCGGGGATAGCTGATTAACATCTAATTAGTGTAAGTATCCAAAAACTTATATTTTTTTGGACCGAAAACTTTAAAGCCCGTTTTCTCGAGTTTTCATTTTCACAAGTTTTAGAAAACGGTGCCGGCGATAGCAAAAACAATATATGTGCGATCGAAAAAAATCAAAGTGATTTAGCTTCAGTATTAAATTATCTTCTATTTAAACTAAAAAAGTTGGACAAAAGTACTATTTAAATTACTTGTTTTGCAACTTAATGTGATTTTTTTTTTTTTTTCAAAAAGTGAATTTTTTTTTTCAAACTTCGAAAAAATTTGGAATTTCATCATTTCTTCGGTATTTTTTTAGTTCATATAGAAAAGGAACTTATAAAAACTAAAAAAAAATTTGGTTCGACTGTTTCAGATGCATCGCACGACCTCCATCACCGGCACCGATTTACAAGTGCAGACTCCAGGCGCCCCAGAAAAGTCGTTACAACTTTGAAAAATTTCAATATTTTTTAATAATAAAAATTGTTTTTTAAAGCTTGAATATAATACACTATCGTCTCAAAATTTCGTTTACCGCAATCATTACTTTCCCTTTCAAAAAAATTGCTGAAAAAACGCTTTTTTTTCGGCTTCCAAAGCAGACTACTGCCTTAAATCCTTCGTCTAAGAACTAGACAATTTCATGCAGAAATTAAAGGGGTTGGATTTTTTATTTCGAATGATTTGTTTCCGAGCAGCAGTGGTCACCGCGACGGAAGTTTTGTCAAACAGCGGTTTACACAAACAATTGGTAAGGATTTAAAAATATTTGTCAATACGAACATTGTCAAAGATAATTTACACCATACTCTTTAATGTAAAAAAAATGTTGACCTGCCCACGTTTGTCCGGAAAAAAATCACGAAAATTCCTTTTTCTTCCGACCACGAGCTAGGTGTAACCCGTCAAAATAATTAAGCTCAGCACCTCAAAATGATAAGTCTTTTGTAGGAAACGTTTTTTTACCCGTGTTCGTTTTGGAGATTTATTTCGGCCCGAAAGAAAAATGAAACGCCCTGTATAATTGCGAAAGAAAGGCCAAGACAATTACGCCGTTAGATACGTGTACAAACCACCTGTACAGGTGGCCGGTGTTTGGCCTCGACTGAATTAGACACCGATAAGTGAGTGAAACGAATTCGGGCCTGCAAATGAACCAGTGAAAAATGGGAGGAAAAAAACGAAAGAAATTGCAAAGCAGAATCGATGGCTTCTTCAACTGACAATAAACAAAAAAGAAACAAAATTTCGTTCTCTTTTACTATCGAATCTTATCTGGTGTCTCTCTCCCTCGCTTACTCTCCCTGTATCAATTGGCCCCCACCGTCTGAGAGCGACAGCCTGTTTTAGTGCCAAAAAAATATTACGCAACGACGCCATATTCGACGTATATGAGAAAAAAAGTTTCCTTGTTTTCGGGGCGTTCGACGTCGACATAAAAGAGCCACGATTCCGCACTCGTGGCTCATTCGAACCTTATTTTTCGACTCATCTTCATCAATAGAGATTTTCTTTTCATACTTTTGTCGGGGATTTTCCCTTAAAACCCAAGTCTGTCCCTGTGTACGACGAGTTCCTGAAGAGTGTCTGGGTGAGTTACGAGTTTTGAGTTTGATTCAATACGGTAAAGAGATCGATTTGATTATCAGATTGAGATTGAGATTTGATTTGATTATTGACTGTTACTGAGATGAGCAGCTTAACGGCAATGCATCATTTTGTACTTCGCTAATGAGTAGTGAACATACGAATATTTATTTATTATCGCGGCATTGGGTGGTGAAAATGGTAATTAGTATTCGTGATTGCAATAATGGGTAATGAAAATCCGATTCTTATATCCACACCATAAATGAATATTTGATATGTGATTTTTTTCACAATCGCCGTCATGGGTAACGAGAATGCCAATTATTGTTAATTATCGCAGTGATGAGGAGTGGAAATTCGAATAAGCGTTGTAGTCCAGTGAAAGAGACGAAAACCCAGCACTTTTGACGTAGAATTTGATGTTGCTGAAGTTTGCATCGTTGGAATGTAACGAAAATTCTCGTTCATGTTCGCTTTTCTCCATTTTCATTGTTATCCAAAATCACTTTCGATAGATTCAGGTTGTAGGTCTCTAATAAGGATCTTAAAAAAGTTCACAGTAGCTTCGAATTGCCAGAAAAAAGATTGGCATTTGGAAAAAAAATTATTTTTGTTGCGTTGTAGCGATGCAAACTTCAACATCATTAGAATTCGAATTTTAGACTGGAGCTAGATGGTTGCATACTGAAAGTAACCCCAATGAAATGTTGCCCCTCAACTCGCCCCAACTCTAAGAAATAGGGGTTGAAAACTTAAAAATCGCCGTATCTGGATAATTAATAGCCCGATAAAAAAAGGTTTCAAACACTAGTTGTTTGGAATAATAAAATACGTATAAAGTTGTCTGACGACCAACCCCCTATCTTCGAAGATAGCGGCACAAAACCGATTAGAAAATTTGGGGTTGATGCGCAGGCGAGCGGACCGGACATATCGCTGCGTCGCTATTTTCAAAGATAGGGGGTTGGACGTCAGATAACTTTATACGTATTTAATTATTCCAAATAAGGTAAACGGCCCAGTTACTGGAACTTTAAGAGCAGCGGTGTCGGATTTTTACTGTTCATTGACGCGCGATATAGCTCAAATGAAAAGTAAAGGTTTTAACACGTGCGTTAAAGCCCCCTGAATGAGATTCACCTATTAAACAAGTGAAATAATTAATATTTATTAATATAATAATTGTTTTAATATCGCTTCTCTGCTGCCGGGGTTCCTGACACTAGAGAAACATCCATGTCGTAGTTTGTGACCCCTACGTATACCCGATTCACGACCCCCTTGACGCAGTTTGAGACCTCTACGTGTACCCGATTTATGACCCCCTTGGCACAATTTATGACACCTATGCGTACCCACTTCCCGACTCTTCCGAATATCCCCATGAAAATTGGTTAAATGGAAATATATGTAATTTCACGGACACACATATATATATAAACAAGTATAAACAGTAAAAAACATTCAATTAGTGCACAAATATTATATCTTCGACACAGTCTTGAAGGATAAACTTTTTTTTCTCCCTATCAACATTAACAATTATTAACATATATATTATAAGCATTGAACAATGCAAAAAAAATATCAGCAGCGTTAAGTAAGAAAATATTTTGAATACTAGATTTACACAAATTTTAATAATTTGATAATAATTAATAATTAAATGATTGTTAATAATTTAATTAATTTGTTATATCACGGCAAATTAGAATAAATAAACAAAAAATGGTTCGACGCAGCAGGTGACAAGTCGGGGTCAACAACTGCAACATAGCCTCAATTATGTGACGTAGTTATTGACACCACGGATTTAACCAAATATCTCACCAAAAGTTAAATTATTTTTTATCTCATCGACAGTCTCGTTCCTGCTGAATATGTCGATACCATTTTTATGTGGTTTTATACTTACAGGACGAAGAAATTTCCGATTTACGTAGATCGTCGCACTTGCTATCAGCGTCTAGCACAAAAACTATATTTATGGCAGTCAAAACTTTGCCATGGGGTCATAATCTGGGACAGGGTCAGAAACTGGGCCATTTACCTTAACTTTAGTTTGAAACATTTTTTTATTGGGCTATCAATTATCGAGATACGGCGATTTTTAAGTTTTCAACCCCTATTTCTTAGGGTTGGGGCGAGTTGAGGGGCAACATTTCATTGCGCTTACATTCAGTATGCAACCATCTAGCTTCAGTCAAGAATTCTAATTATACGCTAAAAGTGCTGGGTTTTAGTCTCTTTTACTGGGCTATTAACTATCGTGGCTGTATCAAGCAGAAGTGCTGGTTTTTGACTATTACTGGAGTAATGACGTTTAAATCGTTGGAAAACAACGAAAAGAATTTTTCGTTATATTTCAAATTTCCATTGGCAGGTTTAAGCTATGAAAATCACGCAAGCATTTTCTAGGATTCTTATTTGGCGATTCACAACGAATATAATTTTAGATGTTACTGAAAATGAGAACTTGGAAAGAATTTCCGTTGCACCCCAGCGATGCAAACTTCTGGAGTAATAACCCGTGCAGGAATTGTCATAGGGATCCAATTGGACTCCCACACCTACTTCCTGATAGGGATCCAATGGGTCACGTGGTAAAAGTCACACTCGTACATTGGATTCTAATCGGAATTTCCCATTGGAATCCAATTTGAATCCTAAAGGATTCCCACGTTATCGAACAGAATCCAATACGATTCTTGATGGATCCCATCGCATTCTGAACGTTGAATTTTTTAAACCAAGTATATGGGTGTACGAAATGAGTGGATCGCAAAAAAGTATAAATCGATTAAAAAAGTATATCTTACAAATCGATTTGACTTTCTCCACTTAATCATTTAATTGCCATTGGAAACCCACCGTCATTATCGTTTGTTATTCATTTTACTGCACTTTGACATAATATCACCACACACTTACGAAGCCTGCAGGTTATGTTTCAACACGCAGAGTTTTTTCTCGTGACATTTCGCATGTTGTCGATACGAACGTGGTAAGAATGCACAAGCGGCGTTGTTCGGAGAACAGTGCAGAATCCAATTGGATCCCAATGAAGACTCCATGTTCGGTATCTCCCTATAGAGATGTGGGTGCATCTTGGAACTCCCCAACAAACTCGCGCACGGGATCACGAAACGATATTTTTTGGGTGACAAATTACCATTATGAATTTCAAGTAGAAAATGTTCATACGACGCTAATCGGAAAAGCGGGCGGAATCCACTTGGATTCCAATGTGGACTCCCTCCGTACGGCATCCCCATAAAATCTCTATAGGGATGTAGTAGGATGTGGGGACTCCCTAACAAATGTCTCCACGGAAAGTGGTAGAACTGAGTTTCATTAGCTATTACCGGGGTCATGAGTAGCGCAAAAGTAAAATATTATTCATTACTACGGTAATAAATCATGACCACGATCCGAGAATGACTTTTCGGCTTTTACGTTCCTTCCTTCATTTTTATTTCTCAATTGTTCTTCCAGGCAAGACAGAATTCCACATTGTTCGAACACACCAAGCTGACAAAATGATTGCGCGTCTTCCGCTGATCGCTCTCATCGGCTGTGTTCTTCTTCAAGTTGACGCGGCGGTGAGTAACGCAATGCGCGAAACAAAAAAAAATAGACAGAAAGGCAACAAAAAATAGAAAGAAGTACGGAAAATGATAAAGAAAAAATACCAAGTTTACCAATTGGCGAAGAAAAAAATAATTTGAAAAACCAAGAACAAGTCAAGTGGAGACAAGCAATTAACTAAAACGGAAAAATAATATAATTTATCGTAGTATACCTCAATTCATGTTTCCCTTTCTTTTATCATAGTAATTGTAGCCTTTCTCAGCAACAGTGAAGTACAAACTGATAGAGTTCGGGCTTACAACTCTCTATTTGGAAATGAGTTTTTGGAAGGGTATTTGAATGAGGTTGACGTTTAAAAAAAAAATTCATGATCCTTCAATATTGAACGCGACTGTATATTGCGGATACATACACACATACAGGGTGTCCCTCTTATCTCTGCCACCCGAAATAACTCGGTAATTATCGACGTCACGAAAAAATGTTCCAGACAAAAGTTGTACGCTGTGAACTGGGCCATCAAATGCGACCAATTTTTTTTTATTTCGGTGGAAACGCTGACGCACAGTGGAAGGTCACCTCCACTTTTTAAAATGGAATTGTACATTTTTTTCATCCATCTTGTGGAGCACCTCAAGCCGCATAAAAAATATTAGGGGTCAAAGTCGTTCAAGGTCATTCAAGATTTGTATTTCATTGTAATAGGTGTTCGAAATGACCTTGAACGACTTTGACCCCCAATGTTTTTATGCGGCTAGAGGTGCTCCACAAGGTGGTTGAAAAAAATGTACCATTCCATTATAAAAAGTGGAGATTGCCAGCACTGTGCGTCAGCGCCTCCTCCGAAATAAAAAGAAATTGGTCGCATTTGACGGCCCCCTTCACACCGTACGACTTTTGTCTGGAACATTTTTTTGTGACGCCGATAATTACCGACTTATTTCGGAAGGCAGAGATAAGAGGGCCACCCTGTATAATCTAGTACTAGATCGAACGTATATACAATATTTCCTCTTATTGTTGACCAGATCGGGCATCGACCGTTCGAGATGAACATGGCTTTTATACAGAAAGTAAGTATATATACCCGAGTCATTTTTTGTCCGACTAATAAGAAGTAGTTTTGTAACGTTCGTTTTTTTTTAATTCTTGGAAAGAAATTTATTTAAAAAAAACAACTAGAAAGCGATGAATCATCGATTTCACGACAAAAAAAGAAATAAAATTAGCGCTATGATTAACAAAGCGTCTTTTCGTTTTTTTTTCAGGTCCGAAGGGAACCCGACTTTGAACAAAAAATGGATTCTGCAGTAAATAGACCACAAAATGAATAAATTAGCATATACGTACTAAAGGCGTCGCCTTTGAAGCGAGCCCTCTAACATTTTTGATACTGGTTAGACTAAAATATGTTCTACAACTCAAACTTATATACAATCCCTCTTATTTTTAGATCGCCGGCAATGGAAACAAATTCGTATTTGGCCCACAATTAATCTCCAAGGTTAGTATATATACCCGTATATATACATATGCAGGTCGTTATTATACGACTATTATAAAGTGTACTCGGAACGTTTGCTTCTATAAAATTTGCGGAGAAATAAAACCTGCGTCATTTTTGTCCAACTAATGAGAAGTCGTTTCCAAACGTTTTTTTGTTTCTTCAAAATTCTCGGGAAAAAAGAAATTAAAAAACACTACGAAAAAGAGATGAAGTATCGACTTCACGAGAAAAAAGGAAATAAAATTAGTGCTATGATTAACAAAGGGTCTTTTCGTTTTTTTTTCAGGTCCGACGGGAACCCGGCTTTGATCAAAAAATGGCATCTGCAGTAAATAGACCACAAAATAAATAAATTAACATACACGTACAAAAGGCGTCGCCTTTAAAGCGAGCCCTCCAACATTTTCGATACTGGTTAGATTAAAATATGTTCCACAACTCAAACTTATATACAATCCCTCTTATTTTTAGATGGCCAGCAATGGAGGAAAATTCGTATTCGGCCCACAATTCATCTCCAAGGTTAGTATATATACCCGTATATATACATATACGGGTCGTTATTATACGACTATTATAAAGTGTACTCGGAACGTTTGCTTCTACAAAATTTGCGATGAAAAACAACCCGCGTCATTTTTGTCCAAATAATGACATGTCGTTTCGAAACGTTTTTGTGTTTCTTCAACATTTTCGGGAAAAAAAGAAATTAAAAAATACTACGACAAAGAAATGAAGTATCGACTTCACGACAAAAAAGGAAATAAAATTAGTGCTATGATTAACAAAGCGTCTTTTCGTTTTTTTTTTTAGGTCCGACGAGAACCCGACTTCGATCAAAAAATGGCGTCTGCAGTAAATAGACCACAAAATAAATAAAGTAACATATACGTACAAAAGGCGTCGCATTCAAAGCGAGCCCTCTAGCATTTTTGATACTGGTTAGACTAAAATATGCTCCACAACTCAAACTTATATACCATTCCTATTATTTAACCTGAATTTCCTGACTTTGATTTAAAAAAATCGCATCTGTAAATACTACCACAAAATCAATAAATAAACCACAAAATAAATGAATTCACATATAGAGGGAAGTCGGGTGGATTTTTACAGTTGTCATTTTATGATTAAGAGAGAGAAACTAACTGCTTCTTCAAACTGTTTATTGTGCTGCTAATAGCCAGTGTATTTGGCTTCAAAAGTAGTGTACGTAAACTTTGATGCGATTTGACATGTTCAAGTAATGTGTACTTTACAAAAGATGGGGTTTCTCTCGATTTCCCAAACATTCTCCCACAGATTCGAGCTACGAAAATCACGGAAATTTGTTAAGGATTTTTATTTCGCGATCTACAACAAGTTTTGTTTTTTTATTCAGCTATATGGAATTAACATCGGCGCTCAACGAGCCACCCCACAGGTGAATAGAACATAAATCAAATAAATAAATATCTTCGAACCCAGACGACGTTGTTTGTCTGGGTTGAGTTTGTATCGTTGGAATGCAACGAAAATTAATTCTTTTTTAATATCACAAATTTTATTGGGCCAATTGAGGTTCTCAAAATTCCTCAAACGTTTTTACGTATTCTCATTAGAAATTAACGACCGCAATTTGGGAAAAAAAGGGTTTAGATAATAATAAAAATAAAGAAATGAAAATATCTCTGTGTGTGTGTGTGTGTGTGTGTGTGCGCGTGCGTGTGCGTGTGTGTGTGTGTGTGTGTGTGCACGAGACATTTTGGTAGAACTAATGTTACATGGTTTCTGGGGAAGTTAAGAAAATGAAAGAAGATAAGTTATCGACTCCACGACAAAAAAGGAACTAAAACTTGTCCCATGACATGGCAACCAGGGACAAGACACCCAGGCAACGAGGCACCAGGCAGAGAGGGACCCGGCGGCCAGGGAACAGGCAGCAAGGGGCCAGGCACCCACGGAGCAGACACCCACGGATCAGACACCCACGGATCAGACACCCACGGATCAGACACCCACGGATCAGACACCCACGGATCAGACACCCACGGATCAGACACCCACGGATCAGACACCCACGGATCAGTCAAACGGGGACCAGCAAACCAGGAACCAAGGATCGAAGGAAGAGGATGACGAAATTTGCGTCATATAATCAAAATCTTTTTTCCAGATTCATTGTTATTGAACATTATTTTCGTTCAATTAATAATTTCCGAATAATGAAGTAGTTCCTTCGTATATTCAGCACTGTGTACGCATACAAATATGTAAAAACGAGTGAAAAATAATTTCATCCCTTCGAAAAACTAAAATCGCGAAGAAAAAATTTAATAAAATTGTGTGAATTAATGCTGGGCATTGCAACTTTACTTTTTCGACACTTGGCATCTGAAGCCCTAGAAGCAAGACAAAAAAATTTGGGGCATTTTTTAATCCCGGAGCCCTCTCTTAGGAGAGGGTGAAAACTCGAAAAAAATGGTTCCTCCCTAAGTAGGGAGATTGCAAGTTTAGCTACATTCAAGTCCTGAGTCACAACTCGAATTGCTGCGATTTTCGAGTCCTTAAACCCTTCTTCAGGAGGGGATGAAAACCCGAATAAATTATATGTACTGACTTAAGCAGATTGCAAATTTCCTTCTTCGACATTCACTTCCTGGATCACATGAAAAAAAATCATTGTCTCATTCTATTGGATTTTATAAAATATCCGATAAAAACTTAATTTTAGTTTGAATTTTATCCCAATTCGTCTCAGATTCATTCTCGATTTGGAATTTTATGATCTTAAAATATCGATGATATTGAAGTTTGCGTCCCTGAAATGCAACGAAAATCGTATAATTCTCATTGCAAATGTTTTTTGACCGGTCAAAGCTGCGGTAAAACTTGTTTTGAGATACTCATTAGAAACCTGTAGCCTAAATCTCTCAAAAAATATTGTAAATAGCAATAATAATGGAGAAAAGAGAAAATAAACAAAGATTTCTTGATTAGCGTAAGCGTAACGGGATCGCAGAAATAGTCATTTGTACGATAGGATTCGACGTTGCTATTGTTCCCGTGATTGATTTAATATACCAGGGGCTATACCAATGTAAACGCTGAAAATTTGGGTGATTTTCGGGAATTTTTTGGAAGAAAAGTACTCAATTAAATGTTTCGGAAAATTAAGAACATATTTGGTATAAATTAAGAACATAACTATATTTGACCTATATTACATAATTTTTTCATAGAAAAATATTGAGATCCAAGCCACTTATCCGCTGCCTTTGGAGGCGCCAAAAAAAAGTTCCTCCATTGCTGGCATGATTTCGGCCAAATTAGTGGCTGAAACCGAAAAAGGAAAAAATGTCGTTAAACTGGAAGGTATTTACTGTACAATGACGTAGGATTTTCGAAAAATATCAAAATCTAACAAAATGGCGTAGTTATGAAAAAAGTCTGTTTTCTTGCCTATAAAATGGTCGTTTTTTCAATGCCAAATCGTCAATTTTCATCCAATCAGAAATATCCTACGTCATTGTAGAGTAAATATATTCAAGAGTACTCAGTTCAAATTTCAAGTCAAACGGATAATTGCTCTTTGAGTTACAATGTCAGCAAATTTTTAAAATCTCGTTTCGAGAAAAACGCACTTAAAGATTTAACTATCAATTTTTGCAAGATACAATGATATTGATATAAATGATATAAATGATCATGATATTCTTAAAAGAATAAACTGTCGAAAAAGGCAAAAAAAACGATTTTTTCAAAGCGTCACACTGGTATAGCCCCTTAACAAACCGTCTACGCAAGCCACTTAAAAAAAAGAATCGGTACACTTACTTTTTATCGCCTCAGACCCCTACAAATTGATCTGAATGAACTTTTATTGAAAACATGTTTTATAGAGTATTGTCACATATTCAAAAGATAAAGATAACAGACCTACATTAGGTACTTTGCGTAAGTGCTCTACGTTTTCGCAACAGAAGAGTCGGGGGTGCGATTATGTTACTTCTTTTTTAAATACAAGGAGTGGCGACAAGCCGAACGCGTCCTTTTACGACCATTCCAAAACATGAATCATAGACATAGATTCTGAACTAAAAACTCAATGAAAGCCAAAAAAGTATTTACAAAAATCACCGATCGATAAGAAACCTAATCAATTCAATCGAGACGCTTGTTTTAGGACACAATAAATGTCGAAAACTATTCGTCACTTTGGTGCTACAGATACACGATACTCGAAGAAGAATTCGTTATTATTTTTCATCGATAAAATCAATATTTATAATGTCTTGGATGCTCCTCACCTCATTTTCACGAGAGACTGAAACGAAGAACGAGGGCTCGGTGCAAGATAATGCAACATTCTTCCTAATATCCGCCCGCTAATTCGGAACATCAGAAATGCATATGGTAGGATAAAAGGATGTTGCATAGATAAAAATGTCACTTTTTTCGCTTCCTTTTCCCCATCCCTAGTGGTAAGACAACAAATATTATCGAAGTGTTGCGATTTCCGCGGGTATATCTATTACGTATGAATTTTTATTCACCGTAGTCACCATACACATATAAAACTAATATATTTTTGATTTCGGAAAACGGGAAGTTGCGCGAGTGCGACTCTCGTTTTCGAAAATATTGTTTATTCGAATTGATTTGCCATTATAATTTTTGACGTTATCATATTAGCTTAAAACGTCGCGCCTTTCCATGATTTGACATTCAATTATTATGACGCTGAAGTTTGCATCGTTGAAATGCAACGAAAAAAAATTATTTTCAATTACTTACATTTTTTCGGCCCATTTAAGCTGTGAAAATCGTTCTAACGTTTTTACGTATTCTCAGTAAAAATTTGCGACCTGGATTTGCCAAAAAAAATGCTTCGGGTAACGATAAAAACGAAGAAATAAAAAACGTCGTCAATTAGTACTCAGAAGTCGTTGATTTCACATTGAAGTGCTACACAAAATGTTTTCTGGGTTGAGAAAAGTAATCACGTTGAAGTTTGCATCGTTGGAATGCAACGAGTGTCTTTATTTCTTGTTTTTAATTACCATTCGAAACCTTTCGTTGCAACTTAAGGTCGTAAAGCTGTTATTAAAAAAAAGGACAAACGTGCGAATGATTTTCGTAGCCTCAATCGGCCGAAAAGAAATTTGATCAATGAAAGAGAGTTCTTTTTCAACGATGCGAGCTTTGAGATCATAAAAACTATTAGGTGGTTGCATATGAATGTGGTCATTTTTGGGGAAAAGCAACTAGTTGTGCAAATGGCTGAACTGGTTTATCCAAAGCAATGCTGATCGGAACAGACAACCTTGGCCCATGTTTTGGCCTGCAATCGGATTCCAGGCAGGAAGAATTCTTTTGAGGCAACCTAGCCACCTATCCATTTTTTGACTGCTTCGTGAAGTGCTGACCCGTAAGGGGCCGTACGCAAATTACGTAACGCAATTGGGGGGGGGGGGGGGGGGCGGGTTCGGCCAGGCGTTACGGCCTACGTACGTGGGGGGGTCAAGGTTTGCGTTACGTCGCGATTTTAAAACTGCCAGAAATAGCAAAATTTCTGCATGTTCAAGTTTTTAATTTAAACCTCGCGTGCAGTTTTACCGTGGATAGCTCACAGCTTTCTATACGCAACGTCAGTTAGGGGGGAAAGTCACTGTGCAAAAACTTGCACAGTAGCTTTCCCACATCCCCCGAGCAAAATCTGAAGGAAATTTTTTTTTATAGTTCTTGAAAGTACATGTATCGAAAAATATGTTGGCAACATTTTTATTCCCAAGTTCAAAAATTGACGGAGTCAATAGTCACTTAAGTGAGAACAGGCAGCGCGACCGATTAGTGCCCTCAGTCCCTACAGGTGTGGCATCATTTACAATAGATAACGTACAGGCTCTTATTATTTTGTGAACTATCATGAAGATGAAGAACCGTCATATCGCCCGCGACTAGATACTTCAATGTAAGTATCAATATTCTAGAAAAAAAACATAACTTTTTAACAAGAAACACGGAACGAAAACTTTGAACGCGTTTTTCTCGAAATTAGTTTTTTCGACCCTGTCCGAGCGAATACTTAAAAACTTATCAACCGATGTTAAATTTTTGTAAAAACATTTTTGTAATCGCAGCGACTAATGTTGTACGTATCCGCGTTTTTAACATCTGATAATTACTATTTTTAAAGACTGTTTAAATACAGAAAAAGGGCCTTAAAAATACAAAAAAAAGTCCAATCTGTCGGCATTTTGTAAAAAAAACCAATATAAAAAAACGGCGACGCATAACGATAGCTACATTTATATAGAGATCGATAGATTGTTGACTTTCAATTTACAGATAACCTTTCATAAAGATATCGATGGGACAATGAAGAGAATTTTTTTTTCGTCGTCAAATCAAGGCATATATTTCGGTTAATTTTCAAGATTTTGTCATAAAAATTGGTATAAAACTAGATGAATATATTCTTCATAAAGTGAGTATAAACCTGATCCTTTCATAATTAGTTATGTCTATGAAAAAAATTGCAGTTATTGACGACAAACTGTGCGTTACGTAACGGAATGGGGGGGGGGGGGGGGTTCTGGCCAAGCGTTACGGTCCCGTTACGTGGCGGGGGGAGTCGGGGGAATATGGCGGATGGGATAGGATTTAGCAGTTCAGTCCTTCTAAGTACGTCTTAACCGGTTTAGCACCGTGTTGCCTGGCGTTGTCGTGCTGCAGAATCAACACGTCATGGCGATTCTCCCATTCCGGTCTCTTTTCGTGCCGAGCTTGCTTCAAACGCATCAGTTGCAGTAGATAACGATTCCCAGTGATGCTTTCCAGCGGTTTCAGCAGCTCGTAATCCTCGGCCGCCTCTCTTTCGGCTACCTACCGCGGTTCATGCTTCCCATAGGGAAAACTCGACTTTGGAAGCGGTGAAAGTACTCTTTGCACGTTGTACTCTCTATGGAGGATGTTCGGCATACATTTCCTCTTAGAAACGATGGGTTTGCACGGGTGATTTCTTTGCCAGGAAGTAATGACGTTGAAATTTGCATCATTGGGTCGCAACGAAAATGATTTTGTCTTAATTTCCCAAACTTTGACAGATTCGAGTTACGAAAATCACGCAAACAATTTTCTAGGATTCTTATTTAGCTATCCAAATACAACAAATTTCCAAAATACCACTTTGGACAATGATGAAAATAAAAAATTGAAAACACTTTATGATATTGAATCGTTGGAACGCGACGAAAATAATTTTTCACTAATTCCCTAATTTTTGACACAACAAAGCTACGGAAAACTTTGCTGTAAGATCCTCATTAGAGACCTACAACCTTAACCTATCAAGATTGATTTTGGATAACAATAAAAATGGAGTAGAAAGGAACACGAAACAAAAATCGTTGCATTCCAACGTTGCAAACTCCAACACCATGGGAAATAATGGCGTATAACTTCCCGCAATTGTGACTTGTTTGGAGCGAAACTTGCCATTGTAAACACAATTGAAATAGATGGTGTTAAGGGTCGCCTCACTTTAGACGCTAAAAAAAGACTATTTTCATCAATCTTTTTTATATGTTTATATTATACATATTGATAAAAAATTGTTACACTTAATAAATACCCTTTCGAAATACATTTTTTTTATTTATCACTATTGATAGATGAAAATGGTAGTTAAAAAAATGTCCTTAAAAAATGGTAGTTCTGCGCTGTTGATGAAATCTCGGAGATGGATCATCCGAAACAAAAAAATCAAACGGTTTTAGATTCAGTATGTTAGTGGCTGTAGCGCATATAACAATGAGGTTGAAGTTTGCATCGTTGGAATGCAACGGGAATTAATATTTCTGAGTTCCTTCCATTTTTTTGACAGATTTTGCCTACCAGAAGCCTATGACCATTTTTTAAGATATTTATTTTGCGATTTACAATATAAATCTAAAAAAAGATCTATAAAACTATGGAAAATAAAATGTAAAAAAGATGTTTTGGTGCGTCCCAACGATGCAAACTTCAAGCTCGTTTCTTTACATCATGTTCAAATTATTTTAAATTATACGTTAATCAACTCTCAGCTGTATCTTCTTCCTACATTATTGTACTTTTTAAAATTGTTTAGAAATGCTGTTTGATGTATTTCTAAATAATCCCTTCCGAAACGACTCGTCTCGTTCATTGCATACTTTAGGTCTTAGGCCACAGTAACGAGTATAAAATCATGTGCGAATTTAACAATTTTTTTCGTATGAAAAAGTGATTCACTCATAAAATGAATTACACATCTATTTAGTATGAATATCAAGCTGTTAGAAAATATATTTTTTTTTTCGATGTACAAAATGGCCGTCTACTCGAACCTACTCGAAACAGCTTTTTTCCAATTGGCGTGACAAATAACTTCAACAATTTTTACTCGATTTACTTCAAATTAAAAAGTTATGTTCCTAATTGCATTTCGCAAAGAAGTACGTACGGAATTCCTGATTAATCGAAAACTTTTCATTTTATGAGCAGTTTATGAGCAGTTTTAACGAAACAGTTTTAACTTTCTTAAGTTCAAATACCTATAACTTTTGAATAAAACAATATTTTTCAAATTCCATAGTACTTCTCTAGGTATTCTAATGTAAATTGACGAGAATTTTTGTTGTTTGTTCTAAGTCAAAAATTGTGGATGTTAATGTCAAGCCGCGGACCGCCTAAAAAAAAGATAACAAAAGACAATATTAGTAGTCGGGCATTTTGTGCATCGAGAAAAAAATATATATTTTTTCTAACAGCTTGATATTCATACTAAATAGATGTGTAATTAATTTTATGAGTGAATGACTTTTTCATACGAAAAAAATTGTTAAATTCGCACATGATTTTTATACCCGTTACTGTGGCCTAAGATGGGGCTGAAGTTTGCGTCGTTGGAACACAACGAAAATTCTTATTAATTTCTTACTTTTATTATTATCCAAAATCATATTTTGCAGATTTATTGTGAATTGCTAAATGGGAAGCCTAAAAAATGTTTTCGTAATTTTCGTAACTTCTACCTGCCCACGGAAATTTTCGAAACAAAACAAAAATCATTTTCGTTGCATTCCAACGATGCAAACTCCAACGTCATGGCCTAAGGTCTCAAAATATTGAGTAATGGAAAGAAAAAAGCACAAAACTATCGAAAACTCACCAGTCTGGTGTCATAAGCGTCGATGAAGTGTTCCGTATCGCCGGAAGGTCCAACCTGTTGATGCTGTTGTTGGTGATGATCACCGTGAGCACCGGCATTCCCTTTGCGTCTTTCATCGCCCATGTTACGTTCCATCGGGACGAAAACATGGACAGATGGTACTTTGGCCAACGGCACCCCGTTTTCGTAGCACTCACTCTCTATTCGAATTTCCCTCAATTACGATCACTCGGTAAAACCTCTCTTCTCGATCCAAACGGCCTCCAGTTGATCGTTATTTTTTGCTCGCCTTATACGAGGCCCCTTGCCGTGCCGCTCTCCACGAGGCGAAGCACAATAATCACGAAAGGGTCCTTGATCCCTTCATTGCCAAGATTAGAGCTTTGTTTTTTGTTTCTGTTCTTTTCTTTTACATCACTTTGTGCGCGGCTGCGGTTTGACGAGAACGCGATATTAATTGTTAAACATGATCGTTTAGGCGGACAATTTTATAGGAAATCCTGAAAAATGGTAAATCGAACGTTCTTTAAACATTGTGATTTTCATTTGGATGAAACGTCAATGAGACATTATTGATATTGCGGATAAAATTGTTTTTTTAATCATTTTGATCATTCTTGCCCTTTTGAGACACAACTGTTGTTTTTTTTTTTTAGATATCTGGATAATGCTTTGTACAGAAATAGAGTAACGTGCGTGATATATTCAGATCAAATTTCGGAAAAGTCGGTAAAAGAAAGTTACGTTAAACTATAGTTTATGTACTTAAAAATGAATAATTTTTATTTTTATTATGTATTTCAAGACTTTATTTATCAAGCCCAACATCTTTTATATTCATATCTTGTATAAAATCCACAAAAAAATCGCGAAAATAGCCTTTTTCCGTAGCTATTCGCGTCCAAATTGGACTCGCTCCTTAAGGAGTTTCGATACGACCGATACAATGTTGCCATACTAAACCATGTTAAAAACATTAAAAATTTCAAAAAGTTCAGAATTTCATAAAATTTGGTGAACATATTCTTTAGGGCCAAATTTAACAATACAAATTTTTTCAGATTTTTCTTCTGCACAGTTATCGAGTAAGTTAACATTAAAGTTCACGTGTATAAGCATAGCGTTTCCATATATATAGGTATACATTGCGGGCATAAGAAATCTGCTTTAATGCTTAATTACTCGATAACTAAGTAGAAGAAAATTTTGAACAAATTTGTGTTTTCGCACTTGATGTTGAGGAACATTATCACCAAATTTTATCAATTTCTCAACATTTTGACTTTTGTACCGAAACTCCTTAATTCCACTCGAAACGCTGACCATATGAGCAAGTTTGTATGGGGCTGAAGTTTGCATCGTTGGAAAGCGACGAGAATTCTTATTTTCATTGTTATCCAGAATCACATTTTGCGAATTCATTGTTAATTGCTAAATCAGAAGCCTAAAAAATGTTTTCGTGATTTTCGCAGCTTCAATCTGCCAAAGGAAATTTTCGAAACAAAAAAAAAATCATTTTCATTGCATTCCAACGATGCAAACTTCAACGTCATAAGTTTGTTTCGTTTTTGTTTCTCTGCCTCGAGCTACCTCTATGCAACCACAACCAAAAGCACTGACGATTAAGGGGAGAGATCTCTTTAAGCATCCGAAAATTGGCGAATTTTCAAAAAAAAAATCTGTCTCGAAGCTATTTATTTCAGATAAAAAAAAATGTTATGGAAATATTATTACATTTTTTTGCTTTCCAAAATATTTTTTTTAGTCTTTCAGGAGCTTCGAAACAATTGACGAAAAATTACCATTTGATTCAAATTTATACAGTTAATTCTGTCATTTACTGAATGTACCCTCCAAATTTTTAATAGATCATCTACACCGTTTCTATAAAATTTGAGGAGATGGCGAACAGAACCGAACTTGTTCATGAATTACTTTTTTACAGGAGAGGACAAAAACCAACATAACCAAATAGAAATGGGTTAGAATTTTTAAATATTAATGTATAAAGGCTCTATCAAAATGTAAGCCTGGACCTGGCTTTAGTTTAAGGGGAGATATGCACTTAGATGGTCGAGGTCGAGGATTTAGAAGCTACGAACATTCCGTCGACCGTAGAAGACCTACACTATGGGCCTGGTATCGATGATTCCATGTAAGTTGACAAATTTCATGATTTATTCATTCCTAAATTTTCAAACGCATTTTTCTAAAAACCACGTTTTTCAAATCGGTACGCAAAATTTCGCGAAAACCAATGAAGCGATGCCTTGAGGTTTTTTGTGGTTATTCTACACCATTATCTAGTACTTGTCATAGGATTTGTTTTTCCCGTTACTTAGTTTTTGTTTTATAGGTAAAATAATAACTAATTTTTGGCCCAAAAATCACTATTTATGTTCAAACGTCCGCCATTTTGTCATTAATCGATATTTTCAAAATCGGCTATGACAAGTACTAGATTATAGTATCTAATTTAATAATCTTTTTGGTTTTTTATTTCAGATGATTTCTGAAGAAACGCCAGTGGGTACCGTATACGCCGATTTTTCTACGACGCTCCAAGGATCATACAATATCCTCGTACATTTTTGATATTTTTAAATAAAGAAAATTAAACATATATTTGAATGTATATTCTTCTAGATAATTAAAACCCCAATCCGAAATTTCAAATGGTTTTTCTGGATTGGACAAGTCCGGTTTTGAATGAGAATGGTGGACAACTCCGCTTTTAATGAAAATCTTATGGACATATCCGGTTATGAAATAAAACAGATTCTTCGAATTGGATATAAATTTGTTTTTTATTATTAATTCAATAACCCCACATAAAGTCTTCCATGTCAGGCTCGCAACAATCGCATTCAATGTCATTATCGTCATCACTGTGGTCATCTTTTGCTAATTTTTCATCCTGTCAGCCATGGACAAGTCCGTTTCTGCTTGAAAAAGTCAGTTTTTAACTAGTTTTAAGGTATTTAGAGCCGCATTTGATGCACAATATTTTGGAAGCTAATAAAGGTGTGATTGAAGAACGCGAAAAAAAAATTGACGTTATGTAGACAACGAAGCAAGTCCGGTTTTGATCGCCAGCTCCTCATTTATAATTGAAAAAGCACTTTTCAGCATAGGGAGATGCCTACCAACCTTAAAATGTTAGACGAAAGAAAAGTTAAAAAGTGTTTTTTCAATTGTAAATTTCATAGAAACGGTGTAGACGATCGATTTAAAATTTGGAAAGTACATTTAGCGCATGACAAAGAATTTACTGTTTGAATTTGAAGCAAATGGTAACATTTTGCCACTCGTTCATACTTGAGACTTGTACAATTTACATTTTTAACATAAGCAACAACAAAAACTTGTAATAACTAACATTTTCCATGTGCAAACTGTTTAATGAATGTTCCCATTTAATTCGAAAAATAGTTATTCCAACGATTCGCGCAGTATTTCTAGGTTTGATATTTGCCAACATTGGTTCTATCTCCGTCTCATTTTACTCAAACCGGCGAGTTTAACCTCCATGCTTTTCAACGTCGATCTGTCAAAACAATGTCAGGTGCGGGATATATAAAGCATTGTATTCGGGCCACGACTGGTAAAAAGCGTGGAGAATTCGTGTCGGCGAAATATGTCGGTTAAAAATGAAATATTTGTGGAAATTCGAATGAGTGAGATGAGGTTAGGACTACAGTCAGCTGTTGCCTTGCTGTCACGTCTCTTTATCGTAGCAAGTGGTAATAAATCCAATACCGGAAGTTCGAATTAAACTTGATATTACAGAAAAATTAGGTCAATAAGCGTAATTTTTTCTGAGAGTATTGGATTACTACAAGTGTTGAGTATGTGAATCTGATTATTTTTAAGAATCTGACGGATTCCCACTATTATATACATTTTTGTAGCGACCGTAAATTGGGTTTTTGTATGTCGTCTCGGAATTTCTTCACAAAAACACGCAATTTTAATGATTTTTTCTCTGTAATTAGGTCGATAACCAAACCTGCAATTTTACAGGGACGATTATTAATATATTTAGTGAAGCTCAAAAAAAAATTATGAAAATTTTTTGGATTGAAGCCTGGCGGTAGCACTACCTTAAGAATGTCATGAACATAACGAATATATGGTATTTTCAATATTGAAAAATGGAAGCCAGAAAGGCACTTGCTTCAGACGCTTGCCACCTGAGTTGTTCCACGGCGTATGACCTAGCGTCTGATGGATTGATCTGAAACATCAGACCCAAGAAGATTCAGATTTCTGATACCCACACGCTCTATGTGAACCTAAAAAATAAAATAAAAAGTAGAAGTTCGAAAAACGGTACGCGTGTGAAAAAATATTACATTTATCACGAAATTTTTTCTACAGTATTTGTTAATGAAAAAGGCGTTTGAAAAGAGAATGTTCAAGGAACTTTAGGTTCACATAGACGGTAATTATGTTATCTAAAAGTGTGCTAACTTTGAACATGATCGGTCGGATAGTTTTTGAGAAATCTTGTGCGAGGTTCACGAAAAACTGGTCTTCAGGAAAACGCGTTTAAAGTCTCAAGACTCGACAATTTTCTGACTTTACGACCTACCGATTGATCTACGATTCCGGAGCTATATTCTACACATGTTTGATTAATATTTTATGCAAAAAATAACGTTTAAGTTAAACAAATTATAAAAAATATTTTTTTTAAGTATTTAAATATTTTAAAAAATTATAAAAGGATTTCTCCCCTTAAAATGCAGGCTTCCGGGTGGCAGCTTCGTAAAAAAAACGATCTTGATAGTATAGTCAGCTTTGGGAGAATTGATAAGTATTCGGAAGCGGGGCTTCTGCTAGAATCAGGCTAATTTTTGTTTGGGTTTGTTTGGGTGCATCCTTGGAATGCAGCGAAAATTATTATTTTTTATTTGCCAAATTTTTTTTGGCAAATTTGACATTTGTGCGAAAATCGGGCAAACATTTTTCTAGGATTCTGATTTAGCGATCTACAACAAATTTTCAAAATATTATTTTCGATAATAATGAAAATGGGAAATTGAAAAGAACTTTCGTTGCATTCCAAAGATCCAAACTGCAACCCCATAACGTTGGAATGCAACGAAACGGACCCCCCCCCCCCAAGTTTCCTTGGGCAGATTTGAACTACGAAAATACCGCAAACATTTTTAAGAAATTTCACTAAGCGATTTCAAACCTATGAAGATAAGAAATTGAAAATAATGTTCGTTGCATTCCAACGTCACACATAGGATTCTGCTTCTAGCCTGCACATTTTTATTGTCATCCATTAGTGACGACGAACAAATGAGTTTTTCCTAGTCACAAGCAGCCCATATGCAGTTTTCATGTTGAGCAAACAATTGATCGAACGTGTGACGCGTGAAAACACAAGAACGATAAGTGCATTACGCCAGCGCCGTTCATTGACCCGAAGAACGAAATCGAAACATTACAGGCCAAAAATTTGCGCGACCCCCCCAAACACACACACAGGCTGAACAAATATTTATTCGCGTGTCAAACGTACGAGGAAATCTTGTTCCTCCTTGTATGTTTATTGCCGTATCTCTCGTGTCACTTCCAATGCACGTATGATCGATAACTCGATGTGTATACACGTACATCACCATACGACTGGATATGCACACACAAATGCGTATTTGTATCGAATCATTCGCGAAAACTTGTGAAAATATTGACAAGCTTTCGCACTTGAAAGAACATTGCCAACAACAACGATAAACACTGTCATTTCATAATGACAATCGTTTTCTTTTTCTTTTATTTTAAAAACCATTATCTCGATCCGGCAATGACACGAGAGCGATCGATAAGGCAGTTCCCTAACAGCGCGCTCTCTCGAGTATAAAAATAAAAGCCCGAAAGATTCATCGAACGGGTCAGGGCACGTGACTCTTTTTTCAATGCAGGTCGCGTACATCGTCATCGCAAAAAAAAAAAGTAAAAAACGACGCCCTCTAGTTCGTACATCGTGCGGATTCTTTTTTTTCCGTGCCTTCCTCACTCACATTGGCGAGCGATGATTCTCGCCGGTTTCTCACGGGCTTAAAAACGCCGAAAAAATTCGCGAGATACCGACCGAGCCTGATCGTTTACGAGCAATCGACTGTCGTCGCCGGGAATTTTGTATCACTTTATCTCGCATTTTCGTCCACTGACGCAACCTACGATTGAAAACATTCGTCGTTGTCGCCGTTTTTCTTTCGCACTGACGTCGTGAAATGCGCGACAAACGCGACTACGAGGGGAAGGAAAAAGAAAAGAAACTATTTTTATCAACAAGTACGGAGTACGAGAGGCAACGACGGCGAGAAATTCGTGTTGCCTCGTGGAATGTGCAAGCTCTATCGATTTTGCGCCCAATGGAAAGTGGCACGTTCTGTGTCGCGAACCCCCGCCCTCTGTACGCCGAACCACTCGGCGGAGAGATCACAACCGAAACGATTTTCACGCGAATTCACGAAAACGCGCGCAAAAACATCGCGACTACGGAAAAAAGTCGAGGAAAAGAGACGAATTGAAGAAAGTACGATGAGCGACTCAAGTTTGCCGGAAGAGTTTTACGAAGACGAAAAAAAAGAACGAACGTCAGCTGCGACGTTTTAAAAAGATTTACCGGCGAAGGAAGAATTCGCCTTGTCCGAAAAACGCGTTCTACACGCCTCGGTGGCAAAAAAAAAGTCAAAAGCAACGAAGACTTGTACACTGTTGGATAAATGCCCGAATTCGCGAAAAATGGCATAGCCCACAATCGCGAGCGGACGAAGGATTGACAACACCCGAAACTCGATTGGAACTTCGAGTTGGGTTTCCGAGGGCACGTTTCGAAGAAACTCGAGCAATGCCGCTAAGCGTTACGACCGAGAGGAGACAAAGAAAACGAGAATTCCATCGATAATTTCCCTCGGGCCAAAACGCTTCGAGTCATTGAAACGAATCGAGACGAACTGGCGCGATGTCCCCCAAAAAAAGCGCGACGTCTAACCGCCGCGAAAGAAAAACTTTCGCATAATTACGCGAGATCGCGGAACGACTGTGACATCACGGGAATAACGCTGTCGTAGTTACGAAACGGAGGGGAACGAAAAAGAAAAAGATAGAAAAGCGAATCGCGATGTAGCTGCGCGCAAATGGGCGTACCTGTTCGCGACACTTTGCCTCGCGCCGAGATTAAAACGAATTAGTATTTCCGTATGACACGACACGTAACACTGATTCCGATCGATATTTAATCGTGATTATCGAGCCGCTTGTTTCGCCAGTCGAGTTTCTTTCGTAGCGGTTACGAGCGAATTGACAGCGGTCGAACGCGCACAAGGAGGAGACAAACAAGGCCGATCTTCCCAGCAGCAGCAGCACAGGACACAACTTCGAGGATCTCAAAACTCGCGCACTCGGTGCACGAAAACATCGAATAAAAATATTCCGCAAACAATAAATAAGTTCGTGAGCCCAAGCTCGTCGTCTCTTGATCTACCGACGAATTCGAGAAAAAAAAACGCTCGAAGCTTTGGCACGTTCGTTAAACTCGAGATGCTTTTGTAAGCTCCGAATACCACGAGACACGAAAGAACTCCATGTTCATGGCACGCTCGCCGACCGTCGTGAACGAAAAAAAAACCCGATCGCTGCGCCGCGAGGCAGCGCGGCGGCGGATTCCTGCACTAATGCCACCACCACTGCCGCCGCCGTGATGACAATTCAATCGATATGCGTCGAGAGATCGATTCCTCGATTGTGGAGAATCGACAAGGTGAAAGCGAGAATTGTATCGTTGCGAACGGTGGCAGCACCATGCTTCAAACTTTGAACGCGTTTTTTTCTCGAAACAATGTTCTCAAAGACGGTGGACGTGATATCTCGAGAATCGCTTGAGGGATTGTTTCCAAATTAACAGGGGATTCGATGAGAAACATTTGACGGTCGTTGACGATCTTACTTTTTAAAAATCGACCTTCATTTTTTAATATTCATGTAAAAATGACCATTTTTTGAATAGTTTTTGTATGCTGGAGTTTCAATTCATCGCCACGTTGTCAAAGAAAATTTATTTTTGAAATCGACGATCATCAACGACTCGTATTTATTGTTAACTTGAATTACCCGTTTGGTTTTTAGAGTTCAGATGGACCGTTTAAACGGGAAGTGTCCACCGCCGCGAAAAAAAATTCATCATCTGTTCATGTTTTTGTTGTTTTTTTGGTGTTTTTTTAAGGCTCTTAAATATGTACCTTTGTGTAAAAAAATGCTTTTGTTTTTACACTAACCGCGTCCCAGTAAAAAAATCGCATTTCAGCCATTTTTTTCAGGCCTTTAGGTAGATATAGCCCCTTAAGAGGCGACACTGCAGTTTTCGAGAGAAAAATCCGAGTTGTCGAATCGTAGGTGAGGCGACACGAGCGCCTACTTTGGAGGATGCGCGCAACCGTTGAGGTTACGCCGTTGGTACGATGATGCAAACTTTCCTCGGCACGACAGAGGATAGGAGGATCAACTTACCGACTGTCGGTAAGACGAAGCTCCTAGCTTACCGACCACCAAAGGCGCCCAAATGTCGCTGAAATGTTTTGTATACACTCTTTCTTACCGATTCAGCTTTTTTTATCGACCGAACGCTGCAGAAATTTTATTGCGCCTGCGGGAAATAAATAAAACGCATATTCCGCACATTTCCGGTGACGAAATACGTCTTACGATCTATTCTATGGAAAAATGTGTGGAAATAATGATCTTTTATTAACTTTCGCCTGTTCAGTGCGAAAAACATGACGAAACGTGAGTACGATGTAATTCGAATTGTAAAGCATTCGAAATTATGGTATTGAAGTTTGCATCGGTGGAATGCAATGAAAATATACTTTTGTTCTCGTATTGCCGTATTTCTTAGGCACATTTACGTTACGAAAAATCACTGAAACGCTTTTGTGGATCCTTATTGAAAATTTATAACCGAAGCTGCAGAACAAATATTGTAGATAATCATGAAAAGAAAGGAAGGAAAAAAATTAAGAATTTTCGTTGCATTCCAATGATACCAACTTCAGTGTCTGGAAATGGGATATCTTCAGTGTGTCACGTAATCATACGAAATTTTCTTGTTTTCATAACATATAATCGAACATATTTACATCTACGTATTTACAGTATCAGTAAGAATACAATGGTTGAAGAAAAAGCAAAACTTATTGTCTGTACACCTCGTGCAGATGACTATCTCGTTCGAACATAAAATTCATCAAAATTCATCACTGACATTAATCTGACATTCCAACCAGGAACATCACTTCAAGTGTTCGCCTTCAATTTAGTTAAAACTTGTGTATATGATAATGTATTGAAAACTAAGAGACATGTATTCATTTTTATCGGCGAAGAAACAGGCTTAAAGGAAGAAACCACCCCTTAATGAAAGGCGTGTCGAGGGATGATTTTTCAGTTTCACCCACAAGCATTCCACCGATTTGAATAAAACGGAAACCAAAATTCTTCTAATGTGAAGCGATGAAAAATCAACTATAGAAGTATTGGAAAGAAAAATTCCATTAAGGGGTGACATGCCCTTCTTTGAGGGGTGATTTCTTCCCTTAAAACCATTTTACGCCTATAAAAAAATACGCGTTTAATAGTTTTTGATGCTTTATCACATATATGAGTTTCAACAAAATCGAAGGCCGATCCTTAAGGGACTACATCTACTTCGAGGCCGAAAAAAATGGCCAAATTCCAAATATTTTTTTAAAGATTCGGCTGGTGAAAAAAAACGTATTTTTTTAACCGTAAAGGTACATATATGGAGCGCCGTTCAAAAAAATTACCAAAAAATACAGATAAACAACAAAAACATGGCCGGCAAATGACACTGCTTTCAAAGTCGGTGGGCATGATATCTCGAGAACCACTCGATGGATTGTTTCCAAATTTACAGGAGATACGATTACAAACATTTAAAGGTCGTTGACGATCTCACTTTTTCAAAATCGATTTTCATTTTCCAATAGTCACCTAAAAATGACGACTTTTTTCGTAGACTTTGTACGCTCGATCTTCAATTCGTCGCCACTTTGTTAAAAAAAATTATTTTAAAAATCGACGATCGTCAACGACTCCTATTTATTGTTAACTTGAGTACCCCGTTGGTTTTTAGATTTCAGATGGACCGTTCAAGCTGGAGAGTGTCCACCGCCAAACTGTTTTTCCGTATTTTTTGGCGATTTTTTTTAAGGCCCTCAATATATGTACCTTTGTGTTAAAAAAGAATGCGATTCTTTTTCACCAACCGTTTAAAAAAAAATTGGAATTTGGCAGTTTTTTCAGACCTCGAAGTAGATGTAGCCCCTTAAGTGATGTTCCTTGTTAGTTATAAATCGTATTTCCTTCCTCTCGACACTTGTGCCACAAATTACGATAAAATAATTTCTCCACGCGTAAAAATACAACGTTATTCGTTAATTCTAGACTCGTGCATTGAACGGTTGTGACAGATACAACTGAGATATTCGATTCGCGCCAACATTTGAATGGCAACGTTTCCCTCTTATTCTCACATGCGTCCGTCTCTCTCACACATAGACTCTTCCTCTCGCTCTTACTTTCCGAGTTCTCGTATCCTATGACTATACATGTATCATTTAATGGCAATCTCGAATGATATTGAAGTTTGCATCGTTGGAACGCAACGAAAGTTCAAACGCGCCAACTTTTTTTTCGATCTTTGGCAACGAAAATCTCCCAGCCGTTTTTTGAGATCGTCATCAGACATCTGCAGCGCAAATTTGCAGGATACGAGGTTGGATGACGATGAAATTGAGGAAATAATTTTTTTTTTTCGGAATTTTCGTTGCATCCCAACGATGCAAACTTCAACAGCATGATCTCGATTATCTTTTTTAATGGCGAACGATGGACGGTAGATGGCGTCTTAAAATTATCGTTAAAAACATTTCGATGGACTTTTCTCGCATCGGAGTTTTGATTGTCGTCGGGCATTCGAGCCCTGCTTCGAGGATCACCTGGACACACGTGCGGCAATACCGGAAAATACTCTTGCAGGGGAAGGTTGCGAGGTCGATCTCTCCGATTTTGATTAAATTTGGCATGTTTGTAGAATGGGTAAAAATAGGCGATACGTATTTTTTTTTTATATGTGACACTTTCAAAAAATCGATTTAATTTGCCTTTTTCGACAGTTTATACTTTCAAGAATATCCTGTAAAAATTTCAAGGCCGTATCTTTAATCATTTCATCTTGCAAAAATCGATAGTTAAATCTTTAAACGCGTTTTTCTCGAAATGAGATTTTTCAAATTTGCTGACATTGTAACTCAAAGAGAAATTATCCGATTGACTTGAAATTTGAACTGAGCACTCTTGAATATATTTACTCTACAATGACGTAGGATATTTTTGATTGGATGGAAATTGACGATTTGGCATTGAAAAAAACGACCATTTTATAGGCATGAAAACAGAGTTTTTTTATAACTACGCCATTTTATCAGATTTTTATATTTTTCGCAAATCCTACGTTATTGTACAGGAAATACCTTCCAGTTTAACGACATTTTTTCCTTTTTCGGTTTGAGCTACTCAATCGGCCGGAATCATGTCAGCAGTGGGGAACTTTTGTTTTTGGCGCCTCCGAAGGCAGCGCAAAAGTCGCTTGGATCTCAATATTTTTCTATGAAAAAAATATGTAATATAGGTCAAATATAGCCAAATATATTCTGAATTTTTCGAAACATTTAATTGACTACTCTTCTTCCAAAAAATTCCCGAAAATCACCCAAATTTTCAGCGTTCACACTGGTATAGCCCCTTAAGGGTTAAAACGCACCCTCGAAAATTGGGGTATTTTTCGATTTTCGTCGACAACGTTTTAACGGTACGGGATATGAAAAAAATTTCAAATTGCAACAATGTTTATTTTTTCGCGTACTATACATTGGGGATGAGAAGGAAAACGTTATCGACGAAAAACGAAAAGCACCCCTATTCTTCGAGGGTGCGTTTGACGCTTTTAAAGTCGGGCTACGCAGATATAAAAAAATACGTTTCGCCTATTTTTACCCATTCTACAAGCATGCCAAATTTAATCGAAATCGGAGATATCGACCTGGCAACCTTTCCTTGCTGGTAACGGAAATAAGACGCATCGCAATTAATTCAACACGAAAATCGCGACGAGAAAGTTATAAACAGAAACAATTGAAAGTTAGGTTTTAAAATGACGAAGTTTGCGTCGTTGGAATGCAACGGCAATTCGTTCTTTTTAATCGCTCAATTTTTTCGGCAGATCGATGTGTAAAATCACTCAAACGTTTTCACGCATTTTTATTGAAGATTTATTACCTCATTCGCAACAAAGAGGCTTTGGGTAATGATCAAAATAGAGAAATGAAAAATTAAGAAAAAAATGTTGCATTCCAACGATGCAAACTTTATCGTCACATTAAAATTTTTTTGGAAAATTCTCAATTATGAGAATTCTTGACATTACCCAGTTGTTTTTCTAGATCTTTCGCAAAATTCTCATTCACGAAAAATTGCTTTTTCATACGAATACGATACAGGAAAAAAAAAGATATAAAATTGAAACGTCAAAATGAAAGTTTGGCCTCCCTACTGCGAGATCCTGACAGTCCTCCGATCCTCCCTCTGTGCAAACTTCGCCACCCGAGACGGGCATACGTCGAAAAACCAAAGCAATTTTCCTGCAATCCACCAGTTCCCAATGATCATACGAAAATCACGACATTTTTATCCGCGCCCAGTAGCTCGGCACTCCAAAACGTATGCTGCCTGCATTCAACGAAGAAAATTGAATTGAAAAAAATAAAAGCGATATACGAATAGAACGAGCGAGGGAAAACGAAAGATAATGGAACGGCAAGAAGATTCAATCGCTACGCAGCTCTTGTGAATTATTTCGTTTTTATTTTCATCCAAATCAACTGACAGTTGGTAGACAGAAATGCCGCAGGCGACTTTTCCAAGATAATGGATGCTGTGTGAATGATCGTTAAACGATAGCGTTGGAGATTGCGTCGTTGAAGCGCAACGAAAAATCTTATCAATTTTTGCATTCCAACGATGCAAATTGCTGCATTCCAAAGATGGAATGTTCAACGCTGTCGTTTGCTGTCATAATTTCTACAACATTCATTATCTTGGAAGTCACCTGCGGTTTTTTTTCACAATTTTTTCAGCTGCTTTTCTGGTGAATTGAAGGAAAAGAAAAAATTGTTTTAGAAAAGTCCGTGGCGTTTTAATATTTTTGCCGTTTGTTATACAGGGTAACAAATGAACAATCCTGCAACTGGCGATAGGTCAGAGCATGTCCTACTATATGCTGGAATTTCAGTTTATTAAAAGTCCCACGGTTTTCGAGATAAAAATCATCTGCATTTGGTTTTTCGCATGCCATTTCTACATATGATAACTTTTTTGACCCGGTTTAAAAAAAATACTCTTGATTATTCGTTTTATCTAGAAAAGTGATCTTTTTAACCTTAAGGGGTAAGGCGACAGTAGAATTTTCAAAAAATCGATTTTTTTTTCGCTAAAACGGTGCTTTATCATCATAAGTATAAGTTACCATTCGATTAATTGCAAGCATTTTTTTTCACCGACTTTGAGCGTATAACGTGAGCCCACCTCCGGCACGGCCATAGAGTGCCTAAAACTTTAAACGCGTTTTTCTCAAAACAGCTTTTTTCAATTGGCGTGACAAATAACTTCAACAATTTTCACTCGATTTGCTTCAAATTTAAAAGTTATGTTCCTAATTGCATTTCGCAGAGAAGTACGTACGGAATTTCGGATTAATCGAAAACTTTTCATTTTATGAGCAGTTTAATACGAAATTTTTTACTGAAAATTTATTCAAATACCTACGACTTTTGAATAAAACAATATTCTTTAAATTCCGTACGTACTTCTCTGGGTATTCTAATGTAGATTGACGAGAATTTTTGTTTTTTTGTTCTAGGTAAAAAATTGTAGCTGCTAAATGTCACGCCGCGGAGCGCCTAAAAAAAAGATAACAAAAGAAAAAATGGGTAGTCGGCCATTTAGTACATAAAAAAAAAATATATACATATTTTCTAACAGCTTGATATTCATACTAAATCGATGTGTTATTAATTTTACGAGTGAATCACTTTTTCATACGAAAAAAATGGTTAAATTCGCACATGATTTTATACCCGTTACTGTGGCCTAACCCCTTAAATGTTAAGGAAACTTCATGAAAAACATGTTATGCAGAATTTTCATACAAATCAAGTCGAACATCTGACTTTGATAGCCTACGGTGTAAAAAAATGTACCACACATGTGGAGCCAATTACTTTAAAAACTTGCTTAGTTATTGTCGATTCGTAGGGTCAAAGTGGGAACAGTGGCAACAGTGGGTACACTGAACCTCTTCTGTTTCTCTGAAGTGTACACGTATATATGCGGGTCTTTTTCAAATTAGAACCGCCCTCGGATGCCAATAGGTTTGAACCTGTCTGTGAGTCGCTCCCGCGCAATTCGGTTGTCGGAGGTGATTTTATATTATTTTTGGTGTCAAAAGTTGAAGAACCAGCTGAGTTCGTATGTTTTTTGCTTCATTACCTATCGCAGTTATGTTCGAAGTCATTGTTCTCCCGCAATATACAGCTATATTGCGGTATTTGAGCATTGTGTTTGTTAACCTAACGAAAATAGAAACTTGCCAGTACCCGCTTTAGAAAAAAAGAGCGGGTCGGTACACAGGGGCGCAATTTTTCGAGGTACACAGAGGTAAGTCATAATATGAATATTTTCGCGTTGTGATTCAGATAGGTACTGGTACTACCTCATTAGGTAGGTACTCATTGTTGATTAATATTCAATAAATGATTGTGATTGATCTCATGATATGCTGTCTTTTTTTAAATTAATTTTTCAATAGTTCACTGTACAATACTCCCCATTGTATAGAGAAAAGCACTCCATTGCCCACAAGTGTACAGTGGATCAGGGCAATTTTTTTCAAATTTTGCTTGATTTTTAAATTTGGTTCGACTGTGAAATTAGGCATGTTTCACTGTGTACACGCCCGAGTACACAGTGGATTAAATGCCATTTTTTTAAAAATGGTTATTATCCCAATATCTATTGGGTTAGGCCGTTCAGTGACTTTTAACAAAATGAAGCCATTGAACACACCTCACGTTTAGTCAAGGTTTCATCGTGGTTGTGTGAACGGTTAGGATAGAACTCTGAAAAAAGTCATTTGTAAAAATGGCATGGCAGAAACTCATTTGCAGAAATGGCATGCGAAAAACCAAAGTAGATGTTTTTTTTTACAACATAAAGCCCAAAATCTCGAAAACCGTGGGACTTTTGCTGAACTGAAATTCCAGCATATATTAGGACACCATCTGACCAATCGACAGTTGCCCAATTATCCATTTATTACAGCAACCCGGTATACGTATATTCTGTCTCGCGAGAATTCCAAAAGGCCTTACAGAGACACACGTGTGTCAAAGTTGCCAAAAAAAAAATGAGGTTCATGAAAAAAAGTGACTGCTGCATTTGATTGCAACGTTGCAAATATAAAGATCACGGAAGAGGTGGGAAAACGACGCCCGTCTCTGGTCGCTGTCACTAATGGCATCCGCAGCTTTTGACTACCATGTTCTTATACTTTTTGAGGATAACATTGCTCTCGTCGAGGAAATAAAGTACGGAGATCGGCGATAATTTCGTTGGTGCGCAACAGGGCTTGGGTACCTTGCCCGGATTAACGAGGTGAACGAGGGTCTGAACAATCGCGTGATTCGTCGCGTTCATGTGAGCGTTCAATGGAAAATTGCATTCACCGCTGCAGTAATAGGCATCGTAACCGTCCGGCGCGATGATCCAGTCCTGCGCGGGAGAAGAGGAAGCGGAACGATAAAAAAAAAATCTCATTAGAAAATTAACATTCATCGTCGTGCCACGCGTCGTGCTCTTTTCTTTTTTCCACTTTACAACGTACGACCGTGTGACTTGGCGATAGGAAAAATAATTGAAAAAAAAGAAACGCGATACAATGTTGAAAATATGCGCGTCTGGAGATGTCGAATGACGTTGCGCAATTTACCTGCCACTGGAGATCGCGGAAGCTCACGTAGAGTGTCTGAATCTTGCACGTTCTCGAGTTGTACTGTATGGCTGGATCTGAGAGAAAAATATTTAAAATATCATCGTTTTGGGGATGCTCGTTCTGGAGATTGGACTATCGGAGCTTTTTCTATTGATGGTATTATTTCGATTTCAACAAGTTGTAGTATCGTAATACCGGTATTTCGATATTTTCCGATGTTCATGGGAATCCTTGGTTAAAAACGTTAGAAGCTTGTAAACGAAGATGGAAGTTGTAGAAATAATCGTGTATAGCTAATAAGGAACATCACTTGAGGGGTTAGGCCACTTTAAAGGCCGAAAAACGGGCGTTTTGGGGGATTTTTTTTTCAGAAAAACTACGATATAAATCGAGATTATAAAAAAGGGTGTTTATCATGCATATCAGTGACTGTATACAATAATTTTTTTGAAGCGATTCCTTTCAAAATGGCGGCTGTGCAGCGTTTATCTAAAAACTTCATTTTTTAAGTTGGCCGGAAACACAACTCAGACAATTTTCAACCAATTCACTTGAAATGTTGAATATATCTTGAAAAATACATTGTCTATGTTATTAACAGATATCTGACGATTTTTTAGGCAAATTTTTCACTATCAAAAAATTCGCCAACAAATTTCATATAATTGTTAATAACAAATGACCTATACGATTATTTTTCCAGATATATTCAACATTTCAAGTGAATTGTTTGAAAATTGTCTGAATTATGTTTACGGCCAACTTAAAAAATGCAGTTTTGAGATAAACGCTGCACAGACGCCATTTTGAAATTAATCGCTTCAAACAAATTATTGTATAGTCACGAATATGTATGATAAACACCCTTTTTTGTCATTTCGATGTATTTTGTAGTTTTTCTGAAAAAAAAATCCCCAAAAAGCCTATTTTTTCGGCCTTTAGAGTGGCCTAAGGCCTTAAGGCGGAAGCCTGAGTTAGAAGGTTCAAAAAAAGCGTTTTTTCGGGATTTTTTTAGAAGGAAAAAAAAACAAGTGAGCCCAGTAAACATTGAGGTATCTTTTCATGTATATTTGAAATGTATGAAAACATTTTCAACATGTAACAGCAAATGACTGCAGATTTATCAGCCTATTCCATGTGCGTCTTGCTACTGCAGTCCCCAATCGGCGGGAAAGATGCAGCTCGTAATTCTTGACTGAACCAAATAAACCAATAAAATTTTCAATTGTCATACATTTTTCTTCTGGGTGAATTAAGAAAAAGCTGAAAAAATCGTGAAATTATAACTTTTCGCAGGTTTGAAAAAAAATGTGTTAAAAGAACACTTTAACGTGCTATAAAAATGATTTAAAAATACTTTTTCAACGACTTTTCGACTTCACGCTGAAAAAAAAAATTCGTTCATTCATCCAAAATTCAGTTGGTTTAACAAAATGTATCTTTAAATACGTTCAACTTGATTTTTGATTGGCATAACAAAACAGTATAGTTGGTGATAAAATAGTATATTGGTGTGAACTGTAGCTTATTCAGCATGTCTGAGCAAACTGTTAAAATAACAAAATTTCGAGACAACAAAATACATTTTGCACATTCAACGATTCTTCTTTCTCAGTGCACTTAGAAAAAATTTTCATACTGAAGAAAATAAACTGTGGTTTAAGTCAATAGGTCGTTTAGTTTTTTTGCTATCACCCCCGCCAATTTGGAAAAATCGTGAAAATGAAAACCGGAGAAAACGCGCTTCAAAGTTTTCAATAGGAGGAAATATCAATATCAAATATCAATCGCTTCTCTGCTTTTGGCCTTGTGTCTTCGAAAATATTTACAATTGGCCTCCGTAACTTTGTAAATATATTCTTGGATAGTTTATCTACCGATTCAAACAATAAAAGAAAAAACGATTTTTCGGACCTTCTAATTCAGGCCTTAAAAGTCATATATCTGATAAAGCATTGAAAACTTATCTGCGGAAAAACGTGTTTAAGGGGGGAAAAGATCCCTCAAGGACAGGCATGGCACCCCTTCATTTTTCTTTTCAATTATTCTATACTGGATTTTTCTCCGCTTTACATTAGAAGAATTTTGGTTTTTGTTTCATCCAAATTGTCGGACTGCTTCTGGGTAAAATTTGCCAAACCACCCCTCGACACGCCTTTTGTTGAGGGGTAGTTTCCCCTCATAAAACCGTTTTCACGCAGGTGAAAAAAGTTACGTGTCTAATAGTTTTCAATGCTTTATCACATATATATATTAGTTTCAACAGAATAGACGGTGGACACTTAAGTGCTATTCCTTGTAAATGAAACCACAATATTTATTAAAAATCACCGTCTTTTATTGAGATCTTCATTTATTGTACATTTCTAAACATACTCTGCCTTGTTCTTGAATATATCCAACCCAACGTAAAATAAATTAACGAACGCAGAACAAAGAATAGGATCTTTTATGTACATAAGAAAAGTAGTAAACAAACTAAAATAAAATTAGGCAGTTTCACGAAAGTCAGCGCAGAAGTAGCTACCAGAATGCAAACAAGTGGCATAGCTTGTGGCAGACCGGCAACAGCATAGTCACTTTAATTAAGGGGCAAGGCCACAGTAGAATTAAAAAAAAATCGATTTTTTTTCTCGCTATAACGGTGTTTTATCGTCATAAGAATAAGTTACTATTCGATTTATTGCAAGACCATTTTTTTTCGCCGACTTTGAGCGTATAACGTAAGCCCACCTCTGGCACGGCCATAGAGTATCTAAAACTTTAAACGCGTTTTTCTCGAAACAGCTTTTTTCCAATTGGCGTGACAAATAACTTCAACAATTTTCACTCGATTTACTACAAATTTAAAAGTTATGTTCCTAATTGCATTTCGCAACAAAGTACGTACGGAATTTCTGATTAATCGAAAACTTTTCATTTTATGAGCAGTTTTATACGAATTTTTTAACTGAAAATTCATTCAAATACCTACAACTTTTTAATAAAAGGATATTTTTCAAATTCCGTACGTTCTTCTCTAGGTATTCTAATGTAGTATGACGAGAATTTTTGTTTTTTGTTCTAGGTAAAAAATTGTGGATGCTAAATGTCACGGCGCGGAGCGCCTAAAAAAAGGATAACAAAAGAAAATATTAGTAGTCGGACATTTTGTACATCGAAAAAAAAATTCTAGCAGCTTGATATTCATACTAAATGGATGTGTAATTAATTTACGATTGAATCACTTTTTCATACGAAAAAAATGATTAAATTCGCACATGATTTTATACCCGTTACTGTGGCCTAACCCCTTAACGAGAATGAGATGGTTAAAACAAAGAACGCAAAAAACAGAGGGCATCTGAAGGTTCGTCTATTAGAGACGACCTTATCTTATTGCAGGTGTAAGCCGCAGAAAAAAGGCCCTTACTGATTCCACACTCGTTGATAAATAAGTTGACACTTTGGACATATTTAATTAAGGTTATAATATTTCAAGGCTGTTAATCGGAGTAAAAAAAAACAAGTAAAAGTAACTTGGAAATAATAACAATTATAATGATATTTTAATGTTTTCAACTCTGATATCGAAATATCGGTATTATCGGTAGTTTGAGTCCAAAATCGGTTTTTCAATATTGGATTTTTGGTCCGATATTCCGATTTTTCGATATTATCGAAAAACCGGTATCCATTTGAGCTTCGGAACGAGGGAACGAAAATTACTATTTTAAAATGACCTTCGTTTGTATCAATATGGAAAGATTGTCGCACATCAATGTCCCCGAGGGCTTACACCTGGATTAATTTTTTGAAAATATCGTTTTTTGGTTTTTGACGTTAAATATAACGGTTAAAAATGATTCTCTGAAAATTTCATGTCGACCCGTTAAAAATTGCGGGAGTAATGGGCGTTTGTAAGTAGGTTCCGCGAATCGGCGAACTTTGAACGCGTTTTTTTTCTTTTCAAAATGACTTTGTCAAAATCCATCGCCAGGTTTGTCAAAAATGACCCCACCAATCAACGTCAAATTTTACAAGCTTCTTTTATATTTCATAAAGCAGTGCTTGGACGAAGGAATTTCTTTTTCGATGTATAGTCTTTTTTTTATTAACGAAAATAGAGCGTTTTTCCACCGAAAATCGATATTTTCACTTTGGACTGCGGCCGTTTTTTCAAAAATCAATATTTTATTAAATCCTTCGTCCAAGCACTAAATCATTTCATGCAAAAACTAAATGCGTTTGATTTTCTTGATTTCCGATGATTTTTTCCACCAGTGGTATTTATCATATTTATAAATATTTATCAATACAAAAATTCTTAAAGATACTTAAAACCATACTTTTTCATGTAAAAAAAAACGAAAACCTGCACACGTTTTCCCAGAAAAAATCGCGAATATCCCTGCTAATGTTTAAATCTCTTAACTTTAACCCGTTAAAAATTATATTAAAAATAAAAATATTAAATTTTAACATATCAAAAACAGAATTTTAACATTAAATTGAAACTTCATTACTTTGCAAGAGTTCGCAAATAATTATATTATTTATTGAGCGATGGTATGCTGTAAATATCGACCATCGCCAATATTTGACATTGACATTGTGTATATATTTAGTACATATTTAAATAGTAATCCAAATAGCTCACCGGAATAAGGATTATTTCTGTAATCGAGACTCGACGAGTCGCTCTTCTTTCGTCTTCTAGCCTCGCGCTTTTGTCTCGCTTTGGACTCGCGAATTCCCGAACTCTTGAAGAAACCCACCATGAACGGTTGCTTGTCGGCATCGCCACGAAAACCAACTATTCCTACGTCTTCCGGTCTCATTTCGTGTACTGTAATCACGTGAATCAAGGCAATATGTTATTACAGTTAATATCAATTATTGTATACCTCGACTTTCGCATATATATACAGGGTGTCTTGTTATGAATGGATAATCCTTCAACTGTCCATATGTCAGATCAGGTCCTACTATATGCTGAAATTTCAGTTTAGTAATAGTCCCACGGTTCTCGAGATAAAAATCATCTGCTTTTGGTTTTTCGCATGCCATTTTTACAAATGATAACTTTTTTCGCCCGGTTTAAAAAAAATACTCTTGGTTATTTTTTTTATCGAGAAAAGTATTCTTCTTAACCTTAAGGAGGTTGGAGCGTTAGCCACAATCCAAGGTTAAATTTAATTTAAAAAAAACACATGTTGTTGTTTAGACTATGCTGAGTCTTTACAAATTTTTTGAACTTTTTTCACCACCAAACACCAGAGATAAAAAATAGTTTAATGTATGTAATTTAACGTGCGGTTAGATGGGCAAGACGTTCACACTAAAGGTTATGCAACTTTTTTTTCCTATTTAGCACCATGATAAACCATTTCTAACAACGGATCAACGCAAACTGAACCTTTGTAAAAATTTAGAAAAAAAAATCCTCATCTTGCCCATCGTAAACCATGGGCCAATAATCTCGTGACGTAAATATGAATAGGCATAATTATAAATTACTCAAAATCGATAATGTTATACTTTTTCAAGTTGGTAGTAACACAAAAGTTTTTCTACTTTACGTAATAAAAATATTAAAATGCATTATTTTGCCCTTTAATTATATATTTGAAAAAAATAGCATATACAGAATAAATCTGTACCTCGTATGCATTTTTTTGAGGTTCATTGAAAAAAAAACGAATAAACCGTCGTTTGACTCGACTGAATCGCTCTAACCTCCTTAAATGTTAAGGAAACTTTATGAAAAAAGATCTTGTGCAGAATTTTGATACGAACCAATTTGAATATCTGACTTTGATAGCCTGCGGTGTGAAAAAAATGTGGCACGCATATCGTGCCATTTAATTAAAAACCCCGAAAAATTGACTAACTAACTAGGTTAGATAACTAACTGTACAAGGTCCATGATTGTGATTTAGTTATTCAAAAATGGTCAAAAAAATTAATTGTGGGAATCAAAATACTTAAGTATCCGCCCGAAGTAAGCGGTTCTTGAATTTTTCGGATTTTGTTAACGTTGGTCGCTCAGAAAGCACAGAAAAAATCATACTTCCCTTGCGGTCGATAGCTTGAAAATTTTTACATATAGTCACGCATTTTTGGATTTTTTTCGGATTTTTAAATCGGGGCGTTTTGTTTCGGAGAAATTTTTTTTTTGTTGAATGAGGGTTGTTTTGAAAAATGTAAAAAAAAATCAGGGTGTCCTTTAGAGTCAATGGAATCAGAATATAAAAAATAAATCGAATTGGCAGGGGTCAGGGAAAAAGTCCACCGGATTCACGTGGAATACCTCATATATATCTTTTACATATTTATACTCAAAATGTAATTCTGAAAAAATAAAAAATAGTGGGAGAACTGTCGTATATTCAGAAATAACCTTTTCATTTCTGATTGACGATTAGTTCCGAGCAAAAGAACTCGAGAATGTTTTCTTCCATTATAGAGCACGTCAATCATCAAGAATTTCCGTTAATTCATTTTTATTTCATATCCATAGTGCTTTATCAAAAAAATTAAGATAAAAAATAGAATCGATGAATCAATAGAAATGCCACAAACTGAACTATTTCAGTCATATTTCAACGTGCTCGAGCGAAAAAAATTCGTTCGGTCGGCAAACTAATATCGTTCGTAATAATATTTATTTTAAAGCAAAATTCAAATGACGCGAAAGTCATTCGGAATAACGACTCTGACGTAATATTCTCCATATCCATTTTGCAATAGTATACGATTTCGAATGAAAAAAAAATGTATTGCCAAGATGTGTTTGAAACGTACAGGATTATCGTGAACCCTCGCGTTTCTAACGTTCTATTGGAACGTCGAGAAACCGTCACGTGCGGATTTATTAATAGTCAACCTTCATGAATATTTAAGCATTTGAGGATCTCGAAACCCCCTCGGGGGGTATTAACGAGTTGTATAGCCGATCGGTTCTGATTTTGCTCTCCTGTTGGCCGAGACTTTCAGCATCCGTTCACTGCTCGTTTCGTTCTTTATATAGTAACCAAAGACCACATTTTTAAGATCGTCTATCGTTAAATTTTCCGCCACAAACCCATGATCGAAAAAGAACAATTCGTACAAGGCACCGTTCTTTTTTCAGACAGAATGTGTTCGAGAAAAGTTGCACTTCGAAGTTTCCGTAAATTCAGCTGCATCGTTTTCGAGAAAAATACTCACGACCAAATTTGGGCAAGTGCGTATAATTTCTCATGAGAAATCGTGAATTGCGATGAAAAATCGATATCGAGACTTTGGAACCCCCATGGAAATTTATGTATGTAAAATATATGCAGAAAATATATGCTACACACACACACACACACACACACACACACACACACACACATATGTATATATATATATGCGACCGATATATATATATATATATATATATATATATATATATATATATATATATATATATACACATCGGTCGCATATATAGTGACGAAAAATAGAATAATACGTATATATTCAGTATATATGCACCAAATATATGACGCAGATGTGACCCATATATTTTCGATATAATTTTCTGACCAAAAAAATATATGTTTCGTATAAACACTATATACGATGCATATATGAGGCATATACGACGCATATATTTTCGATATATTTTCAATTTATTTTTTTGTCAGAAAAATATATAAAAAATGTCTGCGTCATATATGACTCATATATGTGTCATTTATGCGTCATATATGACACATACATTTTTGATACATATTCCTGACAAGAAATATATGCTGTGTATAAACACTATTACAGTTAAACTTAATAAAACTTAAAACTTAAACTTAAAAAAACTTAACTTACAGTTAAAGTACGCTATTATATATAAACACTATATACAGATATGTTACGCATATCTGTATATATGTGGCATATATGTACCATTTATGCAGTATATATGTGGTATGTATGCAGTGTATATGCAACATATATGCTAAATATATGTGGTATATATGCAGGGTAAATGCTACATATATCATTGATATATGATACATTGATATACAGTAATACCACGCATATACATCTCATATATAAAAACGTTACGAAAATTAGAATTTGGCGCATATATGCAACATATATTTTCAATATATGGCATACATTTCACATATATTACAATTATTAATAAAATAAATTTGCAGTATATTTTTACGTATATAAATTTCCATGGGGGGAATGAATTTAAAACATAAATTATCTTTAAATATCAAAAAGGTAATGTGTGTGTGTGTATATATATATATATATATATATATATATGTATCTTTTACATATTTATCCTCAAAATTTAATTCTGAAAGAATAAAAAATACTGGGAAAACTGTCGTACATACAGAAATTATATTTTCATTTCTGATTGACAATTAGTGCCAAGTAAAAGTATTCGAGAATTGTTTTCTTCCATTATAATGAAGGAATTTATAACTATAAAATATATAGCTAGAAAACTTACGATAAAAAAAACTATTCGTCCGTCAAAATATGGACAAAAAAGAGTACAAACAAGTCGATAAAAAATGCTGAAACAGTCTCAATTTTGAGAATTTTTCACATCACCCAGATGTTTTTCTAGGCCTTCGATAAAATTTGTTTCACCCACGAAATTTTTATTTCCTCATACGAATATGATATAAGGAAAGGGACCTAAAAATCAAACGTCAAAATGACATTTAATTTTATGACGTTTTGACATTTGATTTGAAAGTTTTGCCTCTTTACGGCAAGACCCCCTGATAGCCCGATTCTTCCTATTCTCTGTGCAAACTTCGCCGCCAGAGACGAGCATCCGTCGAAAAACCAAACAAATTTTCCTGCAATTCACCAGTTCTCAATGATCGTATAAAAATCACTCAGGACATTTTTATCCGCGCCCAGTAGCTCGGCACTCCAAAACGTATGCTTCCTGTTTTCGATGAAGACAATTAAATTGAAAAAAAAAAGAAAAAAAAAGTCGTACGAATACGAGTGAGGAAAAACGAAAGAAAATTGAACGGCAAAAAGATTCAATCGCTACGCAGCGATATCGAAACTTTGGAGTGAATTTAAAACAAAGATTATTTATAAATATTAAGAAAAATATAACTATGAAATTTGGAGTAAAAAAATTAACTTTATTGTAACAAGTTACCATTGGTCCGTCAAAACATACACAAAAAGAGTAAAAACAAATTGATAAATATTTTTTTCAATACGGGTCATGTAATATTTTTAGCTATTTAGCACCACGATATACCATTTCTAACAACGGATTAACGCAAACTAAGCCTTTGTAAACCTTTAGAAAAAAAAACACTTGTATCTCGCCCATCATAAACCATATATATTCAATATTAAACCATCAACGTTTGATGAAAGATTACGAATCTTGGTTGACGAATGAAGAGCATTGCTGCCAACTTCAATGTCCGCGAAGTTGCCGTGACGTAAATATAAATAGGCACAATTATAAGTGACTTGAAACTTCATTCTGAGTTGTATAAACATTCGCTGACGCAGTTTTTTTTTCATAATAATCATCGATAATGTTATACTTTTTCAAGTCGGTAGTAACACAAAAGTTTTTCTTATTTACGTAATAAAAATATAAAAATGCATATTTTTTCTCTTTAATTATATATTTCATGAAAAATTAGCATCTACAGAATAAATCTATACCTCATGTGTATTTTTTTGAGGTTCATTGAAAGAAAAATTGATACACCGTCATTCGACTCAACTGGACTTGTCTAACTCCCTTAAGAGCATTATCTATCCCTCTCTCTTATTTTTTTACTCTCTTATAATATTATTTTTTTTGTGTTCTTTATCCGAACATTCTTCGGATTTCATGCCCAGGGCGGATTGTAGTACAGCGGATTGTCCCGCTGTACTACAATCCTGCCTCTTTCGGTCTTTGCACCGAAACGCGTAGCAGCCTGTGGATACAAGTGTCGTGGATAATCGTACAATGGAATTTAAAACTAGCGTCTTCGAATTTTACCAATATCCGAGGGCAAGTCGCCGTTTCAGCGAACTCGACGAAAATATGAGCAAATATCCGAAACTTGGGCCGTAATTTGATTTTTACTCCGCGGCGCGCTAACGAAAAATAATATGACACAATAAAAAACGTCAGGAAATAAAATACAAGATGCATACAACGTTATATATAATAAATATATACAGTACATAAAATATACGCGATATCAATAAAATATATAATATATGTGTAAAATATATATAGAATAAAAAAATAAATAAATATATATAGACGCGATCGTTGCGCGTCTTCGGCGATCTTTCGTGTCAAGCACCACTGGCACGGGCTGATACCCGGATGGGTGACCATTGGCTACATACCAATAAACAAAAATACGTAAAATAAAATAAATAGCCGAATTTAAAAATCCAAAATAAGATAAATATGAAAATAAAAAGGAATACGTAAAATAAAAGAACCATCCAAACCCTAACAATCCAAAATACGATAAATATAAAATAAACAAAACCATCAAATAAAAGAAATATCCAAACTTTAAAAATCCAAAATACAAACGTAAAAATGAATTTAAAAAAAACACTAATATTCGAACTCCGAAAATTTCAAAATACGATAAATACAAAAATGACGAAAAATAAATAAAAGAAATAACCAAACTTTAAAAATCCAAAATACGTTTCAGTGCCCGGATCAATCGGCAAAAATGGCCCCAGGTCTCGGAAAGATCGCCTCTTCTTCGCGAGTGTTCCGATCGATCGAGCTCGGGATTTTTTTTTCGGCCGCGTCTCCGCATTAAACGCACTCGCACGGACGAATTGTTCGTTTCAATTGGCGATGCCGTATATAGAGCTGGGCGAGAGAAACATTTTGCCCGTATGCTAATGATATTCCCGCGTTTACTCGCCTCCGACGGGGACGGGCATGCCTCGCGCGCTCACGGAGCTGCTCCGGCCGCGAGCGCGCGCGCGAGAGGCGAGTTCGTGAAAGCTGGTAAATTGGCCGCGGCGTGGAATGCGCATTTGCCGTGATTGCGGACACCTGCCTTCGGAGCCCGTTACAACTTCGCTTCGAGAACTCACCGCGAATCCTTTACACACACACATACATATATGTGTATATATATGTGTGTGTATATATACTTCATTATTCACGCACGAATTACCGAATTTGTTGCGCTCTCGTCGCTTTTTCTTCCTTTTCACTCGTCCCCGAAATGCGTTTGTAAATAATTATTTATGTATCCACAAATGCGGAAGAATCTTGCCGTCGAGTAATTAAAAACAAATGTGACAGCAGATATATATGTGACAGCAGATATACACGCCCATAAAGTGCGCAAGCAAAAAATTAAGTACGCGAAGGACATTTAAGGCCTTAGGCCACAGTAACGGGTTTAAAATCATGTGCGAATTTAACAATTTTTTTCCGTATGAAAAAGTCATTCACTCATAAAATTAATTATACATCTATTTAGTATGAATATCAAGCTGTTAGAAAATTTATATATATTTTTTTCGATTAACAAAATGGCCGTTTACTAATATTTTCTTTTGTTATCTTTTTTTTAAGGCGCTCCGCGGCGTGACATTTAGCATCCACATTTTTTTACCTCGAACGAAAAGCAAAAATTCTCGTCAATCTACATTAGAATACCTAGAGAAGTACGTACGGAATTCAAAAAATATTGTTTTATTCAAAAGTTGTAGGTATTTGAACTTAAGAAATGAATTTTCAGTGAAAAATTTCGTTATAACTGCTCATAAACTGCTCATAAAATGAAAAGTTTTCGATCAATCAGAAATTCCGTACGTACTTCTCTGCGAAATGCAATTGAGAACATAACTTTTAAATTTGAAGTAAATCGAGTGAAAATTGTTGAAGTTATTTGTCACGCCAATTGGAACAAAGCTGTTTCGAGAAGTTTCGAGTAGACGGCCATTTTGTACATTCATACGAAATAGATGTGGAATTAGTTTCATGAGTGAGTCACTTTTTCATACGAAAAAAAAATTGTTAAATTCGCACATGATTTTATACCCGTTACTGTGGCCTAAGGCCTTAATAGTAAACGTCGAGTATCGTACTTTATTTCATTAATTTTTCTATCTCAAGAGACGCGGCTGCGTCATGAAGTCAAGTAATTGAGAGGGGGATCCCTTGATAACGTAAAGAAGAGCTTATGGCCGAAAATGAACTCCGCGAGGAAGCTTAGGGACTACTTGATGGCCCTGGAATCGCACAT